>JAESUZ010001452.1:0-278369 GCA_017311185.1 Proteles cristata cristata
TATATATATATATATATATATATATATATATATGCCACGTGAAATTCTAAATAAAGCCACTGAGAGGAGCTGTAACCAAGAGGATACAATTTATAGGCTGTCATCCTTATCCCTTCAGTTGGGTGAAGAAGTTAACAAGAATTCATTTTAAAACCTTAGCTTTGAGTTTCATCCTTTGGAAAGCTGAGGAATATGGGATGCCTCTCATTTATAAGAATGATCATTATTATTCTGTCCTTGTGACACAAGTTTCCTCTAGCTTTGAGCCTTCTAAAGTGGCATTAATTTTAGTTGTCATGTATCTTTAGTTTCTTTTAATCTGGAACATTTCTCGGTCTTTTCTGACCTTGATATTCTTGAAGAGTCCAGGCCAGTTATTTTGTTGAATGCGCCTCAATTTGTGTTTGTTTCATATCCCCTCATGATTAGATTTAGGATATGCATTTCTTACCAGATTTTTACAGAAGTAATGTCTTGTTAGTTTTTCAGATTAGTTTGTCCCAATTTTGATGATGTTAACTTTGATCATTGGTTAAGGTGGTATCATTTGAAATTAAGTCAAGTATCAGAGGACTATGTTCTTCTACTTTTAACTAATGCTATTAAAAATTAAAGATAACTATTTGTATCTTTAATTATTTTTTATATGAACAATTTCAGTAGGACACTGAAGAAAAAATCAGACAGAGTCCTTTTCCTGTCAATAAATTATTTTTGTTCTCAGACAAGACTATATCTTAGCTTTTTAACCTGTACTATTGTAAGACTCTTTCTAAAAGTAATTGACTGCAAAGTGCAATGCTTTTACTCCTTTCACACCAATAATTTACATTACTCTTAAAATTTTTCACCTGCTCTATGTTCAGAATGTAGTAGTCTTGGAGCTAAAAACATTTGAAAATTAACCTCTTTGATTTTAGAAAGCTCACACCAAGAACTAATTTACCTTTAAATCTCTATAGATTACTTTATGTATATATAGATTGTATATATATATATATTGTATATATAGATGTATATAGATGTATATAGATTACTCTATAGATTACTTTATGTAAACTATTATATATATATTATATATAAATAATTGGGGGCGCCTGCGTGGCTCAATCAGTTAAGCATCAGACTCTTGATTTTGGCTCAGGTCATGATCTTGTGGTTCCCAGGATGGAGCCCAACATCAGGCTTTATGCTGACACAGTGGAGTCTGCTTGGGATTCTCTCTCTCCCTCTCTGCCCCTCCACCACGTAAGCTGTCTCTCTCTCTCTTAAAATAAATGAACATTAAAAAAAAATAATTGGATGAAGCAATATTACAGCAAGTTGTTGGCTTCTTATGGGCATTTGACTATTAAATATTAACCAATACGTAAATGTAATATTAGTTTAAAATGAAAGTTTATTTTTGTCTTAAAATTTGCCTTTAAAAGGATACAAAAGCTGAATTGTAACTTATTTACTTACACATCAGGAAAATCAACTTTTTACTTTTCATTTCTAACTTGTAACACTGGTAATTCAGGAAGACTTTTTTCAATTTGACTATTGGAGAAATATCGCATGATATTTGTTCATGTTTGTTCATTGAGAAATAATGCATTAATTTGGAAAATTAAGTTGTTGCTGTTTAAGCCAATTTTCCGAGAGGCAGAGAATATGTGTTTTTAATAAACCGTGCCTCTCATGAATTAGTGTTCATTTCTATAATTAAATCTCTATTCTATTTATTCTTTTGGGTGGAATTAGGACTGAAAACTCCCCCTCAAAAAAAAAAACAACAAAAAAAACATCTGCATGTAATCACCGATATAACTCAACACATTCTATGGGTTCAGTACTGTGTAAACATTCTCACCTAATACGCAGTCTAGGATTTTGTGAATTTGGATTGGCAAATCTCAGCTAACATAGTCATATGAACAAACTATGGGGTTGGAAAATTAAGTTCTTCACTGGAATTCAAATTTTAGAGATTTCATAGCTGTTAGTACTTTCACATTTGTGTGCTCACAGTGGTTGTTGGTGGCTGTGTCTTAAAGTGCATGGAGGAAGTCCTAGTTAGAGTTGACATGATTCATTAGATGACATTCTGCTTTTTTGAAGCTTGTATTTCACATGTTATGTAGACATTTTCTATGCTCATTAATTGCTACCCACTCCTGGCGATTCATTTTGGAACAAAACCAGAAGGAAAGCACAAAAATTCTAGAATCCGTTTTAATGGTTTAAAAATGTAAAATACAAAAATGAATGGTTTAATGGCACAGGCACTTAAAATGTGTATTTCTATCTTTTGTATAAAAAGGAAATAAAAGGAGAAACCAGATATTAAAACTTAGAACCCTAAATGTTACTGTTTTAATATAATCCTAAGAACCAGAGACTACAAACTTCTGGATATAGCATAGAAGAAGAAAAAAAAAATCATCACTGTTCCTGAAAGAAGAGTTATCTCCTAGAGTGGATACTGCCTCAAATAATTTATGTTAGTTATTGAGGTATTTCTCAAATGTTTATTTTGAGAAATTCAGCCTGTGTCAGGCAGCTAAGTACAAAAGCATCTATGAGATAAAAGAGTTAGCATTTAAACCTCTGCATTGTAGAAAAGCATGCTAGAATCCTATTGGAATAAATGTTTACAAGGCAGACAATATTTTCTTCATGTAAGTAGTAGTCTTTTTAATGGAATAGAATTCTACATTCATTTGTCTAACAAATATTTGAGCAGCTCATCTATTCCTTGGTAGCTTTCTAGATGCTGGCATACAGCGGTGAACAAAATAAAATTATATGGCATACATTAATGGAAAATGTAGTAGATTCGTTACAAAATGGCTGTGATTTTTCATCCAATTCTTCATCTTATTCGTCAAAAGTAGTGTGATCTTCTAACTTCTCCTCTCAAGAAGTAAAGTCTCTTGCCCCACCTAAACCTTGACTGGTCTTGTGAATTGTTTTGGCAAGTAATACGGGGGAAACGACTTCTGAGTGTCACACCTCGCTCTCGAGAGTGCGTGCATTCTTGCCGGCTTCCACCCTCTCCCTGGCAACACTGCCACCTCCAAGAGAGCCGAAGACAGACATCAGTCAGCCGAATCTCAAACATAAAGAGAGCTGAATTAGAAGAGTTGGGAGCAGCCCAAAGATGTATGCATGACCCTAATCAAGATAGGAAAAACTGCCCAGCCATTTTGTAGAAATATATATTTCGAAGTGGTTTTGTTACATGGCAGTAGCTAACCGATACGATGCTATACTTTCTTTCAGAAAATATATGTAAGTAAAAGAAAGGTGTTAATAGTAATGTGTACATATGTAGTATTTCTTTTTTTTTTTTCATCATTCAACAGTTTTACTTCCACATACCTTTTCTAGTTTGTCAACAAATTATCTGTTTTTGGTTTAAACAATTTGTTATGCTATAAACTTTGCAATAAATAAAATTTTAGGAGTTTTTAAAAATTGGCCAAGTACACTACACCATAATGGCAAAAAATTTCTCCTTGTGGCATTACTATTTAAATTTACTATAATTTAATTTCACAAGGAAAACCACTACAGATGAGTTCCAAATTTACTGAAGTATCTGATGGTTCTTCTAGGGTTTATATCAATGTTACTTACGGATTTAGTAGGATCATAACTCATAGGAATTTGTCCATTTCTTCTAAGTTGTCCAATTTGTTGGCATATAATTTTTCATAGTATTCCCTGATAATTGCTTGTATTTCTGAGGGGTTGGTTGTAATAAGTCCATTTTCATTCATAATTTTGTCTGTTTGGGTGCTCTCTCTTTTCTTTTGGATAAGTCTGGCTAGAGGTTTGTCAATTTTGTTTACTTTTTCAAAAAACCAACTCTTGGTTTCATTGATCTGTTCAATTGTTTCTTTGGTCTCTACGTTGTTTATTTCTGCTCTAATTTTTACTATTTCTCTTCTTCTACTGGGTTTAGGGTGTTCTTGTTGCTCTGCCTCTAGTTCCTTTAGGTGAGCTGTTAGATTTTGGACTTGCGCTTTTTCTAATCTCTTGAAATAAGCCTGGAGAGCAATGTACTTTCCTCTTAGGACTGCCTTGGCCGCATCCCATAGATTTTGAATTGTTGTGTTTTCATTTTCATTTGTTTCCATATATTTTTAAATTTCATCTCTAATTGGCTGATTGGCCCATTCATTCTACATATGTAGTATTTCATATATGCGTATAAATATATGTAATAGAGAGACATGATACTAATATATATTTTATTTCACATATGTATATAGAGTGATGGATTGAACATAAAATTAGATGAAAACATGCTAGAGAATATTTTATTGATGTAATATTTAAAAGAAATAAGGAAAACATGATGTAAAACAAAATAAAAAATTTACTATATTTTGATGAGTGGAAGATACAGGTGAGTAATTTATTTTAAACATTGCAAAGTTACTTTTAACTTAAAGTATAATAATGATGGCCTTCCATTCTTTATATTGAAAAGCCGTTTTTTTAACAACTTGGACTTGGATTGACTTATATTGACTCAAATGACCCTTGTTTTCTCATAAGTAAATAAGAATATCCTGAGGGTTGGTATCTTGCCTTTAATTACTACCAGTAGGAACATTTACTTGGGGATGTTTGAATTATGAAGAATCTTAAAATAAAGTGAAAATGATAATTTGTAATTACTTTTATTGGTTGCACAGAATGTTTGACCCACTTTAACACACTCTTCATATTTTGTAATTGTAGAAAAACTCTCAAAAGGAAGATATTTCAGGGGCCTAAGAAGGAAACTCAATTAAGAGAAATGAATCAAGTTGGGTGGTAAGATCCTAACAAATAAAATGTTATCGTAAGTATTCTCACTAATCACTCGAAACTAGGTGAGGATGATATTACTCTGATCTATACAGAAAGCATGGGAAACAAAGCTAAAATTTTTTTAAATGTTTATTTATTTTTGAGAGAGAGAGAGAGAATGAGATTGAGACAGAGTGTGAGCAGGGGAGGGGCAGAGAGAGAGGAAGATACAGAACTGGAAGCGGGCTCCAGGCTCTGAAAGGTCAACATGGACCCCAATGGGGAGCTCAGCTCAGGAATGGTAAGGTCATGACCTGAGCTGAAGTCAGATGCTTAACCGACTGAGCCACCCAGGTACCCCAAGAAGGCTAAAAATTATAACTATTACAATTTCTGGAATAAAAGTTGCTAAAATATTTACCTGTACTAGGAGGCACATAAGTTTTGTGACAAATGTTTTCTCTCTTTCTCAAAGGTGTAAAGAGGGGAATTATGTGCTAACTTCTTCCTAGAATAATTGAGATGAAGCCTGTGCTTTTACATTTGTCCCACTACTTCAGGATTTGCATTGTATAGTAGGTGATGATTTGTGAATACAAAATTTGTATTTGTATTCACAAATCATCAGGATGCAGCCATCTCTGAGACATGCGAGTTCATCTTGCTATATACTTCCACACTAGAAAGTATCCATTTTCTATGTTAGAATTATGGAATAAAGATCTTAGAAAGGATCTTGAGAATCTTGTAATCTCAGATCTTCATGTAAAACAAAGATCTTTACTTTTTTCTGTGATATATAGAGAGTGTGGGTTTATGTAGAGCAAGATTTATCATCTGGTCACTTAGGAATGGTATTTATAGTTATTTTACTTGTGTGTTCTTACTGGTCATTTTTAAGTAAAATGATAACCTGGGCTTCTATATGATATACATTTCCTATTGGTCATTTACCATTATTTTTTTAATTTGTTATTTTTGTATTCACAATAAATCTCTACTGGGCACTAAATCTGATATTACTGAGGCAGTGACAGATGGAGAGGAGATATCACCTGGCTGATTGCTAAGGCTGGCCAGGTTTAGCAGTTAGTGAAAGGGAAAGTACTTCTGTAGATAGCTGTCACAGAATAAGAACACAGATGTACATCTTACGCATCTCTCTGGAACACTGAAGGAGAGGAAAAAAAGCATTTATATCAAACACTTAAGGACATCAGTTGGTCTATAACAAATATCAAAACAATTCTCCTCTCTGAGTGGCACACAAGCATAAGGTAACAAAATTGGTAGATGAGTTCTAGCCACATTCCTAAATTATTAACCTGTACCTTGGATTTAGCTTCTTTATGGTAGAGCCAAATCTCAAGTGACTGGGATCATGGAGAACTGAGTTAATCCTATTAATTTAAACTGTTTTAAAACAAAGCTTTACAGATTTTCCCTCTAAATATATGTCAAATTGAAAATATTTTAAAAAATGAACTTATACATTTAATAGATTTCATGCAGAAAATAAAGAAAAATTAATTACTTGATGATGTAGGATTATATTCCAGATCAACTCTCACTTGGAAATTTGAACTTTTGAGAATAAAAATTATAACTCATATTTTCAATAATCTTTTCTAAAATTTAAGTACAGAAAGAAAAATATTCCATGTTCTTAAGATTCTTAAAAGCCTCATTTCTGGTGTGTGTGTGTGTGTGTGTGTGTGTGTGTGTGTGTGTGTGTGTTTGTCATATTCTCTTTTTCTTTAGAGTTTGATAGTATAAAATAAGACATAAGAAAATAAGATAACTATATAAGATCTTATAACTATATAAGATAATATAAAATAAGAAAAAGACAACTATTAATTTTTGTCATAGTCTATTATTTTGATAGTAAAGACAAGTACTTCAGATGGTGAGAAATTATTCTTTAATTAGCAATATTTTAATTTTCATAAGAAGACTGATTCTCCTCTTTTGGATACAAAAGTAAACACGATTTCAGCCTACACACAGAAGTCTCCTTCCATTTGCACCAGAAAAAAAAATTTACCCAGAATAGTAATTCTGAAAAATTTTGGATAAACGATTTTTCTGAAACTCAGCAAGATTTATTATAAAGAAGGAAGTGTACTCCTTTCATTAAAGAATGCCTTGCTAGATCCAACAGCTGGCCAGAGGAATTGGGTGATGGGTGAGATTATTGATTCCCAGAAGCAACAATATGGGGTGGAGGTTGTTAAATAATGTTAGCTTATTCCTGCCCTATGCTTTAGTCTGGGCATAACTTCAGTCAAAGCCCCGACTGAAAAAATGTAGGATCCTGAAATACGTGATAGTAAAGTTTGAGGAGATGGTTTTGAGATCCTTCCATTCCCAGATTTCCCTGTACCCTCTGGCATGAAACAAACCAGCAGCATCCGTTTTATAGAGGAGATAAGAGCTCCCATTTCCTGGAGACTTAATTTTAGGCAGATGTTTCACACAATAATGTTTGATCCCTTCAAACTGGTAACTAGAATCAGATCTCTGCATGACTTATGCAAGTCCTATAGAAGAAAATGGATGATTCACCAATAAGTGTTTAGATACAGTTAATATGTTCTAAAGAAAACCAGAACAATATGACTCAAAACATTCATTGAATAGACTCTAATGACTAGTACTGGATCTGTAGCCAAAGAAACGCACCAAAAAACAAAAAAACAACCTATTAGCTATTACCCTTTAATTCGTATTATTCCCTAAATAACTTGGTTGTAAAAAAGGAAAAGGTAGAACTTAATATACAATCTGAAAGCTTAACTAAACAAAAGAATTTTTGAAAATAGCTTTTTCTTCAATCTTCTAACTACCCTTTATAAGAGCTTTTAAGAGAAACGTTTTACATTCTATGATTCAGAGACTGAGAAGAATTCTAGACAATATCAGTAAGACCATGGAACTTCTCAGGTTCTCTGCCCTCTGGGAGGAGAGCTATAATACATGATAGTAAGACCAGGTAGAAACTTCAAAACTTGCCCTCCACCAGCCAAAATAGAAGTAAAAGTAATATCATATCATAGGGAATGAGCACGGTGGAGGTTAATGATGCCATTAAAGATCTGTAAGATGAAGGTCATTATTGTATCTGATTAATTCTCTAGTTTGGCCCTGGAAGAAACAGGGTGGATGTTTTTTAAAAATAGCCTACAGTAGAGTAACACAGGTATAACCAAGTAGTGTAACCAATGTCAGGGGCTGTGCCAGTTGTGATGTCATTGCTAGAGGCGACCAATGAGAATTAAGTAACTGGTGTGTGGCTGCTGATTTGGTGATTGAGTTATCTTCCATTCCAGTTATAAGAGACAATCAGAGACAGTTCACATTTGTACAAAATAAAAATAATTATTCATTTTTGGTTTTCTTCATCCTTATTTTAACTCCTTCCCCTCTGTTATAATATTGCATGAAAATTGCATGAACCTCTCCATTCCACAGATCTCCTTTATTGGTAGCATCGTGTTGATTAGACAGGATGAAAAATAAGTGACCAGTACACTGTGCATTGTAGTGAGGTACATATGTTTTATAGTATGTAAGATAAACCCTATGAAGATTGAGTCACCTGCCACAGTAGATTTTAGGGGTTCAGTGATAAAGAACATTTTAGTATGTCCTCTCCAAAGTCAAAGACAAATAGTTACATCTTGCATCCCTTACCATAACGAAAGAAACAGTGCACCAAGTTAGCTCCTTCGTGTCCTAGAAGTAACACATCCCATATCCAAAAGAAATATGCTGCAAGCTTCAAGTTGACCCTAAAGCGAAAAAGTGCTCTGTAGTACACCCAAGTCACAGTGCAAGCAACTATGCCAATAAAGCCATCCACATATTAAAATGTTGATGACAGGAAAGAAAGGTTTGCTTTGTGGGGCTTATGGTAAGGTCCAATGAGATAATCGCATTGTAAAAGTTTGGATTTCTAGAGCAAACCCATGCCAGCCTCAGCAAAGAATTATGTTATGGTTTCAGGCTATTTCTTATTTCTTGAGAAATAACTCTTAGTGCTAATGGTAAAAACTGTACTTGACAACCGGATGCCAAGTAACTATGTGTCCAGAACTGATAGTTATGAGCTGGCTTCTATCAGACCCCGGTAGTCATAAATTTGGACATACTCAAAACAGGCCATTATATGTTTGAAATGGAACATACTGAGTTGAAGTTAAACAAGACTAGACACTACAAGTAAGTTACATGATCGGGCAGATCAAACCCATGTGACACCATATCTGTATCAGAACTTTTCCCCTGATTTGCAGCTGTGGTCACATGAAAGCTGCATCTTGTCAACTGAACGAGGAAAAAGCCAGTTTCTTTCACAGATGTGTCAGCTGTTACATGGATACAAGCTACTAATGGATGGGTGGAGATTTGAGTGGTGCCTTGGTCATCCTCTTGCGGGGGGGGAGGGGGGTGGAAAAATGTCCTGAGGTGAGAATGTATACAACAGATACCTGTCCATTTTCTCAGGACCCTGACCTCAAAAGCATTGGAAGATGTGAGACACAGATATGTGAAATGGAAGGATGCTTATGAACACATGACAACAGACGTGAAGTGTGAAGATTATGTATCATCCACCAGAAAGCATCCACCATGGAAAAAATACTGAGCAACTAAGTAGACAAAGTGACTTGGCCAGTTGAAGCTATTAGGCTTCACCATTGTCTGTGCCAGAACTGTCAGGATGGACACCTGTATGTGACAATTTCTGTAGCAAAGATGGTGGCTATATATAAACTTAAGAGCATGGACTCTCTCTTACCATGTCAGTATAGCTACTGTGGCCTCTGAATTTTCCTATCTTTCATCAACAGCATTATGTTGTTATTTTTTGTTGCAAGATCACTTTGGCAGTATGAATCAAAATTTAAATATGCATACTCTCTGAAGTAGGAATTTCACTTCTAGAAGTATATGCCAGGAAATAATATATTTAGACAAAGATTTTATGTATTGTATAATTTGACGTATCACATATGTAAATCAAATTGTCTCAAAGTAATTTTATTTCACTTATAGGGTTTTGGTTTTGGTTTTTGGTTTTGTTTTCGCTTTAAGATTTTTTTTCTTCCTTCTTTCCTCTCTCCCATGGTCTATTTTCACTTCTTTCTTTTTTATTAACAAAGGAAACACAAACAAGAAAAACTTTAAAAAGTATGTGAGGGTTATTGGGTTACCTTAGGCAAGATAAAATACAACAGAATTTTATATATTTCTGCCTTTGTCTTTATATATGCTGCTGAAAATATATAGTAAGAGAGGTGAATGCTTGGAACACTTTATTTCTCCAAAGATTATGATGGTGCTAAGGATAGAGTAAAGCAAGATAGTGTATGTTCATCATACTGGGGACATTGTTGACACTTGGGATTGTGAAAAATGAAAAAAAGGAGGAGTTTATAATTAGTGCCATAGAGAGGAGTTAGCAAATCCCAGAGAAAGTCGATGTGATTGTGGGCTCTGTTTGAAAAGACCTCTTCAAACTGGAACCAACTTTGAACCTTAATAGCCAAAGGGAACTGTAACTCTAAAAAATATTTCCTTTTAATTTTAACCTTTAACAATGTTAAATCAAGAAAGTATTAAAACGGTCACTGGATCCCAAGGTTTTATTTTGTGAATGAAACAACTGTTATCTATTTACTTAAGTCAGATGATAGCTGTGAGCTGCTCCTCCACCAGGCTGAGGTCTCCATCCTTTCTTATTTTAATGCAATTCTTTACTGAAACAATCTTTGTAAATCTCCTTTCTCTCTTTCTGATTATTTACATAATTTATTTTTTTTTAATTTGTGTACATTTTAATGTATCACAAAATGCAATTAGTGTTTAAATATTTCTGAGTGTGGACTATTAAAGAATCCCACAAAAAATAGAAATTTTGTCCCCCTTTGTTTCCTGAAAAATGGGAAAAAAGATAGGTCATTCAGAAAAAGGAGAAAGTTTGTACAAGCCCCTCAGGTTGTGATTTTTATGTCACTTATTTTCCACATCAGAAAGCAATGAGTGTCCTATTTTTTAGCTGTGGTCAGCTATGGTAACCTGAGACTTTACTCTGGATTCATAGCAGAATCTGACAGCAACAGCATTAAATTATAAACTGTATTATTTCTCTATGGATCACCCATTAGGTGGCAATGTTATCATATACACCTGGAGTTTTAAATATACTTATAAGCAATACTAGGAAAAGTAATGTAGCTTTTTTGTTTTCACAGTTCAAAGAGTAAGATTTCTGATGGAATGCTACTGTACAGTTTAAGAGTGATTGTGTGCAAGAGAATGCTCCTGTGTGGGTGTTTACATGCTGTATTGAAAGACGACATCTTATAACAAGTTTGCACCTCTTGTACAAGCCCTCAAATGCTCCCATATTTTTAAACTAAAAACTCTGAATTCAACCTTGATCATTGTTCATAAAGTCTGGCCATCTAATGAAGAGATTTGTGCAAAAGAAATGGAAAATCTGTTTCATGGCATATTTCTCCCCTGGGTGGAGGTAAAAAATCTTCTTTTAGTATAATTATTTTATTTTATTTATTTTTAATATTGTTTATTGTCAAGTTGGTTAAAATATAACACCCAGTGCTCATCCCAAAAAGTGCTCTCCTCCATGCCCATCACCCATTTTCCTCTCTTCCCCACCCCCTATCAACTCTCAGTTTGTTCTCAATATTTAAGAGTCTCTTATGATTTGCCTCCCTCCCTCTCCTTAACTAATTTTTTCCCCTTTCCTCTCCCCTATGGTCTTCTGTTAAGTTCCTCCTGTTCCACATATGAGTGAAAACTACAGAACGCTATCAAAACCAATATCTGTCTTTCTCCCTGACTTATTTCACTTAGCATAATACCCTTGAGTTCCATCCACGTTGCTACAAATGGCCAGATTTCATTCTTTCACGGAATGTAGTATTCCATTGTATATAGTATAATTATTTTAAAAGCAACAATAAAACAGCAACAACACAATTGCAGAAGGGAGTGGTAATAGAGAATAAAATTTAATTGGAAATAGTGCTTGGCTACTGAGAATTGGATGACCTTTAGGAAAACACTTCATTTTTCTAGCCTATCTAAGAAAAGTATTACCCAAAAGGTGGCCTATTGACCCACATTGACCGGCAGATCCATCTGCATCAGCAACACCTGAGAACTTCTTAGAAAAGCAAATTCTCAGGCAAAGCTCAGAGCTTAGACTTTCTGTGGATAGGTGGGATTCAGCAATCTGTGAGTTAACAAATCCCCCAGATAATTCTTAGGCCTGCTAAAATTTGAGAATCTCTGCCATATATTTGCCACTGGCCATGAGGGGTTAGGTTATATTACTGACTAAAGTCACTTACAGCAGTTAAGTTAAATGGCTTGTTAATTAGAAATCATAATTAAGATGTAATAATGAATAAATGAAATAAATAAATTTAATTTTACAATCCACCTTACTAGTTGAGTTTAATACTTCAGAGACATAAAAGATAAAACTAGTCTTTCAGGGGTGCCTGGGTGGCTCAGTTGATTAAGTGTTCGATTCTTGATTTGGGCTCAGGTCATGATCTCACAGTCATGAGATCAAGCCCCATGTCGGGCTCTGCACTGACAGCATGGAGCCTGCTTGGTATTCTCTCTCTCTCTCTCTCTCTACCTCTCCCCCACTCGTGCTCTCTCTCACTTAAAATAAATAAACATTTAAAAAAGCCTAGTCTTTCAATAAGATGTTCTAATATCAGGTGTATATTTTTATTTTATTATTTTTTATGGTTATTCATTTATTTTGAGAGAGAGTACAAGTGCACAAGTGGAGGGGGAAGCAGAGAGAGAGAGAGAGAGAGAGAGAGAGAGAATACCAAGCAGGCTCTGCACTTTCAGCATGGAACTCGACACGGGGCTCATGAGATCACAAGATCATGATCAAGAGTGAAACATTAACCGATTAAGCCACCCAGGCACCCCTGGATGAATGTATTTTAATTGTTAAGTCTACTTTGATTACCTTTATTAAGTATGTGTTTTTATTTCTTAACTAAACTTTTTTTCTCGTTTGGATGATTATAGATTCATATGCAGCTGTAAGAATAATACAGAGTGGTTCCCACGTTCGTCCCATTTCCCCAGAAGCTAACACCTTATGAAACTACAGTACTCTATCAAAACCAGGATATTAGCATTGATCGAGTAAAGACACGGGAAATTCCTGTCACCAAAAGGATCCCTCTGGTTACCCTTTAACAGCCACACCCCATTCCTTCCTGTTCCCATGCTTTCCGTAACTTCTGGCAGCCATTGTTTTCCATTCCCATGACTTTTGTCAAAGACTGTGGTGTAAGTGCAATCACGCAGTTGTAATCATTTTGAATTGACTTTTTTTTTTTTTTTGCTCAATATAATTCTCTGGAAATTCATCCAGGTTGTTGTATGTATTGAGAGTGTGTCCTTTTTATTGAGAAGTAATATTACATGATAAGGAAGTACCACAGACTATTCACCCATGGTTAAGTGTTTCTTAATTGTTCACCCATCGAAGGCTATCTGAATTGTTTCTGGTTCCTGTTATTAATAAAGCTACTAAACAGTCATGTACATGTTTTTAGGTGAACATAAGTCTTCATTTATTCAGCATAAATGGTCAGGAAAGCTATTGCTGGGTGTATTTGTATGTTTAATTTCTTTCTAAGAAACTACCAAACTCTTTTCCAAAGTGGCTACACTCGTTTGTATTCCTTTTTTTTAATATTTAAAAAAAATTTCAATGTTTTCTTTATTTCTGAGAGAAAGAGAGAGACAGCATGAGCAGGGGAGGGTCAGAGAAAGGGAAACACAGAATCAGAAGCAGCCTCCAGGATCTGAGCTAGCTGTCAGCACAGAGCCCGATGTGAGGCTTGAACCCATGAACCGTGAGATCATGACCTAAGCCGAAGTCGGATGCTTAACCGACTGAGCCACCCAGGTGCCCCCACCCGTTTGTATTCCCACGTCTCTACACATTTTTGCTCATGTTCTAATTCGATCATCTGCTTTTCACTATTGAGTTTTGAGAATTCTCTATATATTCTGGTCAGATTTCCTATATTAAATATATAGTTTGTAAATATTTTTTCTTATTTTGTAACTTATTTTTCATTCTTTCACCAGTGTCTTTCACAGAGCAACAGTTTTTCATCTAGATGAAGCAAATTTACTAGTTCTTCCTCTTATGAATCATACGTTCAGTGGCAAGTCTAACTACTCTTTTTTCTGGTCCCAGATATTGAAGAACTTCTCTGTATTTTTCTAAAATGTTTATAGTTTTGTGATTTATATGTAAGTCCACTATCCACTATCCATTTTGAATTATTTGGTATAAGTTGTGAGAATCAGGCTAAAGTTGTTTTGGTTTCCCCCCCTCTGGATGTTAATTGCTCCAGTACCATGTTTGAAAGGCTATCCTCCACTAAATTGCTTTTGATCACATATTTCTTATAAGCATTTAAACAGGGTGGTTATTATAAGCTCTTTAGTATAGAAAGTAGAGAAAGAAGGGGTATAGTGGCATAAAACCCTACACAATATTTAGAAATGTGCCTGTAGGGAGCTGAAAGGAATTCTGGTGTAGATGAGTGCGTATCTACCCCTTTATTCAGTAGTAGGAGACCTCCAAGTGGGGGGATGCCAGACAACCCAGTGAGGCATAAAATGAAAGTGTTAGAACTTTTATTTTTAGTTGTTTTTTTTTTTTTAATATCTGTAGGTTGGGGCCCTGGGCAGCTCAGTCAGTTAAGTGTCCCAATTCAGCTCAAGTCATGATCTCCTGGTTTGTGGGTTCAAGCCCCACGTCTCGCTCTGTGCAGACAGCTCAGAACCTGGAGCTTGCTTCAGATTCTGTGTCTCTCTCTCTCTTTCTGCCCCTCCCCCTGCTTATACTCTGTCTCTCCTCTCTCTCTCAAAAGAACATAAACATTAAAATTTTTTAATAAATAAAATATTTGTAAATATAACAGACTTTGAACTATAAGGGGTATAAAGAATGCTGATTTAATTAATATCACGTTAAGAAATAAAATAATATCATAGTTTTCACATCCCCTGTGTTCCTTGCCTGGTCCATCCGTCCTCTTTTCTTCCCAGTTGGATAAAAACCAATATCTTGCATTTTGTGTTTATAATTTCCTTGTTTTTTATGGTAATTTTATTTATTTTTTATGGTAATTTTAAATTTTTATTTCTAATCTATAGTTAGATTAGATTTTTTATTTTTATTTTTTATTTCTAATCTATAGTTACTTTTTATGTCTATGATGAAAATATGCTGTCTGTATACTTCTGTGACTTGTATTTCTCAATTATAACCAAGTTTTTAAGATCTGTTCATGTTGTACATAGCTGTAATGTACTCAGTTTCAATGTTGTATCATATACTCTAGATGATGAATAGAGGAAGTACTTAATCAATTTTTTGAATGGATGATAATATTCTTCCCAGGTGTCTGTTAATGTATGACTATTGATATTCTTGAACTAGTCTCCTGGAGCTTCTTAACAGCATAAACTTCTTTAGGGTATACTCCCAAGATTAGAATTTATAAGTGTTTTGCATATCTTCAAACATATAAGATAATGCCAACTTTTTCTACATTTGTTATACCTTATTACATTATCCCAAGTAGTTTATTAGCCTCTGACTATTCTACATCTTTTCTTTTTCTTTTTCTTTTGAGAGAGAAACAGAGGCAGAGACAGAGAGAGAATTTTAGACTCTACACTTAGCATAGGACCTGACTCATGGCTCAGTCTTAACATCCTGGGGTCATGACCTGAACCAAAATCAAGAATTGAATGCTCAACCGACTAAGCCACCCAGACACCCCTACATCTTTCCTAATACTTGACATTTACAGATGTTAAATTGTTGCCTAGCTAGTACATGTGTGAAATAACATATTATTGTGATTTTATTTTGCATTCCTCTGATTTCTAATGAGATTAGGCAAGTCTTCATAAATTATCAGTTGCTCCTCCCCTCTGTGAGAGGCAAGATTTTTGTCTATTTTTCTATTGGGTTGGTTACATTTTTCTTGTTGATATATATAGAACTTCTTTTTGATAAATATAATAGATGATATATGATCTAAGAATACACATATGCACATATGTGCATACAGACACTTGTGTATACAATTGTTTTAGCAGTAGTTGTTATAAGAGCCTGTCTACGTATAGTAAGCTGCACAATCAGTCCTATTCTTGTCAAGCTCCTAAGAGTGTCTTTCTAAGTATCTATTATTGATCTCTATCCTGTGTTCATAAGTCTATTTTTTTTGTCTTGGACCAATATTATATTGAATTAATCATTTAGTTTTTAATGATACTTAATATCTGGTTAGGCAAATTCACTCATATTGTTTCTTGCCTTCAAGAGTTTTTTAGCTATTCTTAGTTCTTTGCTTTTAAATGTAAATATAGGCATTTAGTTTGTCAATTTCTAGAAAAATTAGCTTTTTGTTTGCTTTTTATTTACATTTTTTTCTCAATGTTTATTTATTTTGAGAGAGAGAGAGAAAGAATACAGAGAAAATGTAAGCAGCAGAGGGGCATAAAGAGAGGGAGACACAGAATCTGAAGTAGGCTTCAGGCTCTGAGCTGTCAGCACAGAGCCCAATGTGGCGCTCGAACCCGCGAGCTATGAGGACATGACCTGAGCTGAAGTTGAATGATTAACCAACTGAGCCACCCAGGCACTGGTTATTTTTTTAATTGCGTAAAATTGCACCAATTAGGAAAGAACTATGATATTTAAATATTTGGTTTTCCAATCAATGAACATAGTGTATTAATTTGGATTTTCTTTAGTTAGATCTTTTTGAAATTCTTCAATAAAATTTATAAAGTTATCAGAAATATCTTGAACACCATGTGTTAAGATTTCTTTGATTTCTTCCTAGAAACTTTATATTTTTAATGATACTATAAAAGCTTACATTTTTTTTTATGTTTTATTTATTTCTAGCAGAGAGAGAGAGAGTGTGTGAGCAGGGGAGGGTCAGAGAGACAGGGAGTGACAGACTGAAACAGGCTCCAGCCTCTGAGCTGGCAGTCAGCACAGAGCCCGACGCGGGGCTCGAACCCACGAACCGTGAGATCATGACCTAAGCGAAAGTCGGACACTTAACCGACTAAGCCACCCAGGCGCCCCTAAAAGCTTATATTTCTAAAAATTATGGGGTTTTTTGCTAGTGTTTAGAAATATACTCTTTAAATTTTTTTTGTATTTTTATTTATTTTTGAGAAAGAGATAGAGAGCAAGCAGGGGAGGGGCAGAGAGAGAGGGACACAGAGACCAAAGCAGGCTCTGTGCAATCAGCACAGGACCTGACGTTGCGCTCGCACCCACAACAGTGAGATCATGATCTGAGCCAAAGTCAAGAGTCGGAGGCTCAACCAACAGAGCCACCCAGGTGCCCCAGAAATATACTCTTTTAAATCAGACTTTTTATTGAGCCAGAATATTCTTACGTGAAGTGCACAAATAAGTGTGTAGCAGTTTAATGAAATTTTAGCAAATGAATTGTATACATTAATTTCAAAAATCTGGTATACTTGCAATTATCTTTTTAATTATATTTATTTATATCTGTACTTTTTTTTGAGTTTTCTACATAGGAAAATACTATCTGTTAGTAATGACAATTTTATTTCTTTCTTTTTCTAAGACTTTTTTTCCACTCAAGATTGTTTCTTCAATGTTGAGTCAATCATAGTTATCTAAGTTTATTTATTCCCAGTTTTTAGAGTTCTGTACATAACAATCTTTAAGCTTGTTTACACCTTGACTCTAAAGTAATGGAAGCAATTCCAATTCTATTACAGTTTGTGTGTGTGTTTTCCCTCTGTTTTGATCAAAATGATTTATGGATGATCACTTTTGTTTATGTTCTTTCAAGGTTTTCGATATTGACTTTGTGAGGCATTCTATTATTTGCTTTAACTTATCCCTTTTCTTTCTCTTAATTCCCTGAAACATGTATTTTTATTTGCTTTCTATAATAAATTTTTTATCTTATTTGACATATTTTTATCAGAGAATATGCTGTGTATAATATGAAACTTGAAATTGACACTGATTTTATGTCCCAACAAGTGGTGGGTATTTCTACTACTTTGTTCATTTTTTTAAAAAGTTACATTGCAGTTGTCAAGTGCAATGTCTATTAAATTAAAATATTAATAGAGTCATGTCCCTACCAATTTTCTTTAAACTGAAAAAAGTGGTCTCTTTCTATAAATAATAAATGAGTGTTAAATCTCTCACTGTGATGGTGGATATGTCTATTGTTTGTAGTTCTTTTAGGTTTGTTTTATATAAGTAAAGGCTAAGTGTTTACTCTAAAATACTTATAATTAGCATATATAGTTGGTGAATTTATACTTTTATTATTATACAGAGACCTTTGCTTCTATCAATATTTTTCCCCTCAAGTCTATTTTGTCCAATATCAAAATGGTACCTAAGCTTTCTTACTGTTAGCATTTTTCAGATATACCTAATTCAGCTTTTTTACTTTGACTTTAAAGAAAGGACACCTAGGGGCACCTGGGTGGCTCAGTCAGTTAACTGTCCGACTTCAGCTCAGGTCATGATCTCACGGTTTGTGTGTTTGAGCCCTGCATCAGGCTGTGTACTATCGGCTAGCTCTGAGCCTGGAGCCTGTTTTCGGATTCTGTGTTTCCCTCTCTGACTCTCCCTTGCTCATGCTGTGTCTCTCTCTCTCTCAAATATAAATAAAACATTAAAAAAAATAAACTAAGGACACTTAGGTTCAAGCTCTATTTCTAATAAATTGTGTATAATTGTATTTAACTTTTATAACCTTTAGTAACATATGAGTCTTTTTAATGGAACATTTAGTTTATTTACATTTATTGCAATTACTGATATATTTACATTTTTTTTTTACCATTTTAATTTCCCTTTGTCTTTTTAAATATAAAAAAGGATAGCCTGGGTGGCTAAACTGGTTAAGCTTCTGACACTTGCTTTAGGCTCAGGTCATGATCTCATGGTTTGTGAGTTTGATCCCAGCATTGGGCTCTACATTGACAGCATAGGGTCTGCTTGGGATTCTCCCTCTGTCTCTGCCCCTCCCTTACTCATGTTCTCTCTCTCTCTCTCTCTCTCTCTCTCAAAATAAATAAATAAACATTCTAAAAACATTAGATTTATGAATTGGTCATATATTAACACCTCAAATCAAAACAAATTAAAAACTATAAATTAAGATATATTACCACTACCCTTATATATATGTATCATGCTGTATCTCCTCTCTTTACTAATGTAATCTCTTCTAATTACTTATCAGTCCAGTATTTTTATGTAAATAAAAGTCAACAGAAAAATATATTTTCATATCCTCCCTTTCCAAGATAAAATGTAGAAGTCCACATAAATTTTGTAGATGATGTTTCTGTCCTATGGTTTTCCATATAAGAATAAAAAGACCTCTACATTCTTTTTTATTAAATTTATTTATTTTAGAGAGAGAGGGAGAGCATGTGTGAGTAGGACAAAGGAGCAGAGGGAGAGAGAATCTTAAGCAGGCTCCACTCACCATAGCACCTGACACGGGGATCACTAACTTGACCCTGGAATCATGATCTGAGCCAAAATGGAGTCAGATGCTCAACCAACTGAGCCAAGTAGGCTCCCTTCTATGTTCTTTTTTAAGCAACTTCATTTGATCCCATTACACAATTGCACCATAGTTTAATCTTTCTCTTTTCTTTTTCTCTTTTCTCTTGCCTTCTTTTTATTGAAAGGCCATTAAAAATGTAGCTAACGAAAAATTTTATGTGCTAAATAATAGTTTCGATGCTTGGCTTGCATACCTTTCTTGCTAGCTCATTAATGAATTTAGGAGTTCTCCCCACCCCATTATTTGTCAAGCATTTTTAGGTTGGAAAGTTTATCAGGGAAGATATTCTTATTTCCAGGATCAATGTCTTCTTTTATTTGCTATTTATTTTATAATTTAAAATCTAAACAAAAATTTTAATGTGTTAATATTCAGAATGATCTTAAGCCCTAGGGCTTTTAATCATTTTGTCAGAGAACCAGGTGTCATGTGAAGTACATATGACACATATGATATTCCAAGTCAAGTATAAGAATTGTTGAGTCCATATGCATGTGTATTTATGATTTGTATTATCTTAGGGCTGGGGAGTAATAGAATATATAGGATATTTCAGTATTATTTTAAAAACCATTTCTACCAATTTACTTGTGATTGGTAGATACAAGAAAAATAAATGCTAAATAAAAGAAAATTTAAAAAAAAACAAGAAAAATAAGTGCTAAAAAAAAATGCCAGAACAGACCTCTTCTCCTAACATTAGCTTGCTGTTTGCTGTATTACAAAATGAAAACAATATTAAATCTATAAGAGGCAAACCCCCCATTTATCAAGAATATTAAGTTTTTAAATAAAACTTAAAATGTATTGAAATATAATATTTGACAGACATTGCTGGAAAACAGAAATTCAGTGATAAGCAAATCCTCACAATAAATACGTTTTCTTTTCCTGTGTAATGTGTTACCTATTCTTACTCATAATATTCTTGAAATTCCAAGGGGAGTTCACATCTAACAAGCATAAACAATCAGAACTCCTCTCCAATGCTTTAGTTCAGTAACTACATGAAGTACATCCTTGAATCTGTGTGAAGATAATGCCTGATCCCTCCCTTATTTTCAGAGCCTTTATCAGAATGCTTATGTTTACATCAAAGGCAATTTCCCCTGATGCTTCTGTCTTCTATGTATAAACTAGATATTTTTAAATGATTTTTTTTCAGTTATGGTACAACAGCAATTGTGTCATCAGTTTTCAATATTGGTATCAAGTACATAGTTATTTACAAGAGAGAACAAACAATTGCACAGTGACAAGTCTGGAGGGCACTGAGAGAATCTCATATTTTAATAAAGTAAAAACAAAATAACAAAGTGCAAGTGGTGGCTATGGGAGATTGCATCCAAAGAAATGTTTAAAGATATAATTTGGATAGATTTCTACTAAGCCAGCTGGTTTCCTTAGATTTCTTACTTAATGAAGCTCTTCCTCTCTAGAGCTATTCTGCTTCTTCATATAAGTGCCCTATGGGATAGTACTTATACTGGTAACATTTTGAGTTTCTTAAGTATAGTTTTTTCTTGCCTGCTAATGAATATGAGAAAACATCTCTAAAATTTGGCACATGGTTTCGTATGTGCCTAGAATCTATGTATTGACCAGAACTACAAAATCAGAACGAATAGAACAAAACAAAACAAAACAAAACATAATAAAAACACCAGTTACTGGAGAATGTCGTGTGGTTGAATTCTCTAAGGAGGGATTACTCTTCTAGGCAGAGTCTGGTCCATCTAAGGGTTTGAAGAATAAGACTACCTTCCTCTGATGGAAGAGTTTCTGCAGTCAAATTCTGAAGCCGCATCTGGTCCATTCCTTTGAAATAAGGGAACGAGCTCTTCCTTTTCCTTAGTTCAAGGAGTATGGCAATCTTAAATTGTGAACTATGAGGATCAGAGAAGTATGAAGACTGTGCTTCCGCCTACAGCTGTGGCAGATGATACTCTGAGGGTCCAAGCACTCCTCCTTTTCCTACAGTCACCATATGTGGTGGCCGTGCTGCACCCCTCACTGTTGTAGGGAGAGAGCTCGTTCCTCTTGTTCTGGCTTCATTTGCCCCACTGTAGTTTCCCTTCAAGGAGGCATTCCTGAAAACCCCCATTTCTGAAGGGCTGGCACTAATAACCCATAGCTGAATTCTCGGCTGGAGGGAAGGCTCAGGCCCAAGGCTATGCCCATTCTCAGGGGCAGCCCAAGCCAAATAAGTGGTGAGTGGTGTTAATTTGCAAAGTTTAACCTCCTCCTTTCCCCAGACCTGCTCTCCTTGGTCTCTTAAAGTATTCTTCCCTCATCAGCCTCCTCTCTCAGTTACACACCCCAAATGGACCACGTATATACAAATCTCCATTTTGTAGTCTGTTTTCTGAGAATATACCTAAGGCAGAACCAAGGTGTAATGTTGGCATGTCCTCATTTTCCAGTGTCTCCCATGATGCAGATAAAACAGCTTTCTCCAGAAGATCCTCTCAGTCATGAGTACATTAGTGCTGGGCAAGGATATTTGGCAGATACTTTTCTTATACTACAGTATCAGCAACCCCCTTTGCCAATCTGCCTTCTGATTCTCTTCATAAAAACTGATGCCCAAAGGACCTGTCTATTATTTAGTTGATTATGTTCAGATAGGTCTGGAATCTGATCAAGATTCAAACTTGGGCCCCCCTGTATTTGTCTTTCTTTTTTCTTCTTCATCTTCTTTTTCTTCTCTTTTTCTCCTCCCCCCTCCTCCTCCTCGTCTCCTCCTCCCTCTCCACTTCCTCTTCCTCCTCCTCCTCCTCTTTCTTCTTCTTCTTCTTCTTCTTCTTCTTCTTCTTCTTCTTCTTCTTCTTCTTCTTCTTCTTCTTCTTCTTCATGTAAAGTCTGTCTTGTTGTTGAATAATAATAATTGACATAAAATATTGTTTTAGTTCAGGTTTACAATATAATGATTCAATATTTATATATATTATGGAACAGCCATCATAGCAAGTCCATTTACCATCTGTATTTTTCAAAAACAACATAGCATAGTGTCTAAAGAGCAGGCCTTGAGACAAACTCTGAGTATCTTTTCAACAACCTAGTAGATGTTCAGCCTTGATCAAATTATATTCTGTTCCTCAGATTTTTTTTTTTTAATGAGTGCTAAGAATAGTACCCACCTTAGAGGGTTGTAAGATAAACCATGCAAAGGTCTGAGAAAATGTCTGGTACTCACTCAGCAAATATCACCTATCACGAACTATAATGTAAATTTGATACTGAATATCATATATGATACTGAACCCCATTGGGTCTTGTATGTTCAAATTGGATAGAGAAAGAAAATATTAGATCTAGAGATGTGATTGGAGCCACTTTGATACTATTGTTCAAGCAATATGTCTGAATATTACAATTCTAGGTAACGTGTGGACTGCACAACTTTTCTGAGTACACTGGCGTAGGCTAGCTGAATAAGAGTAATACTATACATTTGACATGTCTAGAAATGTTTTTCAGTGGTCATTGAGGACACAATGCCTATGGTCATTGTTCTTTGAGGACTCAGTAATTTTGAAGCAAAAAAATGTTTTTGACCTAAAAGAAACACGAATCAGTGTTGGGGAATGAACTAATTCGTGGATATTGTATCATGTGGCTGCTATCAATCTTTAAGTTAATGTCATAAGGTTATTGGAAGCAATTCCATTTGAAAATAGTTTGTAGGTGAGATTTCTCACTTTGCAAGAATTTTCAAGTACATATCAACTACTGGAAAATAGTGACCAATTATCAAAGAAATGAATTACTCAAATCACTAAATAATTTAAAATGCACCATTTCTAAGACATTTTCAAAGTTATTATAGAAAAAATTGCATTTAATATGGAAGGCATGGGGCGCCTGGGTGGCTTAGTCGGTTAAGCGTCCGACTTTCGCTTAGGTCATGATCTCGCGGTTCGTGGGTTCAAGCCCCGCGTCGGGCTCTGTGCTGACTGCCAGCTCAGAGCCTGGAGCCTGTTTCAGTCTGTGACTCCCTCTCTCTGACCCTCCCCTGCTGTCTCTCTCTCTCTCTCTCTCTCCCCTAGAAATAAATAAAACATTTAAAAAAAAAAAGAACATCCTGTTATTTCTTTAATTGTACAATTCAACTTCACTATGATTGAGGTAATTCACAAAAGGCTTCCCATTGTAAAAATTCCTTTTTCTGATCTCATGTTGTTCTTGAACCTTTAAATAAAGACACCAAAACCGACAGGTCAGAGATACCTGCCTGGTGATCAGAAAGAATCTCGGGGCTCTCTCACTCTCTCTCTCGCCAACACCGTCCATCCTTCAGGGACCCCTGGACCTGTTGGAGCAGGCCTCCGGCAATGATCCATATAATCTTTTGGGCATAATGGATTTAAACACCATCCCAAGCATTGGAAACAGTTCTTGTCAACTTGCTCATCTGAACTACTAACTTTAAGATATATTCATGTGGTAAACATATTGTGCTGACATTACCAAGAGAACCACCTTTGCTCAACTGCAAACAGGAAGCCATCAAGCTACACATAAAAAAAACAATCCAGAATAATTTTTTATTAGAAGGCATTGCAGAGGGAAATTCTCAGCTATTGTTCTTTCTCCAGCTTATACTTCTGGGGATTGGTTATTTTTTCCTGACTCTCGCAGCTTCTGAAATTACTTCTACTACTCTACTTCATGGCTCCCGATAGTTTTCTTCTTAACTCAGATTTACTTTTGAGCTCTTACTTGCAACATCTGCAAACAGACCGATTCTGCTGTTAGCACTGGTGGTCAGTATATCCTACAACTAAAGAGCATGTCCCAAATCATGTCCTTTGCCATTAATCTTATTTTTGTGTAACTTCACTGAAAAAAAACAATATATATAGAAAATTAAATAAATTGTATATATTTTGTTTATATATACTGCTTACATTTTGTGTATATGTATATATACAATGGTACACACACACACACACACACACACACACACACACACACACACACACACACATCTTACCACCACTATCAGCCACTCAAGCCTCTCTGGCTTATAACATTAACATTCTGACATAGTACAAGATGACTGCAAACATGAATCTCATTCTTGGCCCTCAACAGGAAACTTTTATTTTCTTTAATATATTTTAAATTTATACAATTCACTACCATGTTTATGTTGTTTTCCTCTTGCAAACTACAGTCCATTTTCTTTATGCCTGGAGTAGAGTATAGGTAATTAAATTCCTGGCAAACAACCTGAAATTATTTTTCCTTGCTGATATTGTTAATGCATAGTCTGGAAATCAATTACATTAGGGTTTATTTATTTTCTTATTTATTTAATATATTCTGCTTATTTCAAAGATGATTTAGATTGATTTTAGAATTGAGATATTTTGTAATCTTGTCTTGAATCCTAATCTTTGAAGATACCATTATGTTTCCGAAAAAGTTTAAACTGTGTTCCAAAGAACTAACTCAAGACAGGGCTAATGTAACACAATCTATTATATGGATTATGGGCATGATTTTATCATACGCTTAGATATCCACCTCTTGTTTCACATATTAACTATATGTCAAACAAGACTCATAGTGCTTCAAAATGCACTTCGGTATTTCCCACAGAGACCAATTAGCAAATACCAATACATTCCCCAAATTTATGTGGAAACATTGAAAGATGGGTTATCACACAGAATTACAATCAATTCCCCCTGGATTCAATTATAGGCTATAACAGAATATAAGGCAATGTGTGTAGAAGAGAAACAAATCTCTTTGGATTTTATTACAAGATAGCTGTACAACATTTCTCTTCTTCACATTTTACCTGGAAATCTTTCATTAATTTCAGAAGAAAGTACACCGTTTCTTGACAAAGTGGATTTATATAGTACCTCACTGACCATCACATTCAATGTGTTATATGACATAATTACGCCTGAAAACAAAAACAGAATTGTCATAAAACCCCAAATCAATGGTAGATTTTTATACTCAACTACGCATCTAAATCAGCCATTGACACTTTCATTTCTGATATGCTTTTATTCTTTCTGTAGCTCATTCTCAAAAGTTTCTTATATTTCTTTAAATGTTTTTATTATTTGTTTTTTAGAGAGAAACAGAGTGTCGGCAGGGGAGGGACAGAGAGAGAGAGGGAGACACAGAACCTGAAGCAGGCTTCAGGCTCTGAGCTGTCAACAGAGAGCCGAATGGGGCGTGGGGCACTTGAATCTTCGAACAGTGAAATCATGACCTGAACTGAAGTCAAATACTTAACCAACTGAGCCACCCAGGTGCTCCTCAAAAATATTTTTTTAAATGTAGCTATTCATAAATACTAATACCAAGCTTGAAGATCTTTTAAATATTAGGATATATTGGTTTCTGTGAGCTTACAACCTATTAATGAAGAATAGGAGGTCATTATGCATAACCCTTTACATCTGATAACTATTCTCTTCATCTTCATCTAAAATCAAGTGTCCTTGAAATAGTACATTAATGAACAACCATACTTAGATATTATTTTTTTATCTACCAAGTGCAGGACATCGAGGTGAGCAAGCATAAATATAACGGATTGTAAAAAATGATTTTGTGCTTAAGAACCCAGTTCTTTAATTTCTTACTAGCTTTGTTCTTTTTCTTTTTAGCTCTTAAGAGACAAATCATTTTAAGTTAAAAGAACAATCATTTATTCTCATAATCATAGATGTGAGAGCTGTCTGCAAATTGGTTGGGCGAGATTAGATTGAAGGCTCGAGATTCCAGATCCCCACATCTAGGCTGCAGATATTGATTTAGGTTAGCTCCATATTTATCTCTTCTTTCTGAAATGAGCAGCTGTAGGAACTGTGGTCTCTTTCATGTGCTCCATTTTGAGGGCTACACTATCTGGGGCATATTTCTCTCAGGACAGACAGACCATCAACTCATATGACCCAAGCCAAGTCTTTGCTTGTAGTAACATCATTATATTTCATTAGTCAATGCAAATTACATAGCCAAAGCCAACATTAATGCAAGAAGGAAATATACTTCATTCACAGTATCAAAGGATGTTGAATATTTTCTGAAAAATAACCCAAATGATTATTTGTGTACTTGCATTTTGTATTCTCCACCTTTGCCATATCTTTATATTCTACATTAAAGTTATATTTTAGGACTTTTCATAATCAGCTTTATTATTCAAATTGATTTTTTAATTAAATTGCACGGTTTCACTAGTTATTTTTATCATAAATAATGTGGTAACTGCTCAATGCCATGAATCTAATATGAACACACTTTAATGAGCTTTATTAAAAGCTTTCTTGCACTTACTTCCTTTCAATCATGAATGAATCTGTTACATTAATTTCAAAAATCACTTTTATGCAAAACAATTTATAATTTCATGAGAATAAGCTTTGAGCCAAGACAGCTTTGAAGATTTGTTTGTGTCCTCACCAATATTTATTTTAGGACTCTCTCTTTTTTTTTTTAATTTTTTTAACTTTTAATGTTTTATTTATTTCCAGGAGAGAGAGAGAGAGACAGCGTGAGCAGGGGAGGGTCAGAGAGAGAGAGGGAGTCACAAACTGAAACAGGCTCCAGGCTCTGAGCTGGCAGTCAGCACAGAGCCCGACGCGGGGCTCGAACCCACGAACCGCGAGATCGTGACCTAAGCGAAAGTTGGACGCTTAACTGACTAAGCCACCCAAGCGACCCGTGTGGTGCTTATTCTTAATTGAATCTAAATAGTTATCAAATATCTGGATGGCTAATAAAGAGAAACATATAAAGGTCATTGAAAATATTAATTCAGCAGCATTCTTTAGTAGAGAGTAAGAAGCAAATAAGGTGTTCAGAAAGTTGTTCACTTTGTTATCACCTGTTAGAGTAGGTATTTGCCAAGCCATCTGGGAGGAAATTTTAATCTGTCATTTTGGGGTTGACACATATTATTGCTATTCCTGGAATTCCTAATTTATGTAACTCTGGGCACTCCCACTGATGTTTCACAAATCTACTCAAAAGTCTCTACTTTTGTGACACTTCCCTAATGGTTACAGCTCCCTCAGAGTTTTAGTTTAAATGCTGTGTTCTTTCTGTGACACATACATACTTTAACTCCTGCAAAGATCATATTAAAATGTATTTATTTTTTCAATAGTTCAGCTCAGGAAACCGTACCTTATTTTCCTTTTATCCCCTAGTCCTAAAACTATGCTTGGCAAATGATAGTTACTAAATATACACTGTTGAATGGAAAGGAGGTAATCTAAGAAATGTGAATCTCAAAAAACTTTTATTTTCATTCATGGATTTACTGACTTTTTCCCATCATACTTAGATTTTTTTTCTCTCTACCATGACTATGAGCCAAGAAATATTATAGTAGAAATATATGAAGAAATGCCATTCTAGAGAAAACTATTTAAAAAAGAGTTAGATGTGTGTATGTTGACTTTCTATAAAGGATGTAGGAATTTCCTGTGGAGTATCAGAATTTCAATCACCAGGAGTCTGAGCTAGAGAAAAGGAGGCATGGGTCAGTTTATTGTAGCTGCCCTAAAGGAAAAGCCAAGCCAAGTGACAAATTGTCCTTGAGTAGTTTACAGATGAGGAAAACTGAGTGTGAACAAGGAGGAAGGAGGGCTTTTCCAAAAGGACAATATTAGAAAATATGTAGAGTTAACCAGAAAGCAGAAATTCAGCTATGCAGCACAAAGTAGTTTATATTGGCACCATTTTCTAAAGGATGTTTTTGAAACACGGCTATTTTTTGAAGGGTAGGTGAGAATAGGAATTTTCCTTCTGAAT
Source organism: Proteles cristata cristata (assembly GCA_017311185.1). Taxonomy (NCBI): domain Eukaryota; kingdom Metazoa; phylum Chordata; class Mammalia; order Carnivora; family Hyaenidae; genus Proteles; species Proteles cristata. The sequence continues at coordinate 28,293 of JAESUZ010001452.1, forward strand.
GATAAACCTTCATTTTACAACCTCTGGTTTTTTTTTTTCAAAATATTAATATTTTTCTCATAAATATTAAGGAATTCACAGGTTTTGTGGTAGAGTAGCCTCCCTAAGGAATGTAGTGAGACAAAAAACCTCAAGATAAGGGAAGGCAACCTGGTTATATGCACACTTGACATTCTTCATGACTCTGTATGTCTGTATATGACGTCTCCCACAACCCTGGAACGTGAGACCATCCATTCAGACCGTATTTCTGTGGGTTACCATGTATGGGAGTCAAGGAAGTAGAAAACTTATAAACGCCTACACTTCACTGCACTCGGGGCTCAAGTTTTCTGATATGAACCCAAGTGAGCCCGTGCCAGCTCAAATAAAGTTGCTTCCTGCAAAGAAAAGACTCATCACGATTCTCTCTGCCAACCTTGGTGCCATTATAGTTTCAGGATACAAAATTTTAATAAAATATATATTCCATGTTATGTTATGTAAAATACACCTGTGTTTCCTTTTTCATATTTTCCCAAATCACAATAAAATATTAATTCCTAATCTTCCCTTCTTATAACAGTGGTGACTTGAAAGGAAAAGAAAATAAAGTACTCTGTTGTTAATTCTCTCAGGCCTGTGTGAATATAAAGTTTTGAGTTGCTATCATTCTCTTTCTTATTTCTAATTAGACTTGTTCAAAAATTTTGACTTTTGAGTTAAGGGTATGAAAAAATACAAATTCATGAATAAATTCAAATTTGTTCTGAGGTCCTGATTAATCACGTTAGAAGATGTTCAGCCAGAACTGAGGATTCCTGACTCTGGCCAGATGCATGTTACTTCTACAGATTCATAAGGGAAAAGTGCAGAACACATTCTTCATGTTGAGTCACTCTTTTATAAGACCCTTCAGTCATATCACAAAATAGCTTTCTGGAGTAATAGCTGCCACACGTGGGCCCACCACTGACTTCTTTTGCAAAAGTCAATGGAAGCCCAAGGTCTATAGTCACAGCAAATGGAGAAGTTACTTTGGGAGTTTTCGGGAATACTTTATGACCCTATTGGCATAAAAAAGTGAACCCAATGTGGGAAGCAAATATATCTATAATAGATTATTGAAAGTATTCATTCCATTCTTTCTTTCTTCTAAGTTTCTTCTGTCTTCTACTTGATTTTTTAGTGGAGTGAGGGAAAGATTGGAGAGCAGATTTCCAAATTTCTTTCACTGCCAACAATGAATAAGACTTATATTCCAAGAAGGTCTATCACCAGAAATAGATTCCAGAGAAAAAGAAGTAAAACAAACACATAAAACAAAATAACCAAGCCAGCAGAATTACATACATTGAAAACTGTCTTCTTTGAACACAGAGCTCCACTCAAAGTTACACAGTTGTACAACGAATATACCTGAATTTGATTGAATTATTTCATTCTTCTTCAGGATGTAAAGGAAATCATAAGCAGTATTGAACTCTCTGCAAACCAATAGTCTGCAAGCAACACATCTTGTAGAAATTAATGACTATTTTAGATGCACTAATAACTTTTTTTCTCACTTCATGGTTCTACAGGCACCTAGTGTCATTTCTAGGATCTCAGAATTTTGATTTGACAATCTGCATTCAGCTGCTAGTGGGAAAAGAGAGAGTAAGCTGAAGACCAAGCAGGAGATTACAAGTGTCCTGTCACATAGCTGACGCTCCACATTCTATCGGATGAATTTAATTTATTTTTAAAGTTTATTTATTTATTTTGGTTGAGAGAGAGAGAGTGGAGAAGGGGTGGAGAAAGAGGGAGAGAGAGAATCTCAAGCAGGCTCTGCCCTGTTAGCATGGAGCACAATATGGGGCTTGATCGCATCAACCATGAGATCATGACCTGAGCTGAAATCAAGAGTCAGACGCTTAACTGACTGATTCACCAAGGTGCCCCTGGGCAGACTTAGTTTAAAGACACCCCTTAGACACTAGGAATCTGAAGAATGGAAGGAAAATAAAATGATTGGCTGAACATATTGCATGTCTCTGCCCAATGACAAATCATATTCACTAATTGTCTACACTAGTCAGACCACGGATCAAAAAAACAAACCTTTATTTAGACAGTCATATTATTCAACAAAAACTGAACTTTACTAATTTTCTGAAATGGTCACTACTCCTAGGAGTCTGTAGGAGAGTGATGGGAAATACACTTTAAAACAACAAACTGCAATGCAACACAATATGATAGAAGATCTCACTGAAGTAGAAATAAGATTTAATTATAATGAAAATATCAAGATTTCAGGAAAACTTTTGAAAGATTATTCTTGAACTGGCATTTGACAGATGAATAGAAACCTTTCAAGTGGAGGCAGTATGAGAAGAGAGTCCGAGAGGAACTTAACTGGCAAAGAAAGAATGGAAAAAAACATAAGGGACTCATTAGGGATTTTAAGACATATCAGCCTAGCTAGTACGTAGCATCCAAGACAGACACAAGAAACAGAAAAATCAGTAGGTGATATAAGTCATGGAATACTTTATTGGTCAGTTAGAATTTTATACTGAAGATGATGAGGAGCCATTCATACATTTTAAGCAAAGGACTGACTAGATTTCAACTTAGACATATCACTCTGGTTGCAGAGAGAAGAACTGAAAAAGGTAAAGGAATAGGGCAGGCAAGGAGACAAATATTGAAACAACTGAGGCAAGAAATGATATAGCCCAGAACTAAGTAGTTGGTATGGATTCGAGGGATGTTTAGAAATTTAGTTGACAAACATTTTTATCTATAGTGATGTAGGTGCTGAGGAAAGTTAGGCTTAGGACAGTGTTCAGGCTTTAAGCATTGACATTTGAAGAAGTGGAAATAACAATTCCATAGCCATGTACCCCAAGGCATGTAGAGTAGCCATCTTTCCATGAATATTACATGACTTCTCATGCTTTCTGGTAGAAACTGATGGAACATCTTCTGGAATTACTAAGTGTAATGGGTTTTGGAGACATCTAGATAGAAATATTCAAGAGAAAATCAGAAATTCAGGACTGAAGAGGAAAGAATACTTTTGTAAATTGATGTATATTTGGGAGTCATCAGCTTCTATAATATAACTGAAACCATAAGTGTATAGTTAAGAAAGCTAGAGAGTGTCACAATAAAAAATTGAACTAAGAAGGAGTCGTTCATAAAGGAGAGTAAAATTTAGTGGTCAGAAAAGCAGAAGGCGCTAGAAAAAGTTGACATTAAATCATCAGCATCAAATTAGGACACAATTAAAAAGGCATTAAAAATGATCATTGAAATTAATACTTTGAAGATTATGGATGACTTGAGAAAGAGTGATTTCAGTGAAATAATGGTAGAAGTCAGGTTTCAGTGGTTGGAGAAATACATAGAGGAGAAGAGAGAGATCAAGGCCATCTTAGTATGGCTATATAAAATACTGGTGCATATGCATATAAGGGGATAAAGGAAAATAGAAACTAGTACAATGCTCCCTGCAGCATATCTTAATTTTAGCTATAATTGACTTTACATTAAACATTAAAAGCTGGTGAAAATTCTATGAATCATTAACACCACAGAAAAAGGAATGGAGCACTTAAAACATTAAATTCCAGGTAGGTTAATGATTGCCAATTAATCAAGAAATGTGATAGTGTCTCTTCTCTTGTTGAAAGGCTATATTTATATGACATGCACACCAAAGAGTGTCTAGAGATGAATTACATTTATCTGAATTATATGGACTAGATTTCCTGATATTATAAAATGTAGGAAATGAGAGGGGAGGAGAGGAAAGGAGAAGAAAAGAGAGGAGAGGAGAGGAGAGGAGAGGGAAGGAAAGGAAAGGAAAGGAAAGGAAAGGAAAGGAAAGGAAAGGAAAGGAAAGGAAAGGAAAGGAAAGGAAAGGAAAGGGAAAGGGAAAGGAAAGGAAGGAAAGGAAAGTTTTTCTGAAGGCTTTAGTATTTATTTTTTCCCACATTTGTACATTTTATTAGCTAACTATAAAATCCATTGTATAAGGTTAATAGTATCACCTTTTTATACTATCAATGCATCTGTTATATCCTTCAAAACAATTTTCCTGAAAGTCAATAATGTGTATTTTTCTTATTTTGTAAAATTATTCAAAATGTACTCAAGTGAGTATATGACTGTAATAGATACAATGCAAAGAAGTAAGGATGGATATGAAAATGTATATCAGAGTCTCAACTATCTTGGAATTTTATTTGTCAGGAAGTTGAGACATGTTCATAACTGAGCATAAAAGGTAGTGTGAATTAGAGTCCACTGGAATGTGTTTTATCATCTTAGAAGATCAAAAGATCTCTTCAGATTGTGGGAATCTGTCATCGTACAGAAGGTGGTATTGGCCTGATACTGGAAGGATCTTAGAACGCTGCTAGATGAACGCAGGTGGAAAGTTAAAACAGATTTTCTAGGGAAAGAGATGACACCAGAAAGGGAAGTCTGAATTGGAAAATGCATAGGTTAGATTGTGCAACTGCAAGTGGAAGCTTTTGTGATGGATCCGGGAATTATGTCATGTACATCTGAACAAGGAGGGTAGTATTAGAAATGGATGGAGAAAGTCATTAAGAGAGGTGGGCAGAAAGAATAAAAGGAGCTGAGGACTATATTGATAGAGTATGAAAAAGAGGTAAAACTAATGGACTCCAAGGAATTGAGACTGAATGGGTAGAAGATTGAACTAAGGAGTCAGCGTACTGCTATTTTAGAGTAGAAAAAAGATTTCATTTTAATAATTTAAACTTTATGAAAACTATAAAAACAAGATCTTATGTGAAAATATTCAGAAGAAAAAATGTATCAAGGGAAATTAACCCACAGACAGAACTTGTTGCTTGACAAATTTTTCCCAGCAAATTTTACGACCTATTAATGAGTATAAGAGAGTGAGCATTTATTGCCACAAGTAATGGAAAATTCCAGACTCTAAAGACATTTCAAATATTTCCATGTAATTCTGCACAGTCTTAATACAGTTACTTATATTAGCATGTGGCCTTTCCTGTTCGATTTTTACTGTTTGTGGAGAAAGTGCACCCTCATTCACCAGCCATTTGTCCTTTGGATTCATATGTAGTTTATGGGAGTCCATCATATACTAACCACTCCCTAGACTCAGTCTCCTGTCATTTTTCCTAGAAAATTTCCACTATGTGCCTTCAAGCAGGATCTGTAATTTGCTGCTTTTAAAATGTCTGTCTATATAACTTGTATATAAAAAGTTTAAAGATAATGTAATACTAATCTCTATGCATATTGTAAAGGAAGTGTCAAAATAATTTCACATAGGATGAAGACTATGAGAAGAATTTTATTTTTGGCTTCAGGTTTTTTTTTAGTAAAACAAATAAGTCGGCAACCCCTTGATATGTTAATGGAAAGTCTTATCTATCATTTATTTAAATACATACATACTTGCCTACTTATTTATTTTTGCAAGTTCAAAACATGTTGCTGGCATACAGTCATTGCTTGACAAGTTAAGATGATCCTAAAAGTGCAGAAACTATTTCAGTGTACATTTGGATTTGGAGTTACTTTGCTGCCTTAAACTGATACCTAATAGCTAAGTGTTAGCTCTGTGAGACTAACCATTGACTTTTACCCTTAACCTTAAGCTTTATACCATGGACTAGAAGCCTATCTTTTCCCTTATATTTTTCTTCACATGACAAATTCTATTACAGATGGGTTTCATTTAATTGTGACTCTTAAATGGCAGATATCAATTATAGTCTATAGACAAAGGTATACAATCCAGTAAGTAAATATGAGTATGTGTATCAAGTCATGGATTATGAGAATCCATCCATTGAATTTCTTATATTTCATCTATGAGAATGTCTACTATAATTATATGAATTATATGATACACTATTATTTCACTTTGAATTTTAATGCCACTTTTTTTTCCAAAGATTTTGTGTATAGAATTGGAAAGTCCATATTCAATATTGGCCTACCTAGAAGGGATTGCCAGTTTGACCTTATGAGATTTCATGGAGAAATTGTATATGTAAACCAGTCTACGTTATGTCTTTGGCTACATAGACCCATGCCATTGAATTTATTGTTTTCTCATGTCCATTCGTAAATTGTTTTCCTCAATTTTCAATGTTTGCTGTAATTTTTTGAAATTTTGGAGGTCCTTATTGTAGTGGGCTTCCATTAAATTGAATTAATACAAAATAGTTCAGAGATGCACTCACTAGGGCATGAGTGAGAATGAGAGATGAGGACTATCTGGGTTTTAGTTAATATCCTAAAGTAGAGGAGCTGCACAGATTGAGCTAGTGTCCAGGTAATTTGGTAGCCTTAGGCACCCATCTGACAATTATCAGTGGTAACTGGTACAGCATCAGAGATGGAACATAATGGCAGGACATTTAAATAGCCAATGATTGTTGAGAGTTGAGTAAAAGGCGATCATTCCTGAGAAACTAGTTATAAGTAGCAGGACTTCCGGAAGACAATGGGATATAGGGACAATATGACTCAGCCTTTTAATTGTTTAATTTAATTTAATTTAATTTAATTTAATTTAATTTAACTTATTGAGAGATAAATTTATTGAGAGAGTCTTAAGCAAGCTCCACTCCCAGTGTGAAGCCTGAGGAGGGGCTGCATCTCACCACCTGCATTGGATGAGATCACGATCTGAACTGAAACCGAGTTCGATGCATAATGGACTGAGCTACCCAAGTGCCCCATGACTCAGCTTTTTTAAAAATATATTTCTTGAAATTTTTGTTTATTTTTGAGGGCTGGGGAGGGACAAAGAAAGAGGGATACAGAAGATCTGAAGTGGGCTCCATGTTGAGAGCAGTGAGCCGGATGTGGGGCTCGAACTCACCAACCATGAGATCATGACCTGAGCTGACATGGGACGCTTAATCAGGCAACCCAACTCAGCCTTTTAAAGGACGGTGGTATTGACAGTAGCTGGGAAGACTCCATGGTCTTAATCAGAGGACATGAGTCAGAGTGACCAATTTCTGAATGGGACTGGGCAGAGAGACTTGTCACACTGTAAAGGAGATTTAAGACTGATAGGAATATGACTTGTTGAAACTTGAATTGTCTATTCTCAACAAGTGCTAAAATTCATGGATTATTCCTGAAGTTAAAGAAAAACCGTCATGATTGCTACTAAGATATGTATCTGGGGAACTTATGTCAGGCCTGATGGACACAGGGCTCCTTTTACTTACTTTTCCTGCTTGTGGCATAATTGACTCAAAAACCACCACAGATCTGGAACTATAGATATTCACCATCTGTAGTCTTAATTAAAAACAAAACAAAACAAAACACTGAAAAAGAAAGGCATTGCAAAAAAGACAGAGACTGACATCTTTTCTTAAATACACAAGACAGATTATTTTATATTTAAAATGAAATATGTGAGTCTCCTCATTGATGACTGCATAAAATAGATATGGTATTTGTGATTGACATGAACTTTAATCATCCACCAAGTAAGTTGCATTACATTACAACAGAAAAACATGAAAGGTCATGTTTGATGAGAATCAGCTTTGGAAGAAACCACAGTTCATGAATAATAAACTTCAATATAAGGAAATGTAAATCACAGAAATGTTATCAAGAGAGGAAAGTGAGCATCAGTGTCTGATATGGTAGTCTATTAACTGATGTGATGGAAATGAAGATCTTTCTAGTGAAAAATCTATAAAAAGGAAAATGGACCAGCTGTTCAGAACTCATCTGTCTTTAAAAATCAGCTCAGTGAGACTGAAAGGACAGTGATTTCTGAAGCTAACTATCAATTTATTTCACACATTTTGAGAGGAGTCAAGTACCTCGTTTAATTTCACTTTCCTCATTCATGCCAAATAACATTTTCCCGCTTTTCACATTTGAGCTAATATATTTGTTTGTCCTTCAACTATGTATATGAGAAAAATCATCCACATTTCTCAGCAATAACATTTATAATATAGTTTTTAGAGTTTTGAAATACAATGTGTATGTTAAAAGACCCATGAAATAGAAATGTGCAACTTAATTTCTTAATATAAAGTGAATGGCTTCATAATTACCACCAGAGCAGAGAAATGTAATAATGCTAGCACTTCAGAATGTTTGACTTCCTTATAATAACCTCATTTCTGCCCCATAAAAGTTACCACCCTCCTGCCTTTTATGTTAAGAAAAGAAAATCTTGGGGCGCCTGGGTGGCTTAGTCAGTTAAGCGTCCGACTTTCGCTTAGGTCATGATCTCGCGGTTCGTGGGTTCAAGCCCCGCGTCCGGCTCTGTGCTGACTGCCAGCTCGGAGCCTGGAGCCTGTTTCAGTCTGTGACTCCCTCTCTCTCTGACCCTCCCCTGCTCACGCTGTCTCTCTCTCTCTCCTAGAAATAAATGAAACATTTAAAAAAAAAAAAAGAAAAAAAAAAGAAAAGAAAATCTTGCCTTACTTTTGTTTAGTTGTTGTGTTTTATTATCTCAAGGGAAACCTCCTCATTAGTTTTGCCCATTTAAAAGGTTTAGTTAAAAAGAACCATGAAGTATATATTATTTTGTGTCCTTTTACTCAGATACTGAAAGAAAACTTCATTATAGAAATTCATTGGCAAATTTTAACAGCTAGAAGAAAAAAAATCAGTGAAATTCAAGATAATGCATTGGAAATGATCTAGTCTGAGGACTGATGAGAAAAAAGGATGAGGAAAAATGAACAGAATCTAAGGGAAATGAGGGACACCATCCACAAGAGAAAAAATACACAGGGTGCAAATCCCAAAAGGAGAGAAGATTGAGAAATGGGCAAAAAAAAGATTTAGTAAAAATAATGACTGAAAACTTCCTAAATTTGATGATGGCATGAATCCGTATATCCAAGAATCACAATGAACAAGCAGAATATTCTCCAAGACATTCATTCCTAGAAATATTACAATTAAACTGTTGAATGAAAAACAAAACAAAACAAAACAAAAGCAAAAACAAAGAAAGCCCAGGACCAGATAGCTTCGCTGGTAAATTCTACCAAACATTTAAAGGAAGAATTGAGGAGGAAGAATTGTTGGGATGAATACTTGGTATTGTATGTTAGCAATGAATCATGGGAATGTACCCCCCAAACCAAGAACACACTGCATACACGTATGTTAGCCAACTTGACAATAAATTATATTAAAAAAGAAGAATTGAGGGGCACCTGGGTGATTCAGTGAGTTAAGCTTCTGACACCAGATTTCGCTCAGGTCATAATCTCACGGTTCATGGGATCAAGCCCCACGTGGGACTCTGTGCTGACAGTGTAGAGCTACTTGGGATTCTGTCTCTCTCTATCAAATTAAATCAAACAACACACTGTAATGATAATATAGTACGACCAAGTGGTATTTATTTCAGTTGTGTGAGATTGATTCAACATAAGAAATCAATGCTATGCATCATGCTGATAGAATGACAGAAAGAAAGATCACACAGGATTATTTCAATACATGTAAAAAAAAAACATTTGGCAATATTCAACACTCTTTTATGATTAAAAAAAAAAAAACCCACTCAGTAAACTAGAAACAGAAGACAATTTACTTAACGCAATTTACCAAAACCCACAGCTAACATCATATTATGTAGTGAAAGACTGAACGTTTTCTCCTCAAGATCAGAAACAAAATGAGTATGACTGCTTTCACCACTGCAATCCAGAAGTCCTAACCAGAACAATTGGGCAATTGTGTAAACACCATTGAAATCAAGATATAGAATATTCTCTTCACTCCAGAAATGTCCTTGTGCCCTTTTGTAATCAATCCATTGCCACCATTCCCAACCCCCAATAACCACTGATGTATTTCCTGTCCTTTAATTTTGCTTTCCTAGAGTCTCATATAAGTTGAATTGGATGTAATATTTGAATTTGGCTTTATCACTTGGCATGATGTATTTGAGATTCACCCACTTTGCTACCTGTATCAGTATTTTGTTTCTTCATTGCAGAATAGTATTCTATTGTATAAATATGCCACAAGTAAGTAATCCATTAACCAGGTGAAGGACAAATGTTGTTCTATGTTTTGGTGATTACAGAGTTACTGTGAGCATTTGTACGTATGCGTTTTTTCAGGGACGTGTGTTTGATACGGTCTATTTCCTCTGAGTGACCGTTGGTAGTTTGTGACTTAAAAACATCAGTGTCTTTCACCTAAGGCACCAAATGTATAAGCGTAAAGTTGGTCATAATGCTCTCTTATTGTCTTTTTCATTTTTATGCATAGTACCAGTCTCTAAGCACTCTAAACACATTTAAGGTATTTTTTTCAGATTATTAAATTCATTTAGATTACGCTGTTTTCTTTAAAATGTCTTTGTGTAATTGGGGAGTTTTGCTTGCCAGATATGTTTTGAGGAAGGGTCCCCATTGTTACTCATCCCAACCATATTCATTCTTAACTTTTCAAGTGGGTTGTGTTGTTTCTGGTACTTTTGGGGGGATTGTACCACAGAGCTACATTTTGTACTGATGATTTGGGCCTTCTGCATCTCTGTGAATTTGGGGATTTTGAAAGAGCAACCAGGCACATTATGGATTTAGTTACTGGTTGCTTATTTACATGTATACCTTTTGTTCTGATGCCATGCCTTCTTACAGACCAGAGCCACCCAAAATGGCTGTCCACTGCTTTTCTTCTCATTCCTTTCATGAGTCCTTCTCAGACTTTTTTTTTTTGAGGAAATATGTTTTCCTTTCAGTCTGACTTTGGCCTTCTACCTCACAAACAACAGCATTTTGGTCTGCTTTTTCCCTCAGGAACTGAACTTCTGGGCACCTCTGTTTCTCTCTGGACACACCAAATAGGTCCGCAGTATCAGCACTTCCAACGGCTCATTTGGGTGAAACAATCCATTCAGTTTCAGGCACATGTTGATATTTATCTTTCTACAGGAATAAGGTTAAATGTTTCCAAATTTCTCTTTGTCATCTATGTGTGTATCATAGAACAGAGTTGCCTCAAACTATCTTACATCTTTTTTTTAGTAAAAAAAAAAAAGGCAAAATGAGGGGTGCAGAGAGAGGTGGGAGAGAGAGAGAGAGAGAGAGAAAGAGAAAGAATCCCAAGCAGTCTCCATGTTAACACAGAGCCCTGATACGGAGCTTGATCTCACCAACTGTAAGATCATGATCTGAGCTGAGATCGAGTCTGGATGCTTAACCAACTGAGCCACCCAGGCATCCCAACTATCTTACATCTTAATCAGAAGTTTGGCCTCTGTGCTTCTCAGAAGTGCCTAGTCACAAATTTTAGAAAACTGAGATATTTGGGGGAATGTTGTGGTTACAAATATAGCAGAATAAAATCAGGCTTTTTAGATGCCATTCCGACTGTGCACACAGATTAAAAATGCAAAGTTAAAAAATGTTAAAAAGAGGAATATTATGAAACAAGTGAATTTATTTTTTAAAAATAAATATTCAAAACTTCACTTAACCAAATTAGAATTTCTGGATACAATTGTATTGATTGGTTTGAACATACCCTTTAGAAAATGTTCTGAAAGAGAGAATTGTTAAAGAACCAGACAACAATGGGAACAAAAGAAGATACAAGGCCAAGTATGAATCATGCTTTTTTCCCCCCAAAGAAAGCTTCAAAAAGAGGATTGTGAATTCAATGTAAAATTTATGTTCCATCAAACTAGCATATTTACTCATACAGGTTCATGTGAATTCCTTTTTTATCTAGAGTTTAATAGACCTGGTGTTAGTGACAGTATTTATGTCAGCAATGCAGCAACAGAGGATATTGTATCTTTTATTCATAAACAATTTAAAAGAAAATAAAAAGACTTTTTTAAACTTAGTTTTTTAGTTTGACTCTAGAAAACTTTATGCAAAATGTTAAAAGAATGCAACATGGTTTTAAGTAGATTAACAGGAGTCTAAATGCTGAATCTTCACTATCTTTTGGTCGTATCATTATTTTTTGCCTTTTTATGCTTCTATATAAAGTGCCACTTTTAAAAGCTATGGCACACCTCTAAATATAATGATTGATACATTAAAGCATAATTTACTTTAAAATAGGGGATGACCTTTTATTTCAATAATAATTTTTAAAGCTGGTTATTGTAAATTTCTGCCCTGTATTTTTATTCCCTCATAGTCCAGGGTCTAAGTCTCTCTGGATTTCTATAACAAAATATACTGTAGATAATTTACAGACAGCATAGATTTATTTATTTAGTTAGTTAATTTATTATTTTAATTCCAGATAGTTAATATACAGTGTTATATTAGTTTTAGGTGCACAATATAGTATTCAATACTTCCATACATCATCCTGTGCTCCTTATGACAAATGCACTCCTTAATCCCCATCATCTATTTCACCCATCACCCACTTCCCCTCTGGTAATCATCAGATTGTTCTCTATAGTTAAGATTCTGTTTCCTGTTTTTTTTTCCTCTCTCTCTCTCTGTAGCTCCATCCATGTCTTCGCAGATGACACGATTTCATTCATTTTTACGCCCGAATAATATTATATATATATCACATCTTCTTTATCCATCCAGCAATCCATGGACACTTGGGATGTTTCCATAACTTGGCTAGTGCAACTAACACTGCTATAAATATTGGAGTCCATGTGTCCCTTTTAATTACTATTTTTGTATTCTTTGGGTAAATACCTGGTAGTGTGATTGTTGGATCTGTAGGGTAGTTCTCCATACTGTTTTCCAAAGTAGCTACACCAGTTTGCAGTTCCACGAATCGTTGCATGAGTGTTCCTTTTTCTCCATATCCTCACCAACAGTTATTGTTTCTTGTGTTTTTGATGTTACCCATTCTGACAGGCATGAGGTAATCTCTCCTTGTAGTTTGGATTAACATTTCCTAGATGATGAGTGATGTTGAGCATCTTTTCATGTGTCTGTTTGCCATCTGGATGTCTTCTTTGGAGAAATGTCTATTCATGTTTTCTTCCCATTTTTTAAATGTTTTTTTTAATGTTTATTTTTTGAAATAGAGAGAGACAGAGCTTGAGGTAGGGAAAGGCAGAGAGAGAGAGAGGAAGATACAGAATCGAAGCGGGCTCCAGGCTCCGAGCTGTCAACCCAGAGACCGATGCGGGGCTCCATCCCACGAACCGTGAGATCATTACCTGAGCTGAAGTTGGATGTTTAACCTACTGAGCCATCCAGGCACCTCTTTCTCCCATTTTTAAATTGGATTATTTTTTAGGTGGTGAGTTTTAGTTCTTTTATATTTTGGATACTAACCTTTTATCATATATAACACTAACCTTTTATCAGATATAACATTTGAAAGTATTTCTTTCATTCTGTAGATTGCCTTTTAATTTTATTAATTGTTTCCTTCACTGTGCATAAGCTTTTTATTTTGATGTAGCCCCAATGGTTTATTTTCCAGTTTTGTTTTTCGTGCCTCAGGAGAACTATCTAGAAGAAAACTTGTATAGCTGATGAACAGATAATTTTCTGCATGTATTCTCTTCTATTTTTATAGTTTCAGGTCTCACATTTAGATCTTTAGTCAATTTTGAATTTATTTTTGTGTATGATGTAAGAAAGTAGTCCAGTTTCTTTCTTTTGCATGTTAATGTTCAATTTTCCCAACACCATTTATTGTTCATTTCCCAACCTTTTCCCATTGAATATTCTTTCTTGCTTTGTTGAAGATTAACTGACCATATAGCTGTGGGTTTATTTTTCTATTCTTTTCTATTAATCTATGTGTCTATTTTTCTGCTAGTACAATATTGTTTTGATTACTACAACTTTGTAGTATCCATTGATATCTGGGATTGTGATTCCTCCATCTTTGGTCTTCTTTTTCAAGTTGCTTTGGTTATTCAGGATCTTTTATGATTCCATACAAATTTTAGTATTTTTTTTCCAGTTCTGTGAAAAATGCTGTGGGCATTTTGATGAGGATTGTGTTCAATCTGTAGATTGTTTTGGGTAGTATAGTTTAGCAATATCTGTTCTTCTAATCCATGAGCATGTAATGTCTTTCCATTTCTTTGTATTATCTTCAATTTCTTCATGTTATCTTTCAATTCCTAGGTATCTATTATTTTTGGTATAATTGTAAATTGACTGTTTTCATAATATCTCTTTCTGCTCCTTCATTAGTGGTGTATAGAAATGCAACAGATTTCTGTACATTGATTTTGTATCCTGTAACTTTACTGAACTTGTTTCGCAGTTATAGCAGTTTTTTTGGTGGAGTCTTTTGAAATTTCTGTATATGGTATCTTGTCATTTACAAATACTGTAAGTTTTATTTCTTCCTTACCAACATGAATGCTTTTTATTTCTTTTTGTTATCGGATTGCCGTGACTAGTACTTCTAGTATTATGTTGAATAAATGTGATGAGAATGGACATCCCAGTTTTAGTTTTTCCCCATTAAGGATAATGTTAGCTGTGGACTGACACAAACTTATTTCTCATAGTTCTGGAGTCTGGGAAGTCCAAGGTCATTGTACATGCAGGTCTAGTGTTTGGTGAGACTCTGCTTTCTGGTTCACAGACAGTGTCTTCTCATTATGTCTTTACTTGGTACAAGGGGTGAGGGAGCTCTCTGACGCCTCTTTTGTATGAGTACTGTCCAGCTGACCTAATCATCCTCCACAAGTCTCACTTCCTAAGCCCATCACCTTGGGCTTAGAATTTCAACATATAAATTTTGTGCGAACACAAATATTCAGTCCATAGACCCTGGAACCAGGAATTTTAATACATGTCTCTAATCTTTCCCATACTTGCTGTTTCTCTTGGTCAGTGTATTGAATTTCTCATCCATAGTGATCTCAAATAAATATGCACAATATTTATTTCAAATAATAATAAAATGACATAAGATTTTTAATGTTTGTTCATCTTTGAAAGAGAGAGACAGAGACAGAGCATGAACATGGGAGGAAAAGAGACCAAGGGAGACTCAGAACTGAAAGCAGGCTCCAGGCTCTGAGCTGTAAGCAGAGCTTGATGCAGGGCTTGAACTCACGAACCACAAGAACATGACCTGAGCCGAAGGTGGATGCTCAACCAACTGAGCCACCCAAACACCCTTAAAATGATACTTTAAAATAGGGTGAAGCACATAAAAAGTTTTAGCAAACTGATGATTTATGAGGAAGTATAGCATAGAGGTTGTTTTTCAAATTTTCTTTTTTTGGCTTATTTATTTCTGAGACAGAGAGAGATGGAGTATGAGCAGGGGAGGGGAAGAAAGAGAGGGAGGCACAGAATCTGAAGCAGGCTCCAGGCCCTGAGCTGCCAACACAGAACCCGATGTGGGGCTAGAATCTACGGACTGCGAGATCATGACCTGAGCCAAAGTCAAACACTCAGCCAACTAAGCCACCCAGGCGCCCCTAGCATAGAGTTTAGCAGAATCTGGGTTGAAGTCCTGGCTTAAATATTTGTTAGCTGTGTGATTTTGGCCAAGCTATTTCTCCTTTTGATGCCATACGTCTCTATTCTAGAAAATGAGAATAATAACAAAGTTCTTCCTCATATAGTGGTTATGAAGATTAAGAAAGCTAATAAATGTATGGTGCTATGACAGTGTCTGGGAGGTAGTAAGCATTCTATAAATGTTTATTTCATTATTATTAATGCTTTATGTCCTTGAAATCATTGGGCTTAGTCCAAAGGGTTTCTTGAGCTTCCCTCCCTTTCTAAGACCTATATTTTATTTTTTAAAATATTATGTTGCTCTCCTAGACTACTCTAATTTACTATGAACCTATAAAAAATTTCATATAGATTATGACACACAGAGAAAAAGCATTACCAAAATATATTAAATTCAATATATGACAGCATATTTTTTATTCTATATAGCAGATATATATGGAAAACAACATATCTTGGATTACAGATTGACACTAAAGAGCTATGGGCTAATATAACTGGGGCTCAGGTGTGCTATTATTTGCTGAGACAGATCATGAATTCTGAAAATGCTGAATAAAGAAGTTAATATGTACTTTTTGGGTAAATGTTATTAATTCAGCTTTCAGTTTAAAAAGGTGAGTATGGTGTGTAAATTTTTGGATGTCTAAAATTTTTTATACTATTAAATTTTTATTATTGTTTGTTCAAAGGTTAGCAATTATACAAATTTGCCAAAGAGGTAAGGCAAATAACATTAACAACTTAATGTTGGTTTATTATCAGTTAATAAAACTGAGAATATATTGTTATAAAATTTCCTTTTTTGTGTGAATTCTAAATAATAATTATGGTCATGCACAATAGATGTATATTTGCTATAGGAGTTATTAATAATTTTATTTCATTTTAAATTAATTATAAAAGTTAATGAAATTTAAAGGTAAGTTTTATTTTTCCTGATTTAGTAAATAACAGAATTTATCACTGCCATACCCAAGGATAAAATATTTTGGAATAGCAATATACTAATTTATTATGAAATTTAAAACTTAAAAATTACTGCTTGAGATTTAAGATACATATTAATTACTGATGAGAAAAATATCCCTTACTCTCCAAAAGAGAGGAAGCAAAAGGTGCATAAAGCAAACTTAGTTTGTGTGCACACAATTCTGACATTCTGAGTAATCTTGAAAACTTTATCTTAGACATAATCATGTTTTTATGACAGGGGAATCAAATGTTTACTCCAAAAAATTGATTCCAGTTGATATTTTCCTTGCCCACTTAGATAAATAAAGGGCAAATCAAGTTCTTAGAAAAGTACAATCCTTCTAATAGCTTTAAAATTCATAACCTATGGAGTATATTAGAAACAGAAAACATGATTTTCTGTGAAGAATGCTGAGATATGAGAGCCAGAAAGACAAATGCCATTAACTAGATAACTCTGGCATCGTATTTAATGACAGGTATGAGGCATCTTAGATGGAATTATAGGTTCTTCTATGCTACCCTGCAGTAATAATGGTAATATCAATGGCAAAACAGCACCTACAACAGAAGCCACTATTAACTGTATACATCTTATATGTTAGATTTCTTTTCCATTGAGAAGTTGTTCATTTTTTAAATTTTATAATGGAAAGAGTCAATAAAAAAGCACATAGATACATGGAAAAATAGTACAGATCGTAAAATTACTATTACATAGAATAAAGTGATGAAGAAAATGCGGTTGTAACTGTTCTTTCTTTGTTCAGCTTCATTGAGATGTAATTGTCCTATAACATTATGTAAGTTAAGGTGTTACGTTAGGTATTTTACACGTGTAATCTTATTTAATAGCTTCAATAAATTTACAAACATGGTAATGAAAGATGCTGAGGACCAAGGGAGTTAAGTAGCTTTATGATTGTCACAACGAGAGTAAGTGACAGAGTCAAGATTTGAAGCTACGGAGTGTAATTCCAGAGTTTCCATCTTATATACAGCCTGTAGAAAAAGAATGATCATATTTTTGGTAAGATTGATTTTGAAATGAACTATAATGGTTGTGTGAATTGTCCCAGCCTGGAATGTGCACAAGTACAACCTCCCAGGCTATCTACCCACTTTCTTTCAAGACTTTTTGGATGGTTTAAAGACAGAGAATGCAAAGTGGAAGGCAGTCCATTGCCAATCATATAGATTAAAAACTATATTGACCTGTGTTCATAATCCTACGACTGCCTTTTATATGCTCAGTGACTTTAGGAAAATTCCTGACCCTCTTCGACCTTTAATTTTCTCAGAAGTACAATGGAGCAACTCAAAACTTCTTTATACAACTATTATCACTATTTATGAGACAATAACAATATTTAAAGTTCTGAGCCCTGTGCCACAGCAGGTAGGCAGTAAATAGTAGCTTCTTGGGTTTTTTTTTTTTTCTTTTTGTAAGAACGCTTAACCTGAGATCTATCCTTTTAACAAAATTGTATGTATGTAACACCATATTGTTAACTAGAGACACAATGACATACAGCACATGTCTAGAACCTAATCTGAAACTATACACCTGACAATTAGAAACTCCCTTTTGCCTCCCATTCATAGCCTCTGGCCTCCACCATTCTATTTACTGATTCTGTGTACTTACCTATCTTATATACCTAATATAAGTGGTATTACTCAGTAAAAATTTTCATGTGACTGACTTATTTCACTTATCATAATTTCCTCAAGGTCCATTCATGTTATCACAGGTTTTTCTTTTTTAAGGCTTTAATAATTCCATGTAAATGATATTCACATTCGAAAGAAATGAAATTAGACTCTTATCTTACAGTATTGTACAAAACTCAACTCAAATGGATTAAAAACTTAACAGAATAAGACTTGAAACTGTAAAATTCCTGGAAAAAAATAAAACATCACAAAGGGAAAATGTTCCTGACCTTGGTTTTGGCAATAATTTCTTAGATATGGCACTAAAAGTACAGGTAACAAAAGCAAAAATGTACAAGTGGGACTACATCAATTTACAAAGCTCCTGCAAATCAACCAAAGTGATTAACAAGGTGAAAAGGCAACCTATATAGCCTGTGAGAAAATATTTGCAAACTATATTCTGATAAGGGGATAATAGTCAAAATACATAAGGCTCTCCATTACTTCAGTAGAAAAGAAAAACACTAAAAACAAATAATCCAATTAATAGATGGACAAAGAACTCAAGTAGACATTTTTCCAAAGAAGACATACAAATGGTCAACAGATATATGAAAAGGGGCTCAGCATCACTCTTCATCAGTGAAACCTAAATCAAAATCTCAGTAAGATATAACCTCAAATCTTTTAGGATGGTTGTTATCATAAAAACAGAAAATAACAAATGTTGGTAAGGATATGGAGAAATTGGAACTCTTGGTGGGAATGTAAATGGTTCAGCCACTTTAGAAAACAGTTTGGAGGTTCTGCAAAAAAAAAAAAAATTGAAAATGGAACTACCATATGATCCAACAATCTGGATACATATCCAAAAAAATTGAAATTGGAATCATGAAGAAGTATTTGCAATGCCATGTTCATTGCACAGTTATTCACAATAGCTAAGATAGAGAAACAGCTTAAATGTCTATCTCCAAAAAGAATGGAGAAGAAAATGTGATGTATATATAAAACGGAATATTATTTGGCTTTAAAAAGGGAAGGAAATCTATTGCTGTTATTTTTAATGTCTATTTATTTTTTTAAGAGAGAGATAGAGAACAAGTTGGGGAGAGGCCAAGAGAGGAGAGAGAGAATCCTAAGCAGGCTCCATGCTATCAGTGCAGATGGGGCTTGAACCCATGAACCATGAGACCATGACCTGAGCCAAGATCAGAAGTCGGACATTTAACCAATTTAACCAATAGGTGCCCCTATTGCTGTTTTTTATGATTATTTGCCTTATGTTAAAATTATCATTCTTTTCAATGCTTTAAAAAAATCCTATTTAGAAGTGAAATGTTATAAGGTATAGTTTTAGCTTAAGTATATTGATCTCAGGGCAGACTTTTAAAAATTATATTAAGCAAAACCTTTCTTTGAATATTTATTTTTGGAAAGCCACGTGTTTTATCTTTCAGAGATATGTCAGTAATTAAATCATCCATTTGAACCCAAATCATATGCATTGCCTGAATAAATGTCTCTCAAATTATTTCACTTGTGCCGAAACTACTTGAGAATTTTGAAAAATTTATAAATCAGTTTATATAATTTAATGTTTAAAACAAATTGTAACAATAGTTTACTTTATAGCACTTACAAAAGCACACAATAATATAATGTACCATGTGAACTAATAGAGACTATGTCTGACCTATTAAGTATAAAAGATTCGGTGATTCATTTAACACGTGTGGTTGACTAACATGATCGAGTGGTAGATGAGAGGCATATATTTCTGCCAGAAAAAATAACTAAACATTCTCAGTACAGAAAGAGATTTTAAAAGCGGTGGCATGCTGAACTCTCTGAATTCAATAATGTTCTCAAAACATCCAGAAATTCTACTTGAGAAATATGCTTAACCTGAAAATTATGTTTTCCTTGAAGTGATTTTGAGATCTCAAAAGTGATATCTCAAGCACGTTTCTTAGTCTATATTTTATACAAAGTTGATAAACTAGGCCTTAAAATGCAGTAGCCATAGGGAGCGAAGAGATTGAAACATATATTTGAGCTTACAATTTGGTTTTAATGAAATCATCTGGCTGAGTGTAAAAGCAACATCTGCATCCTTGTTTTCTGCAGGAATCTGTGGCTAATTTTTGTGCAGAACAAAGAATAGAGTAATTAGAGTGTTTGATGAGTTTTTTAAAAAATATTTTCCCTTCCCAAAAGAGAACATATAGTTCTCTGATCAGATGTTGGGCAAACCTGAATTAATATCTGTGATTCTCACCACAACACTGAAACAACAGAAAAGGGATTGTTTGTCTACTTTATTCAAAATCAGTGCAATTATCATTGCTCTCTAAATTTTATATAAATACTTTTTGTAATAACAGTCACATGTGCTTGTATTAATTCATATGGAAGATCTTGAGCACAGATTTGTTTCATTTACATATTGGAAATTACAGATTTTCATTAACCTTTTACTAGTTGTCACAAATGCGTTAGTCTAAACCAAGTTTCTTAACAGTTTTGGCAGTTTTGACATTTGGGTAGATAATTTTTTGTAGATGGAATTTTCTGTACTGTGTAATGCTTAACCACAGTCTGACCTCTCCCATTGAATGCTACTCACTACCCGCTAAATGATAGTATCAACTTCTCTGTCTACAGATTTGATGACAAATACTATTGTTTCAGGCAATGCCAAATGTCTTCTAAGGGTAAAGTCAAAACCAGTTGAAAACCAAAGGTAAATGAATATCAAACAACCTTACACATTTCAAATTCAAAATTCCTTTATCCATTGGTTAAGGTTATACTATGTAGCAAACATGGCCCGATGCTTTTTTGAAAACTAGAGAGACATAATCACTGCTTTTGTTTAATATAGGTGCCTGAAAAGTCTATTTTGATGAACCTATAAATCCATGAGGTCAAACATTTATCCAAACTTTTTAACCTTAAACATTGCTTACCTCCTTTGATGTGGTTATATTGTTTTCATTCGTAATATAGTTAGCTTCATGGGATTCTTTTTTTTTTTACTGTATGTATTCTAATTCAGGTTCCCACCATATCCAATGCCATTAAGTGCTTTTAATTACTCACTGATTAAAGGGCATTGAAACTGAATATGATTCTAAGAGTAAAAGCTACACAAAATACACCCATTATAATATCCCCTCCTCTGCCTGCCAATTATTACTCAATTCTTTCTTTTCACCCTTTTCCCATCCAGCCCCTATAACTGATCAATCTCTTCTATTTCGAGTTATCTCTCCTAATTTTCTTTTGCACAAGTGTGTGTCTGAATGGTCTGAATATTTGTGTTACCCCTAATTCGTATGTTCATATGTTGAAATCCTAAAACCCAATATGATAGTGTTAGGAGGTAGAGGGTTTGAGTGTAATTAAGCCCTGAGGGGGGCACAGAAACTAATGCCATGAGTGGGATCAGGGCACTTAGTAAAGAGACCTCATCCACCTCCCTTAGCCTCCTGCACTCATGTAAAGACACAATAAATCTGCGACCTGGAAAAGCAACCCTCGCCCAGCCATGATCAGGCACCCTGACCTTGGACCTCCAGTCCCCAGACCAGTGAGACATGGATGTTATTTATAAACCATCCAGTCTATGGTATTTTGTTAGAGCAGCCCTAATGATTAAAATATATAGCTATAGATGTTTTTTCCCCTTATATCCCTTTTCTTACATGAAGGATAGCATATATCTATACTCTTTTGCATTTTGCTTTTTTCATATCCTGGAAATAACTCCAAATCAGCTTATAGAGATTTCCTCAGTCTTTTTACAGCCAGATAGTATTTTTGTGTGTGTGGATATAGCAAGTGTTTCCCACCATTCTTCTAGATTTGGGCTTTATGTTTCTAATATGTTTCAACTACAGATAATGCTGCAATGAATAACTTGGTGCATATATGTATGGCTGCAGATATATTTTCCACTAGTTTCTTAGCAGTGGGCTAACTGGGTCAAAAGGTAAATATGTTGTAATTATTTTTTTACATATTGCCAAATTCTTCTCTTGAATGATTGTACCAGTTTGCATTTCAACCAACAATATGGGAGCCTGTCTGTTTCCCTACAACTTTGCCAACAGAATGTGTAATCATAATTTTTAATTTTTGAGGGAGCTTAAACACTCTTTCATATTTTTAGTTCCGTATATTAATATGATATTTGATATATGAGACTATCATGTGCTTTATATACACTATATATTTGTGTATGCTATATATTATATACATAGAATTGTCTGTTCACGTCTTTTTGTTATGCTACTGGGTTTTGGACAATTGTTTCAAAAAGATGTTTTAAATTCTCCTATTCTTAAGTTAAGATCTATGACTCTTTGTACCCCTTCTAGATTTTTGCTTAATAAACACAGTTGTTATGTGTGAAGAGTCTGGCTCCAGGCCAAGATCCTACGTGTGGGCCAACCGTAGGCAATTACAAAGGCTTTTCCTGGCAGGCAGGTGACTTAAACACTAAATAATCTGTTTCTCCCTTCTCTGGAGGCAGGAAGATCAGAGAGGTAGGTGTGCAGGTTTGGTCAGGTTCTGGTAAGTGTTCTCTGCCAGGTTACAAACAGCCAATTGCTCCTTCTGGCCTCACAAGGCAGGAAGAGAGCTCTCTGGGGCCTCTCTCATAAGGGCACTAATCCCCTTCATAAGCACTCCAGCCTCAGGACCTAATTTCCTCCAAAAGACCCCACCTTCTATAATCATTTCAGTGGGGGGATACGATTTGAGCACCAGAATTTTGTGAGACACAAGCATTCAGTCTGTACCAGTGTTCTTTTTTCTTTTTCCTTTGTCTCCCAGTTGTCAAAGCGTCCTTCTTTCTCTTTTCTCTTCTTTTCATTTTCTTTTCTGTTCTTCTCTTTTCCTTTCTTTTTTTCCCTCTTCCTCCTCCTTTTTTTTTTTTTTTTTTTACACTTTCCCAGAGTTGTGCATCTGTTTCCAGGAATGCCCATTTCAACCCTGCTTGTGTTTTTAAATCACATGCACATTGGGGTCCCTTCCCTGTAGCCCGTGCTATTTTGTGGCCAGAGCTGTTTTGTTGTTATTGTTGCTGTTGTTGCTTTTGTTGTCTTTTAATAATTTTAGACTTAGGATGGACTTAGTCTTTTAGGCAGTCATTTCAGGCAAACACACACAATTGTTACTTTCTCTGTTCATCTTCTCCTCGGTTTTCCCAATTTGCCTTCCTTGCCATAAAGTCTTAAGGTGGGTTGGGACTGGGAAGGAAGCACACAAGCTTTTGTGCAGCTTTAGTGTTTTTACTAATGTTTTCTATCGTTTTACTTATCGTTATTTTGAAGTTTGGAAAATACATGCCTTCAACATATGTTGAGAATGTGGTTTGGGGTCGAATTTAATTTTTACTTCTTTTGTTGTACGGGGAGGAAATACTGGGAAATAGGTGGCAATTTTGTCACCATGGTTATCAGCTCTCTCAAAGTGTCAAACCATTACCTTGTAAGAGAAATCCTTACTAATATGTTCTGGGAAAGAGATCAGGCTTCCATTAAGCAAGTCAGGTGAACGTGTAGAATAATGTTATGGACTATAAACAAAAAGACATAATTGATAATTATATGCATAGCTATATTCACACAGCCCCACTACACATTATATTGAATTATTGTCTTGGTCTCAGTGCCCGTAATGCATAGAGCAAATCAGGAAACGCAGATACTGGCAGGGATGTGGAGAAAGGGAACCCTTTTGCGCCGCTGGTGGGAATGCAAACCAGTGCAGCCACTCTGGTAAACAGTGTGGAGGTTCTTCAAAAAACTAAAAAGAGAACTACCCTATGACCGAGCAATTGCATTACTAGGTATTTATCCAGAGAATACAAAAATGCTGATTTGAAGGGGCACATGCACCCCAGTGTTTACACCAGCACTATCAACAATAGCTAAATTATGGAAACAGCTTAAATGTCTACCGACTGATGAATGAATAAAGAAGGGCACTAATCCCATTAGTATATATATATATATATGTATATATATATATATGTATATACATATATATATGGTATATATATACAATGGAATATTAGTAATCAAAAGGAATGAAATCTTGGCATTTGCAGCAACATGAATAAAACTAGAGTGTATTAAGCTAAGTGAAGTAAGTCAGTCAGAGAAAGATAAATATCAAATCATATGATTTTACTCGTATGTGGAATTTAAGAAACAAACAGATAAACAAAGGGGATAAGGGACTCTTAAATAAAGAGAATAAACTGAAAGTTGCTGGAGAGGTGTTGGGTGAGTGGATGAGCTAAATGGGTGATGGGCATTAAGGAGGACACTTATTGGGATGAGCACTGGGTGTTGTATGTAAGTGATGAGTGACTCTTAAGTGACTCTTAAACCATTATTTCACAATATGTTAACTAACTTGAATTTAATAAAATTTAAAAAATGGGTTGTGAAACGGGTTAATAAGAAACTGTAGTATATATAAATATTCATTTCTTCACAGTTGTCTTAATCCAAACTCCTTCTAGAAAGTAAAAATATAATAAATAATATATCCTTTAAAAGAGCCTGGAAGTTTTTCCTTAATGGAGGCAGGACAGATTTTTTTTGTTCGTTTGTTTGTTCTGCTTTAGACTCTATCATGATCATCCGTGTGCTTATCTATATCTAGAACATAAGTTCTAAAAATTCAACAACTATGGAAGATGTGAGTAAAGTGTATATCATATTGTTGTTCCATTTTCTGTATACATGGGAAACCAACATGTTATATCAGATGCCTTGATTCAATAACACTAACCATGAAAATGCACCAAACTCTGGATTATGTTACCAGTGCAGTGAAGGCTGGAGCTACCATGACACAAAGCGCATCTGAGATTAGTTTTATCAAAATCATGACTGGATATTTTTGAATTTTTTCTTAACCTTTCTTATAAAATGACATGTATTATTCTATTCAAAAAAGAAGCCATTTGGGAAGACTGGGTGGCTCAGACTGTTAGGCTGCCGACTTCAGCTCACGTCATGATCTCATGGTTCGTGGGTTTGGGCTCTGTGCTGACAGCTCAGAACCTGGAGCCTGCTTCAGATTCTGTGTCTCCATCTCCCTCTATCCCGCCTCCACTCGCACTCTGTCTGTCTGTCTGTCTCTCTCAAAAATAAACAAAGATAAAAAAAATAAAAAAATAAAAAAAAAGAGAGGCCATAAAGAGCCTTACATTTCATACTGTGTCAGTTTACAATGACATGTATTAGCAAATAGTACAACCAGAAAATAGATAGGAATAGTAAGAAGTTGTTGCTGTAAATTATTATGAAAAAATCATGCAAAAAGAAAAAAAAATGGAGCTAAAGTTAGTGCTGTGCCAAAATTAAAAATAAAAGTCTGGGTTTACAAAACATGTTAAACAATGAACTATTAGAACATAGAATAACAGAATATACAGACTTTCATAAGTTTATGAAATAATTTGCCATTTTCACATTTATCAATTTTGAAATGGCAGGGGTTAAAACTATAATATCAACAGGTAGCCTGAAGAGGAACAGGTACAGAGTTGTTACAAAAAAAAAAAAAGAATCGGGAGCGCCTGGGTGGCTCTTTCAGTTGAGCGACCAACTGGGGCTCAGGTCATGATCTCACAGATCGTGGGTTCAAGCCCCGCCTCGGGCTCTGTGCTGACAGCTAGCTCAGAGCCTGTATCCTGCTTCAGATTCTGTGTCTCCCTTTCCCTCTGACCCTCCCTTGCTAATGCTCTCTCTCTCTCTCTCTCTCTCTCAGAAATAAATAAAACTTTTTTTTTAAATTGAAAAAAAGAATTAACAGAATTTGGCAAACATGAGACCAAAAAAAGATAAAATTAGGAGTAGGATTTTTTACTCGAATTTTTTTCTTATTGGTTTGGACAGCACAGCAAATAACATCAACTTTGATAGAAAAATTGGTATGTGAGAATGATTAATTCAATTTTTGGAGTAAGACAACTGATCAAATAGTTAGATAAACATAAAGAAATAACCCATACAAAATAGTAGATTTAGAACCAAATCTCAGTAGATACAAAAAGAAGTTCAGTTGTAAAACTTAGTTATGGAAAGATGCCTACTGATTCTGATTTCTACATTAACATTGGACCTAGTTATTTGATGTTATGGTAACATGGAAAATCTAATATGGGAAGAAGAGAAATCTATTTTAACTTAATTTATTTCCATACTTACACAGCAATAAGCTGTCAGTTTATGCACTTGCAAATTTTCATTTTCTTTCAAGATAACACGGATTTTTGTATGTACAATTTTTCTCTAATTTTATCACATACTGTTATTTTAAGGCAACGCAGCAGATCTATTTTCATCTAGATAGCATCATAATTTTAGAACCTGTGTGAAAATTAACTTCCAAATCTACAAAATCACATTCAAGTTGTTATCATTAATTCTGCCTGGTACTTTTCAGGGAAAAAAAATTATTCACTTCCTCTTTAAAGTATGCAGTATAAATTCTGCTATGTTAATCGTTCCACAGAACCAATGATTATTGCTCACTACTTAAATACTCTACAGATTGGTTTTTTCTTTTTTCCTTTTTACACTTCCAGTCTCTTGAAAAATATATTTCTCTTTCCTATGGCCCCTCTATACTTCTGCCTGATGACAGAGGGCTGCATTCCATTGGATCCTGTATTTGTGTATTTAGCCTTTGAAAAAATAACCTGCCTTATCATAGACAACATTTATGTTGAGTCCTGGCAATGCATTAAGTGTTACATGAGGAAGGTAATCTTTAAGCAGAGGAAGAAAAAGCATGATGCATTAGTTTCCTATTACTTTAGTGACAAATCACCACATACTTGGGGCCTTGGAAAATAAATGCAGTTATTTTCTTAAAATATTTGATAGCATTTTAAGAAACATTTGGGAAGTTACAAGTTCAAAAAACAAACAAACAGATAATAGACAAACAAGGGTGTTGGCAGGGCTATGTTCCTTCTGGAAGCTTCAGGAGAGAATCTATTCCCTGTCTTTTCCAGCTTCTGAAGGCCACCACATTCTTTGCCCCCGTCCCCCACCTTCAGAGTGAATTGTTCCAACCTCTGTCTCCAGTTGTCCAGCTCCTTCTTTTGTCCTTGACCTTCTTACTTCCTTCTCCAGTGGCATTTTGATTACATTGTGCCCACCCAGATATTCTAGGATAATGTTCCTTTCTCAAAATTCTTAATTTTTTACATCTTCAAAGACACTTTTGCCAGGTAAGCTTCTAGGGATTAGGAGGTGGGAATCTTTGGCAAACCATTATCCTGTTTACCCTCCATG
Organism: Proteles cristata cristata; assembly: GCA_017311185.1. NCBI lineage: Eukaryota > Metazoa > Chordata > Mammalia > Carnivora > Hyaenidae > Proteles > Proteles cristata. Next base: position 55,699 of record JAESUZ010001452.1, read on the forward strand.
AGTCAGAGAGATACATATCTTTCCAATGCTGCTTAGCTTGTTAGGCCACAGAGGTCAGAATAGATCCAGGATTTTATGACTCTGAAAGCAATCCCTATACTTGTTTGCCTTCCTGGATAGCTCATACCTGGATAGCTCATACAGCCCCACCCTTCTAAGCTGTCTAACTACCTCAATAAGAGTACCAGAAAAACATATTACTGTACATATTAATGCCTGCAGAAATGAAATAGCCAAAGAATATCTTTTTTCTTCTTCAGAAGTTATATGGACATATATTACTTCACTGTAAGTGTTGGTAAACTTTTTATATTTCTTATTTTTCACTGCTAGCCAAAATAAAGGTTATAGAAGTGCATTGTTTGACTTTTATTCTAAAAAAAAAAAATTCTCTTCTTTGCCACATAGTCTCCCTACCTATACTTACCTAAAACCAACGTGCTGGACCCCTGTGTATCCTATATTCTGTGACAGCATTAAAAACATATCCAAAGCGTATTAACTTTTCAGAGCAGTGGATGCCCACTTTAAAATTATTGAATAAGAAGATTTAAATAATTGAATTGCAGACAAGGCACACATGATAGACCACTGTAGGATTCCAGATCAAAGTAGAGTATACCTTACTGTCATTGACTTCTTCGTCTTCTTGTCTATATATGTTCTTTTGGGGCAATGAAAATCTTCATGTGCTCAGCAGAATTTCAGATGTAGAAAACAAGAACAACAAAATATCAGTAAAGTAAATATCCTAGTTGTTACTTTGGAATGAAGGTCTCCAAATATATTTTATATTATACGCTTAGTTACTTAAATTCTTGAAATAACATTTATTGGCCACTCAAATTATAAATTAATCTGCATGTGGATTAAATATCTCATTTTATTCAGAAGTTCTTAAAATTGACATTCTTACTTCCCAGCCACTCCCTTTGTTCTTTGTCATATTTTGGATATTCCCATCTTTGACATACTTTTTTGTTATTAATAAACAAATTAGTAAAAAAAGAATAAATAAAATGAACAAATTAGTCCCTAAAATGAGTCTATCGCAAAATTAATATGCTAGAAAAGTCATACAGCATGTTGTAAATTCTTTTAACTGCCCAATTCCAAAGTTACTTTCTTTCAGGCCATCAGGTACATTTTCGCTTTAACTATCACTTGCATATGTAACTCCATGACTAAAAAATTCTCTGAAATACTCTGGAGTCCCCCCAGAAGTTATAATTTACCACTGACTTTAAAATCTTAGGTACTGTTATCCCACCATACTTGAAGGTAGGCTCATTTCAGTGATCAACAGTGAACGTTTGCCTCTTATTACCTTTTCACCTGGGTCTCAATGATTTGTTTTCTATTATCCTTCATTAACATTGAAAACCATTTCTGGATAACTATTAGTGGAAGTGCTTAACAGGTGAAGAGCTTAGATGATTAAATCATGTTGTGAGAAATTTGGAAGTACACGTTAATGTTGGTTTATTAGTAAATAACTTCAAATATATAGGAAAAACTAGCAATCTTGCACAGAACTTCTGGATCCCTTTAACTGTTGATATCTTGCCACATCTGCTCTATCATTCTTCCATTATTATGATTAATTCATTTAAGATTATATTACAGCAGTATACTCCTTTGCTCCTATTTCAATGTGCTTTTCCTCAAAATAAGAACATTCGCTCAAATAATCATTGTTCAATTATTCAAATTCTGCTTACTGTATTAATGATATTTTATGGCATTTTTTTTTGATCCAGAATCCAATCTTGGATCAGGCACTGCATTTAGTTTTTATCTATCTTTAGTCTCCTTTAACTGGAATTATTCATCAAACTTTATTTATTTCATGACATTGATGTTGGTTTAGAATAGAACCAGCTATTTTGTAAAATGCCTCTGTGAAAGACAGTATAATGGTCTATGGTGTTAGACCTGCTAAATCCCTGAAATCTGTTGATATCTTTCATGGCAAAAGGAATTTGGGAAATGGGATTAACTGGATCATCTCAAGATGGAAGGATTGCCTTGATTCACAAGGGTAATTATAAAACGGTTAGAATCAGAGAGGGATATTTGTCAATAAAAGTAGACCTGAGTGAGAAAAAGTGAGAGAGGAGAGAAAAGGGAGAAGAGAGATGGAAGGGAGGAGGAAAAATGGAGGGAGAGAGAGATTTGAAGATGCTCTATCACTGGCTTTGAAATTAGAAGGATGGGCCATAGGTCAAGAGATACAAGCACCCTCTAGAAGCTGGAAAAACAAGAAAACAGGTTCTCCTCTACAGGCTTCCGAAGGAACACAACTCTGCTGATGACTTGAAATTAGCTCCGTAAAACCTATCTCCGACTTTTGATCTTTAAAACCATAAGATAATGAACTTGTGTTGTTTTGATCTGCTATGTGTGCAGTAATTTTTTACAGCAGCAGTGTGAAGCAATTATAGTCTCTCAGTTTGTTATTTGTCTGGCGTTTTCTCGTGACTGGATTCAGGTTGTGCCTTTTGGGAAGGAATACCACAGAAGTGATGTTATGTCATTAGTATAACACATCAGGTGAGAGATGAGAAGTTTGTTCTAATGTTTATGGTGTTAACTTTGGATAACATTTGGATACCTGGTGCCTTATGGAATTATCATTTTTCTCATTGTAATTAAAGTTATTTTTCTTATAATTAATAACTAATTTATGAAAAGATACTTTTGGACTTCATACATATGCTATCTCTTGTCAAAATTTTGCTCGTTAGTTTTACATTCGTTAAGTCTTGCCTGAAATAAGTAATACTATGATGATTCTCTAATAGTAATGGTTTGATTCTATCTTTCTTTATACATTTATTAATCGGCATTCTATTTTGGGGAGAAAATGGAGGAATTACCCAGAATAAATGAAATTAATTATTTATTGAAAGTGGGTAAGATATGATGGAAGGGACAGAAGAAATGTCTTATATCTATTGCATAAAGTTAAGGTATTGGTCTATACTGAAAATAAACAAATAATTAATTAAAATCAATTTTAACCTAGATGCCCATTTTCTTATTTGCCCTTCTGTTTTACACAAATATATTGTGCACGTTGCTCTTTTCACTAAAAATAAATCCTGAAAATTGCTCCATATCAGCTTATAAAACTCTGTTTCCATCGTTAATACAATTGCATTGTATTTTCTGTGTATATGACCATTAATAAATCAACTTATCCATTGGGTTTTTCAGTTATTTCAAAAAATTTTTTTGATTAAGAATTACTGCTACAGGGGCACCTGAGTGGCTCCATTCAGTTGAGTGCCCGGCTTGGGCTCAGGTCACCATCTCACAAACTTGTGAGTTCAAGCCCAAAGTCGGGGTGTGCTGTCAGCACAGACCCTGGAGTCTGCTTCAGATTCTGTGTCCTCATCTCTCTCTGCACCTCCCCTTCTCACTCTGTCTCTCAAAAATAAACATTTAAAAAGTTAAAGAAAAAAAGGAATTACTGCTACAAGGAATGATATGACCTTGTATACATTTATTTTAGTATTATATCTTTTTTTTTTTTTGGTGGTGGTGGTGGTATAACTGTAGGATAAATTCCTAGAAGTGATATTTTCAAACTGCTCTTCACACGTGTTCCATTTACATTCCCACTGCAGTGTAAAAACTGTGTTCTCCTAGGCTTACTAGCAGAGTTTGGTGTCAGATTTTAAATTTTTGCCAACTTAATATGTAAGAATAGTATCTTCTTGTTTTGGTCCACATTTCTCTCTTGTCAAATGTGAAATTGAACATCTTGATGTATGTTTCAGATAGATCCTATTATTCTGTTTTATTTTCAATGTTGTCTCACCCTTTCTTTTGTTCATTATTTCAACTACATTCTTGCATTTTTCCACTATAATTTTTTAAATGTTCATTTATTTTTGAGAATAAGAGTGGTAGAGAGAGAGGGAGACAGAGAATTCCAAGCAGACTCTGCACTGTCAACACATAGGCCGACACAGAGTTTGAACCTAAAAACTGTGAGATCATGACCTGAGCTGAAATCAAGAGTTAGAAGTTCAACCAGCTGAGCCACCCAGGTGCCTTCCACTGCAATTTTAAGAGTTCTTTATATACTAAGGATATTACTACTTAAAAATGATATTAGTTCCTTATTAGTGATGTCTATGGCATATATTTCCACCTAGTTCATCATTTGTCTTTTGATATTTTTCACACTGTTCATTGTTATTTGAAGAGTAATTAATATTATTTATTGAAATTTACCAGTTTTTTGTTTTGTTGCATCTTGATAATGAGTCATCGTTAGAAAACTCTTCTCTAGGGGTGCCTGGGTGGTTCAGTCGGTTAAGTGTCCAACTTTGGCTCAGGTCATGATCACACTGTTGTGGGTTCGAGCCCCACATCAGGCTCTGTGCTGATGGCTAGCTCAGAGCCTGGAGCTTGCTTCAGATTCTGTATCTCCCCCTCTCTCTGACCCTCCCCTGCTCACACTGTCTCTCTCTATCTCTCTCAGAAATAAATAAAAAAAAACATTTAAAATTAAAAAAAAAGAAAACAAGAAAACCCTTCTTTATACCCAATCATAGAAATATTTGTCCATGTGTTTAGCACATTTTTTCCTTAAATCATTTATTGTCAAGTTGGTTTACATATAACACCCGGTGCTCATCCCAACAAGTGCCCTCCCCCATGTCCATCACTCCCTCTCCCCTCTCCCCCACCCCCATCAGCCCTCAGTTTGTTCACAGTAGTGCATTTTAAAAACTATTTTTCACTTAATTTATGATCCACATGGAATTTACTTTTATTTGTGGTGTGATGTATGGATCCAACTGTACCTTGTTCTAAATAGCTGTCAGTTCCAACACTACTTATTTAAAAATCCATCTTTGCCCCAGTTTTTTGAGATGTAATATCACATGATTAATCTATCTATATATTTGGGTTTAATGGTGGGCTTTGTATACTATTTGACTGGTCCATCTGTATTCACATGTCAATAACATGTGCTTGGTCTACCTCTGCTTCTGTTTGGCAGACAATCTATGTAGGTCTGCCTCCATTCATATGTCAGAACCATACTTATTGTATATTTAATGATCTCCATAGCTTTGCTTTTTTATTGTAGAAAGTGCATTTTAATAGAAGGATATTGGATACAATAAAGTATTCAACATTCAAAGATGCATGTTTAATGTCTCCATCCCCTGCAAATAAACCACTTTTCCTCTTAATTTAGAATGTTATTGCATTCTTACATAGTTATTACCATGTATCTCTTTTCATGGGAAAGCATCAGACTATATTTTCTTCTGACTTTGTTTCTTTCAAGTTAATCTCTTCTCTTGGGAAGTCTCTCTCATCTCTTCCATTTATTCAAATATTATTATATCCGTAAGACAAAACTAAAGCTACAGCTTCACTTTGAGCACAGCTTAGTATCAAACATTCACCGTACTTGCTACTCTTTGGTCACTTCTGGCATTTCTATACAACATAATTTAATTATTTATAATGTATTTTCTGGTACTAGTGCCTAATATAAACAGTACACAATAATATCTTTTAATAAGAACAAAATAAGCTTTTTGAAAACAGGATCACATGATAAACACTCTTTATAACTCCTTAGCACCACAGCTGTAAATGTATTGTGTACACAGTTGGTATTGAATACATTTTTCTTCAGACAAGTTTGTACCAGATAAGTTCTTTTTCCTTTTTTTACAGAATTAGATGAGAAAGGGTAAACCAAAATTTATTCAAAATAATAAGTAAACATGCAGCTGACAAAGCTTTCAATTTTCCAGTAACATATTGGCCTATCTGTTAATTTATAAAAAATAAATTAGTAACGATAAGTCACTAACACAAACACAACAGACAATGTGTGTAAAATGGTGTAAATGTCATCTAAAAACCAAATGTTATTTAATATTGAGTAACTCTCTTATAAGAGAGTGAGAAAAAATCCAAATTTAACTTCAAAAGTGGTACTGCCTTGGTGATCAATATTAGATAGATAGGAATTCAACCCAACTAGAAATTTAAATAAGACAGCTAAGTACATGAGATGTTGCGCTTATTTCTTTTGTTTCAGTTAGTATGCTAAAAATGTGAGTTTTAAATTAATTATAATTAATAATTCTGAGAAAAGAACATTAACCAGCATAACATTTAAGGAGACTAGCATATGGATAATACTTAATAACTATAAATATTTTATAAATAATTTCAATATGTTCTCACTATTTTTAATTTTTTTTTAATGTTTTATTTATTTCTAGGAGAGAGAGAGAGAGAGACAGCGTGAGCAGGGGAGGGTCAGAGAGAGAGGGAGTCACAGACTGAAACAGGCTTCAGGCTCCGAGCTGGCAGTCAGCACAGAGACCGACGCGGGGCTCAAACCCATGACTGTGAGATCATGACCTGAGCTGAAGTCTGACGCTTAACCGACTAAGCCACCCAGGCGCCCCTGTTCTCACTATTTTTAAAATGTTAAACACTGGGGTGCCTGGGTGGCTCAGTTGGTTAAGCGTCCGACTTCGGCTCAGGTCATGATCTCAGGGTTCGTGGGTTCGAGCCCCGCGTTGGGCTCTGTGCTGACTGCCAGCTCAGAGCCTGGAGCCTGCTTTGGATTCTGTGTTTCCCTCTTTCTCTGACCCTCCCCGGCTCATGGTGTCTCTCTCTCTCTCTCAGAAATAAATAAATTTAAAAAAAAACATTTTTAATAAAAAAAATATTAAACATGCTCTCTTTTTATACTTGAATTTGAAAAGAGGTAAATCAGGCAAAATTCTAAGGAAGAGTCATTTCATTTTCTCTTCTCCTTCTCCTCATCCTTGTCCTTGCCTTCTTCTTTTCTTTGGAATATGTTGATAATCTATGGAAGCTCCAAATCATTATGCAAGGTATGCAGAAGAACTTTTCGATTGAGGAAGAGTCAAGTCTTTGTGTCTTTGCATTTAAGTAAGATTTTTCTCACAAAACCTTAAAGCCCTATGCAGACATTGCATTTTCCATAGCACATACGAAAACATTTCAAAAGTGCTGTCAAACTCTAATTTTCTACTTTTCATGGGAGATGTACTATCCTAGGAGAGAAGAAAAGTCGTCCGTTTCAAGTTGATGATTTAAACCAACACATCTGAGTTTCCTTCTTTGAAAATTCTCATTTAAATGCCACAATGAAAAAAAAAATTTAAATGCCACAATGTCTGATATTGTTGTGCAGAATATAATGTAGCAGAGATTGGACAAAAAGAAACAAAACCAAGATGTGGGATGATCAGTTCAATGAAAAAGTTCACCTGAGCAGAAGTTAAATAGAATCTTCTAAAAGAATAAAAAAAAAAACTACTTCAAGTTACAGTGCCAGGTGCTGAAAGTGAAGGGTGGCCATCACAGATTCCAGAAGAAGGTGTTTAGGTATGTATCTAACTTCAGGAAGCACATATGGATGTTGAGTAAATGTCAAAATGAGAAGCGGTGCTGCAATGTATTATCACTGAACCCTAGCAGAGACACACAGATTATTGTCAAAGAGGTTTTTGCCAGGACAGGCTCTCAACAAGACCAAATATGCCAGTGTTAAAAAGACAGATACAAAATAGAGTCACTTGTGCTAAACCCCACACCAGTAAACCAAAACCTATTACCTAACCTAACTATAATTTCAGCCTCTCCCAGAAATGTAATGTTAAACTAGTCAACTTGGAATTTCCTGGTGAACAGTAGAGGGGTATTCTGCCTGACAGACCACCCCCTTCTGTCCCCTAAAGAAAGATGAGCCAATCACCTCTTTCCTTGTCTTTGCCTCTTTCTGCTTATAAAAGGCTCTCATTTTGTGTAATTCTTTGAAGTTCCCCTCTATAGCTACCTGGAATGCTGTCTGGTTTAGGAATTGTTGAAAAAGCAAATTAGATTTTCAAAATCTAACTTTGTAAAAAATTAAGTAAAAAAATTACTCAGCTGAATTTTTGTTATTTAACTCCATGTTGAGAAGAATGTTGTCTCAAGCTGATAATACATCTATCAAATCCCCATGGTGGTACCTGTTCCCCTATCCCACATTCTTCTCTACGCAGCCCTCTCTCTCTTGGTGTTTTCTGTGAAAAACACAGTTCGCAGTTAAGAACACAAGAATGCAAGCAATATCATCCTTTCTTTTCCTTTTTTGTCTAATACTAAAATTTTAAACTGTACCCATAAAAATCCTAATAGGATGGTCTTAGTCATATTAAGGAGCAAACAGATACCTTCCTGAAAGAATAAGCAAAAAAAAAAAAAAAAAAATCAAGTATATATAAATATTCTAAAGAAGGAGATTTACATAAAGATGAATAAATGAATGTTCACCTCTTAGAGAAACACTCTGATAAGCATGAGAAAGGTTTTCAAAATGCTCTTTTTATAATCTTAACAAGGTTTAAGATGTCAATGAACTTATTCAAAATTCTAGACAAATATTAACTTTTTAAATTGTCATTACCAAATTAAAAAAAGTCACTTAGCAGGAGGTAATAAATAGCAGAAAGAGTAAAATTGAATCAGTGAAGTAAAAATCCATCTTGAAGAATCCCCTAAAAAACTAAAAGAAAAAAACCAATAAGATTTTGTCAGGAGGAAAAGAGCAAGGAATGTGGAGGTAATTCACCGCTGATCTAATATATTCGAATACAAATGCAGAGGGGGAAAAAAACGACCTAAGGAAGAAATTAAACAATCAAATGAAAAGTAAAGAAAGATCTAGGTTCTTAGGTCAACAGAGTCTACTAGGTATTAAGAAAAGCCTTTGCTAGTTTGAGTCAAAATGGTCTTCCTACTATAAAGGAAACCAAAACAAATATGAAGCCCAGGACAATGCTGAGATACTGACTTACATTCTGCTTTTATGCATTTTTTCCTTCTCTTTTATCACAATGGTTTCTTTCTTTGCCTCAGGCCGGACTATATAATCATGCCTAAAGCAGAAATTGTCTGGGAAAAACTAAAAGAAGATAAATAAAGCACAACAACAAGAAAAACATACATAAACCTTGCTTTGGTTTTTTAAAACAAAACTGAGAAAAACATAATTGATTGTGTTCAGAGATTTTATAGGAGGAAATAAGAAAGGCAACTGCTTATGAGGGGTGGATAAGAAAATGGAGGCATTAGAGAGAGTAGTAGGAGATATGTCAACATATATGAAGCTACTAGTTAATATATCTGATAAGAGGTTAATACCTAAAATACATAAGGAACTTCTACAACTCAATAGCAAAAAATCAAATAACAATTAAAAATGGCCAAATAAATGGTTGTTATCAAAAAACTAACAAATAAATAAAAAAAAAATCATAACACACTTAGGCGAGGATGTAGAGACCTAGGAACTGTCATAAAGATTGGTGGGAATATAAAATAGAGGAGCCACTATGGAAAACCAGATGGACGTTTCTCCAAAAATTAAAAGTAAAACTACCATCTTGTGGGGATGAGCACTGGGTGTTATATGGAAACCAACTTGACAATAAACTATTTGTAATAAATAAATAAATAAATAAATAATAAATAAATAAATAAAACAAACTACCGTATAATCCAACAATTCCACTTTTGGGTATTTATCTGAAAAAAAAGTGATATCAAATTATTGAAGATATATTTGCACCTCCATGTTCATTACAGGATTATTCATAACAGTGAAAATATGGAAGCAGTTTAAATTTCCACCCACTGATGAATGGGTAAAAGGTGATATTTACATATAATGGAATATTATTTAGCCATAAAAAGAAAGAATTCCTGTCTTGTGCAAAAACATGGATAAAACTGGAAGACCTTATGATAAGTGAAATAAGCCTGTCACAAAATGATAAATACTGAATGATTCACTATATGAGGTATCTAACAATTATCCAACTCATAGAAACAAAGAGTAGAATGATGGTCGTGAGTGCCTGGGGGTAAATTAAAATGGAGAGTTGTTCAGAAGGTATGAAGTTTCAGTTATGCAAGATGAAGAAACTCTAGAAATCTATTTCACAACAAAACTATAGTTAACAGTTCAGTACTGTACACTAGAAAAATTATTAAGAGGCTAGATCTCATGTTCCATATTCTTACTACACAATAATAAAAACAACAAAAAACAAACAAAAGGTCCAAATGGGAAGGAGAATATTTTTGGAGGCGATAGATATATTGGAGTGATGTTTTCAAGGGTGTTTATATATCTTCAAACTCATCAAATTTTATATATTCAAATGTCCAAGTTTTTTGGTGTCTGTTTATAGATTATATGTTAACAAAACTGCTTTAATTAAGTTAAATTAATATAAGTGACAAAATAGAAATCTACATTAACATGAACAGCAGGGCTGGAATTCAAAGAAGAAGCCCATTTATTAACTCTCTAATTTAGAGCCATGGAGATATTTAGGTACACAACTGAAGTTTTAAAACAAAAAACAAACTAACCTACTTTTTTTAAAACCAAACTATAAATTCCTATAAAATGGAATACACTTAATCAATGTCAATGCTTTCTCCTTGATTTCAGTCTTGTCAGTTAATAACAGGGAAATTTATTTCTTATTAGTTTGACCCAGACACAAATGCATCCCTTTGATTCATTTCTTTTCATAGACCTTCAAAGTTGAACTTCACAACTGTTCCCTGTTCTTTAAAGGCTCTTGTTAAGTGGTGAGTAAAACATTTCTCAATACCCTGTCGTTCTAATTCCTATATCCTTTTACTAACACTAACACATGTTTAACTTGCCTGACTAGCTCAAGGCCCTTAACAACCATCTGCCTGACCAAGCGCTCTTCCACTGGCATTTTATATAAAAAGTTCTCTACTCCAAATCTAGACCTTGTAACATTGCCTCCGGGGATTTTTCTAGCCCTCATTTTCCTTAGAACTTATTTTCAGTTGCTAGTTTCTAAACGTGTTTCTACTCCTTTGGGCTTAATTATTTTTGGTATGCTCCTTTATTTTCTAGCCAACTTCTGCCTCTCCAGCATAGCATACAGCCCAGATCCACCCTCCTCCACACCCCTACTCATCATCACTCAGATAGGATACCAGATACATTGCACATGAAGCAGAAAGAACTGATCCAGGCATCTAGCTAAAAATGCAGGCATAAATCTTTCCAGACAGAGGAATATCTTTTAATGTAAATCGTCTCTGGAGGAAGACTTGATGACAAGTTAGTCTTTCAGTGTTTAATCATTCTGTAAATAAACTCTACTATATCTGGATTCAGATTATATTGTCTCTTTATTTTTTCTTCCACAGACACAGACGTGAGGCAGTAATAAAATTCTACATTACAATGATCCTTTAGAAGTTTAGAGTACATGTATTTTAACATTCTCAAATAATGTCATCAAATCTTAATCTTAATAAATCAACATATATTGAATTTTTAGTAGCAACTAGGTAGCGTGGTAATTTTTTGAAAAATTATGTTATAAACTTTACCAGAATCATAGAAAGCATGTGTTAATTATCTTTACATACGATACTTAGAATGGTTGAGAAAATTTTCTAAAATGATGATTTATGTCTTTAGAAACACTTGTCAGACAAAGGATTTCAAACTTGGTCCCTATGACTCTAAAGACAATATTTTAACCACTTACAATGTTTACCATTCTTGCTTGAAGAAAGAATCTGATTTAGGATTTATTAAAAAAATAAATAAATTGCTGAATTGGCAAATATTTATTATAGTAACTGACAGAAAGCTTTTGTTTTTTAAGTTTATTTTTATTATTTATTTTGAGAGGCAGAGAAAGCTCAAGTCAGGTGAGGACAAAGAGAAGAAAGAGATAGAATCTCAAGCAGGCTCTGCACTGTCAGCATAGGGCCTAATATGGGGCTTGAACTCACAAACTGTGAGATCATGACCTAGGCTGATACTTAACCGACTGAGCCACACAGGCTGTCCAAGAAGCTATTATATTTGTAATGTTTATTTATTTCTGAGAGAGAGAGTGCAAGTTGGGGAGGGACGGAGAGAGAATGGGGGATAGAGGATCCAAAGTGGCTCTGCGCACACAGCAATGAGCCTGATATGTGAACTGAACTTACAAATGGTGAGATCTTGTCCTAAGCTGAAGTTCAATGTTCAACTGACTGAGCCACCCAGGTGCCACACCGCCCAAGAAAATTTTCAATTTCTTAGGGTTACTTTATATTTTGAGAAGTTCAGAATGCTTGTGAAGTATTGCATTACTTTAATTCTGAGAATACGTTGATTTTGTAATGTATTGTGGTGTTAACATGCTTTTACAGAAAAAAATGTACAGCATTAAATATATTCTTCAATTTTTAGCTACAACTCTGTTTCAAAACTATTAAAGCAGCAGTAACAAAATAATGGACATAATAAAAGTAATAGAGTAATGATTAAGCTTGTAACACATTTCTAAAGTCTAGACCCAAAGACTCTCCCCTTTACCAAACTTCAGCCAGTCTCCTCTGAACTCTCTTCTCAACTAGCCCTTGACCTTGACCCCTATCCTTACTGAGCCTGCATAGCTCAGGTGTAGCAAGAATCCTGCCAAGTTACTTTGGGGAGAATCCTCCATTCTTGATGTCTGATCACTCGTGTTGTTGATCAAACTCTCAAACTCTCACTCTTGATATCCTGTTACCTGGCCTTCCTTGAACAAAGATTCTCCTACTCTTTTTTTTTTTTTAATGTTCATTTATTTTTGAGAGACAGAGGGAGACAGAGCATGACTGTGGGAGGGGCAGAGAGGGAGAAAAAGAATCTGAAGCAGGCTCCAGGCTCTGAGCTGTCAACACAGAGCCCTATGCAGGACTCGAACTCACAAACCATGAGATCATGACCTGAGACAAAGTCAGAAGCTTAACCAACTAAGCCACTCAGGCACCCTAGATTCTCTTCTTAATAGTCATTTTCCATCCACTCACTTTTTCATCCTGCCTTTTGGTTACTGCCTACTTCTTGTTGCTTTTAGAATTGAGTCTAGTTCTATACTGAGGTCTTTTTTTCTCCTATTGCAATAAAATCTGAATAAAATCTGCCCTGTAGCTCTAATTACTGCATGGCTCTGCAGTAGTTAACAACCTTTTGTTCAATTTAAGAGCTAAATATCCTATAGTACCAAGAGCAATAGTTTTGGCACTTAAATTTGAGCCAATAACAAATTCCATCTAAAGCTGTTGAATGGTAAGAAATTTGCACCACATTAATTTCTCCAAACACAAACATGTATAAAACTGGGGCAAAATATAAGAGATAATGGTTTTCAGACTGTGAAGAATAGAGCAAGATTATGATCTCCGATAGAGAAGTTTGAGAGATAATCACTTAATCCATGAGCTCTCCACATGAAGACAATTTCCTGAAAATACCACAGAGGACTGAAGTTAAAGGAGAACAAAATTTTCCTACTAAACTGAAGTGACTAAAATTAGGATTAAAGAAACATCAAATGTCTGGGACTCTAGGTAGAGCAGGGAGCTACACAGAATTGGAGCCGCAGTGTTTGTTTGGAGTTGATCACAAACCATAGTTGGGGCCCGAGTTGCACATTCACAGGAGGGCACAACTTTAGGATTACCTGCTTCTATGTATTGAGAGTGAATTAGAGATTCCAGGTGTAGAATGGTGTGGAGGGAAAATAAATACTGGGGAATATTGTAATTCTGGCCAAGCCAGAGTAGAGATATCTTATTAACATCAAATAATAATTATGGATTCTAACTTGAACCCCAGAAAGTAAATGTCTTAGAAATAATCCCCATGCTCTAAACTATCACATTTTTATGATTTTCCCTAATAAAATGCAAGCTTTGGTAAGATTTCTAGATGCGAGACAGTGTGAAGGTTGAGTGATTTCAACCTTTGATTTTTCATGGATCAGCACTAAGAAAGCACAAAACCAATCCTTAACAAGCTTTCATGGTGGTGATGATCCAGTAATTGAACTTCTTGACAAAATACAAATTGAAACTTCTCAGTGGAAGATAACAGAATCCAAAGAATCTATGACATATATTCCCAAGGTCTAGTATCCTATCAAAAACTATTAGAAACATACGTACACACACACACACACACACACACACACACACACACACACACAAGCACATAACACACATACACACAGAAAAAAAGTATTTATGATCTGTGAAAAATTATTAAAAATCAGTCAATAAAAAATTGTCAAAATAAGATGATCCAAATGTTAGATGTAAAAGACAAAGACTTTACGGTAGCAATTATAAATAGGTACAAAAATTAAAGGAAATATGTTTATTGAGTTAAAGAACAATATCACCTAGTGAGTTGATAGAACGTGCATTTGAGCAAAGTTGTGAAATATAATGTACAATAAAAATTCCAGTACTGGGAAATAAAATAACCAAAATAAAAATTTTACCAGCAAAACACAAAATAAAGTTGGAAACAACAGAAGAAAGGATCATTGAACCTGAATATAGAAAAGTTTAAATTATCTAATCTGAAAAACACAGAGGAAAAGAAATACTGAAGACAAGCAAAGTCTTAACAAAGAAAAGAGCATATGATCAGGGAAGAAAAACACATTTAAGGAATGATGGCTCCAAAGTCACATACATAATGAAAAACACCTACTTACTGATCCAATAAACTCAGCAAACTACACACAGAAAAAATGTAAATGTAAAGCAAATCACATCTGTCAATATCTGAATCCAATCACTAAAATAAATGATGCAAGGAAAGTCTTAAAAGCAACCAAATAAAAAAGACATATTCCATATAGAGGTGTATTGATAAAAGTGATCACTAATTTATTGTTAAAAATAATAAAGACTAGAAGGCAGTAAACAACATATGTAAAGTTAAAAACTCAATCATCTAAGTAAGATCTAAACAGTCAGCCAAGGGGCACCTGGGTGGCTCAGTCAGTTAAGCGTCCGACTTCAGCTCAGGTCATAATCTCACGGTTCATGGCTTTGAGCCCCACGTCAGTCTCTGTGCTGACAGCTCATAGCCTGAAGTCTGCTTCAGATTCTGTATCTCCCTCTCTCTCTGACCCTCCCCTGCTCATACTGTCTCTCTCAGAAATAAATACAAAAACATTAAAAAATTAAAAGAAAATAGTCAGCCAAAAAAATGCTCTTCAAAATAAAAGTGTTCAACTAAATATAGTTTTAGACTAACAATAGCTGAAAGAATTTGATGCCAGAGTACCTATAGTACAAGAAACAGCAAAGAATAGCCTTACTAGAGGAAAATCATGCCAGACGGAAAGCTGCACCTATAAGAAGGAAAAAAGAGCACAGAGGAAGGTAAACAAGCAGATAAATATAAAAAGTTATGCTTTCTTTCTTATCTTACTTTACTTAAAAACTGGCTGATTAAAGTAAATAACACTGTGAGATGTTCGTTGATAATGTAGGAAGAAATAAGAGATATGACAACAATCATGTAATGGAATTATAAATCTTGTAATTATAATGGCCTGGTGATGAAATCTGTGGCTAAGTTGAATTATATTGTTGTAAGGTTAATACATTTGTAAAGCAGGAAATGAAAAGTGGGCAGAGAGAAATGCAAAGTGTGAATCCATAAGAAGCAAGGGTGAAATAGACTGTATAAAGTGTCAGGTGCAAAGCAGGAAGCGGAAAGAGTTCAGAGGAACAATATTGACTATTAATGTATTTTGGTCAGATAAGGATACATAGTTAGCCTTAGAGTGACCACTGAAATAAATACTAGCAAAACAAGTGATATCTAATAAGCCAACGAGTGAAATAAAAGGAAGTGATAAAAATGTCAATGAAACCAAAGGAGACAGAGAAGAAGGAAAAAGGATGACAAATCAGAAGGGGCAAATGGAAAACAAACAGCAGGATGGTAAATTCAAACCCATTCAAAGGCAGAACTAACAGACTATAAAAAAAGTGAGAAGCAGTTATTTACGTGCTGTACATTTTTTAAAAATATTTTTATTTATTTCTAGGAGAGAGAGAGAGAGAGAGACAGTGTGAGCAGGGGGAGGGTCAGAGAGAGTGGGAGTCACAGACTGAAACAGGCTCCAGGCTCTGAGCTGGCAGTCAGCACAGGGCCCGACGCGGGGCTCGAACCCAAGAACCGCGAGATCATGACCTAAGAGAAAGTCGGACGCTTAACAGACTAAGCCACCCAGGCGCCCCTATGTGATGTACATTTAACGTATGTTATAAAACGAGATGCATCATGCATCCAGTAAGCAAGAAAGGAGCATGACTATATTAATATCAGGAAAAAGGGACATAAAGAATTAGTCCTACAAAAGAATGAAGGACTGTACATAACAATAAAAAAAACAATTGTCTAGGAAGAACTGACAACGCTAGATATCTATGCATCTATCACATGAGATAAATAAAAGTGGAGCTAAAGGAAGTAATAGACAAATTCATCTTTATTGTGTAGGATCTTAGCATTCTTCTTCTAGTAACTGATAGAACAACTAAGTGAATAAAGAGAATAAAGTATTCAGGTTTAGACAACACAACCCAGCAACCTGACCTAATTGACATGTAAGGTGGAACATTACAACCAGCAACACTAAAATATGACTTTCCCGGATGCGTTGAGTGTTGGCCAAGAGAAGTAATACACCTGGCGGTAAAATAAGCATCAGCAATTTTTAAAAGATTGAAGCCTGACAGGGAATTTTCTGTGATAGTAAAGTAATTATATTAGAAATCAGTATCAACAAAATATCTAAATATCCAGAAATTTTTAAAAGGAACGTCCTACATAACCCATGACTCTAATAAGAGTTCTACAATATGTATAATAAAATATTTCCAACCAAATGATAATGTAAACACAACTATCAACCTTTGTGTAATAAACTAAAGCACTTTTAGGGAACCTATATAGTATTAAATAACTATAAAAAAAGAAAGCTTGAAAACAGTGACCTATATCTGTTCCTTAAAAACTTAGAAAAATAGATATTAATGGGGGCGCCTGGGTGGCTTAGTCGGTTAAGCGTCCGACTTTCGCTTAGGTCATGATCTCGCGGTTCGTGGGTTCGAGCCCCGCGTCGGGCTCTGTGCTGACTGCCAGCTCAGAGCCTGGAGCCTGTTTCAGTCTGTGACTCCCTTTCTCTCTGACCCTCCCCTGCTCGTGCTGTCTCTCTCTCTCTCCTAGAAACAAAGCATTAAAAAAAAATTAAAAAAAAAAAAGAAAAGAAAAATAGATATTAATGAAATAATAAAGCATACAATTTTGTTCTAAATGAATTTATAAGCCAGTAGGGGGCACACAGGAAACATGCAGCACACACTAGACAGTAAAATATTTACTGAATAATTGAATAAACTAATTTTAATACAAAAAAAGAATTAAGTATCCTCATGGAGATATAAACAAAATGTCAAAGCAGAAAAAGGGAGAAAATTTACTTTAACCCAAGACTTCAAGAAAGGTTTCGGTGCATACGAAATTTTTCTAAGTTTGCAAAGATAAAAAAAAAAAAACCTGTTGAAATACTGTATTGCATTATTGTTTTTGGTTTACTTGTCGTCATCTCTCATGTGATGTTTCTTTTATGGTAGTGACGCCTCTTAACACTTAATGTCTTTAATTCCAAATATAGATCCTTGTAGAGTTTAGACATTCACCACATTCTTTAATAGATGAGTAAATTACAGAGAATATTGGAAAATAATATAAAATTGAGACAATATTATAAGAGGGGTGGCACAGAGCATTCTTTTTCCAAGGTAACTGTAACAGAGGTTTCATGGGGGAGATTGGTAAAAAAAAAAAAAAAGAGAGTAGAAAGGGCACTTAGTGTCACATAATAGCAGTTGTGGTTGCTATGGTAGGGATGTTAATGTGTGGATCCACGACACTATCTGAAAGACCAGTGATATATGATTGGCATAGTTTTCTAAGACAAAGACATTAATCATTAATGGGAAGGCACTGGGAAGGTTCTGTTAGAGTGGGAAGGCAAGATCAGCAACTATTAGAATAACCCAAGACAGAATGAGAACTACCAAAATTAAGGCACTGTAAGAAGAAATTTTTTAAAATTGGTTACAGACGATTGACATAATGGAATGTATAGACTCCATGGCTAACTTCTTAGTTGAGGTATTAAGAAAAAAACAAATCCAGAAGCCTGGCTGTGAATATGAGAAGATTGTGGTGACTTTAAGGGAAATAGTTCTCTCACCTGTTCTGTTTACCCTCTACTGTGTCCCCATCCTTATTGCCCTCACTGACTCTTATTTATCATTCACATTTTTTCAAGTTTCATACTCCTTCTGTGCCTCCAAACTAGCCTTCACTTATGCTGGTATTTAGCTTATTTTTTTAATTCTTTTTTTTTTTAAGTTTCACTTTTCCTAAGATGTTTACATCTTGAAGGCAGGGGTGATTTCTGGCTTATTCAATGTTGTGTCCTGATGTTTAGTACCTTATATATAGTGTATGACATGCAGTAAATCTTTTCTAAAGAATTCTTTCATTGCACATATAAGGAATCAAAGGTAAGTTATTTTATCTCCTGGGTTTGTGGCCATCAACTTATGTATGAATTCATTTAGGCAAATATTGAGTTACTCATTTATTTAAACACATTTTATATTTCTATGCACTGTTCTAGATGATAAGCACGAATCAAATATAAGACAATCATATTCTCCATGGAATTGTTTGCTTGAAGTTTCTTGATATTAATTTCTGTCATGCAAAGATAACCAGAGGAGAAAAAGCTAGTGAACCTTTATTCTGTTATCGATAAGTTTCTTAGATTTCTTTTTCAAATCCAGTACTCATGTATTTCTCTCTTTCCTCTGAACTATCCGTCTTTATCTCAAATCCCTAAGAGCACAAGAACTTTAAATAAGTATAGTACATTATATAGTAGATATTTTTAAAGTATAATAGTATCAAACAGGCTGATGATTTCTGTAATTTTAATGGTTATAAAATATGTTTTTAAAATTGTTAAATGTAGATATATATACATGATATAAAGGGAAATATTTTCTATAGAATTTTATTCTCAAGAAAATGTGTCTTTCAACAAACTGAAGAAAAAGTAATCAGCAAATCTGTTGCTTGTGGTTTAGGTATCCTATCCAAAAAATCATAAACAAGACTCCTAACAAGTAGCTTTCTTACCTGTCTTTTTATCCATCAGTTTCATTATTTCAGGCCATACATTTAAGCCTTTAAGCCATTTCAAGGTAATTTTTCGGAGTGACATAGGTAGTGGTCCACTTTCATTCCTTAACGTATGAACATCCAACTATCCAAGCACCATTTATTGAGGAAACCAACTGTTTCAACTCCAAAGATGGGTGAGTGTGCCATGGCCTGAGAACAGTTGTACAAGACTGCTGGCTTGGTTCCTTGCCCAGTGGAGACTGTGGGAAGGGCTCCCCACTTCCCTGAATTGTCTGGCCAGGCCAAATAGATGTTTGAGACTGAATATTATATTTAGTAGTTAATGAAGCTATGCATTTGCTCCCCTGCCCTAGCAGGGAAAAAGCTAAGCAAAATTGTCAGCATTTATTTGTTTTCTCATTTGTATCATAAGAATATCAAAATATCTGGCTGCTACTGTAACAGTTTATTAAGAGATCATGAGACCTTGACGTCACCAAGATGGTGACAATAGGTTGTTCTTAACTTCTCTCCCCCTCATGAGAGAAACAGCTAATATCTATTCAAGAACAAGACACCACTGAGAAAATCCTAGAGCATACAGTGAGGCTGAGGTGCAAATCCCTGCACCTCAGAGACCAAGACAGACTGCATTAGAAGGGCAGGAGAAGGGGCTACATGTTGACCACATTTCTCCCTCCCCAGGATAGTATGGCATCATGTGGACAGGGTTCTCCTGAGTCTTCAGTTCCTCAAGTGTTAAAAGGGAGCCCATGGGGCAACAACCAGCTCCCCCGACTCCAGACCTGTGGGTCAATATGTAGGAGCCCTTACTCTGATCTCATACCACAGGGATTGCAGAGGAATCTGAGGGGCTGCTCTTGTGATGGAGAAAGGGAAAGCTGCTTGCAACAACCAGCACACAGATTTGCAGACAGAGTTCATACCTGTAGTGCCCAAGTAGTAATCCCAGTTAGTGGTTTTACTCACCTGCAGAACTAAGTGGGAAGCACACTCTGAGCATGGCACTTAGTGGGGTGCAGATATGAGTGATACGGGGGATTGCAAATGAGGAGTTTTGCCGGCCTCGGAACCCAGTTTGTTCATGTCCAAATAAGGAGACACAGTCCCATCCACCGTGAGAGAATGCCTTTAGCCTTATCTGAACTGAAGGGTTGGTGCCAGCTCCCAGAAGCTGTGTGCCCCGTGGTGCACAACAGAAGTGCAGACAGAGCAGAGAGCCCCCAGAACAAAACCAGTAGTGGGCATGCAGGCTACGCACAGCTGGGGAACGAATTCATTCACACGTCTAAGGATAACTTCCGGACGTTTCCAAATAAAGAGAGAGTAAGACTGAGTGTAGGCTGGAGTGGCCCTCCCCCTCCCATCCAGGAAAGGCAAATTAGACACTGCCCCACCTGCTCTGGGGAGTCCTTTTCAGCCCCATCTGACTAGAGGGCTGGTGAAAACCTGGAATGGATTAAAGACTTAAATGTATGACATGAAACAATGAAAGTCACAGATGAAAACATAGGAACAAAGCTCCTCGATATAATTCTTATTAATGATAACAACAAGCAACAAAATCAAAAATATGCAAGTGGGACTAAAGCAAACTAAAAATGCTTCTGCATAGCAAAAGAAACTATCAACAAAGCAAAAAGACAACCTATGGAATGAGAAAACATACTTGTAAACCATATATCTGATATGGAGTTAACATCTAAAACATATAAAACATAAATTATTCATATGACTCAATAGCAAAAATCACAAATAACCCAGTTAAAAAATGTGCAAGTGACATGAATAGACATTTCTCCAAAGAAGACATAATGAAAATCCAACAGGTACATAAAAAGATGCTCAACATCACTAGTCATTAAGAAAATACAAATTAAGAGGGGGGGCAAGATGGCGGAGAAGTAAGGAGCTCCGTACTTGCACTCGCGCCCATACATCACACAGAAAAGATCTGAAGCCATTGGAAACCTTACAAAACCTGAGAGACTGGGAGAAAAAGGACGCAGAATCCACTGAGAAAGCCTTCTAACGTGAGTGCGAACCGGGGAAGGTAAAATCGGGCCGGGATCGGAGCCTCCAGGGTGGGAGGCGATCCCCCTCTACCCTCTACGGGGAGTGAGAGGGGAAAAGGAGAGAGTCCGAGACAGAAAAATCTCCGCTCGGTGCATAGAAAGACAGTACTTGCCAAATACCTGCACACCAGGTCCCCTCGCGACAACTGGTCCTGGGGGAGGCTGAGCACACAAACTGCTTCTTTGTGCTGCTTCTGGAGGTTGGGTTTTAAAGCGGAGCGGGTGCGCCTGCCGCCATTGTAGCTCCAGGGCTGCTGGGACCCCTGAAAGAGCCGCGCAGACACCGGGCGTCCGCGCTCCTGGCTGGCTGGAACTCGAGAGGGAAGGCAAAGAGCTAAAAACTGGGAAATTTGCCTGTGAGTTCGTGTTTCGGGTGACGAGCCATAGAGAGACCCGGTTTTCCTCACTCCAGTGGGCTCAGGCTACGCGGACCCGGCAGGCAAGCCCCCGCGCATGCGCACCAGCCCGACCCAGAGAAGGAAGCAGCGATCCTGACTCCGCCCCCAGAGCTCAGCAGGGAGCCTGGAATAGCCCGAGGGGGTTGTCTGGGAAGCTGTGTCTAAGGCAACTCAGCGGGGTGCGGACTGGGATTTGGAGATTGGAACTGGCCTGGGTTGAAGAGTGCAACCAACTTCGGCTGCGTCCCCGGAACGGGGAGTTGACACGCCAAAAAAAAAAGCGAGCTGCAGCGCGGGGTTCAAGAAGGGACTGGAGCACCGTCACTCTCCTCCCCACAATCGCCAAGGCAGAACCCCCGCCTGAGGCATCGGATCACGCCACGCCCATCCCTGCCTGAGAGGTGCCCTCCTCCCTTTTTTTTTTCTTTTTTTTTCTTCTTTCTTTTTTTCCCCTTTCTTTTCTCTTTTTTTCTTCTTCTTTCTCTTTTCTCGCTTTTTTCCCCAAAACACTGACCTGATTAACTCTGGTTGCCAGCTTGCTTAAACAATCACAAGTCCATTCTGTAAATGTAAATTCTACACCTACCGACTTTTTCAGCTATTTCTCTCAGGAGTAATTAGACTATATAGTTTCTCTGGATAATTCCAGCATCCTTCTCTCACCTATCCAACCATATTCTACCCTTTACCTCTTTGAAAAAAGTTTCTTATCCCTTCTGCCTGTTCATTCTATTTCCAAATCTGCCTTGTCTCGCCCTGCCTTCTCTCTTTTTCTCTATGCTCTTCAACCAGCACTGCATACACACAGCTATTTAACTGTAGCTGGGAAATCCAGGCATATGCTTTAAACCGTTCTTTGTCCATCGGTTTTCTTCTTTTTTCCTTTTCTTTTCCCCTTTTTGACCCTTTTATGTATTTTATGCTCCCTATTATTCGCCCTCCCTCCTCCGTCTTTTCTATTAACTTTTTCGTTTTCCCTCTCGCTTTGCATGTTAGTTGAATCAGCCTGTGCGTTTGTGTGCTCCTGCTCCCTGTGTGTTTGTCTGTCTGTTTTCTTTTCCAGGGCTACCTCAAGAAACAAGCTAGAGTACACAAGGTGAAGAGTCCCAAATATCACTACGAATAGGAAAATAAAATAACTAAGGTCCCAACAAGAGTGACCGAGGGATACCATTCAAAAAACAATCTCTGAAGGATAGGCCCTGGAAAGTCAAAGAGTCTTCTTGGATATAGCAGTGCTCATAGAAACAGAGAGCATAACAGGTCTTTAAAACCAACAAGAGCCGGAAAGCTAACTAAAATGACGAAACGAAAGACCTCTCCTCCAAAGAAACTCCAAGAAGAAATGACAGCTAATGAACTGCTCAAAACAGATATCAGCAGCATAAGTGAACAAGATTTTAGAATAATAATGGTAAAATTAATAGCAGGGCTTGAAAAAAACATAGGGGACATCAAAGAAACTATGGCTACAGACAGAATGGAAAATAAAAATAGGCATGAAGAATTTAAAAATGCGATAAATGAGATCCATAATAAATTAGAGGCCTCCAATGCACGGCTTGAAGAGGCAGAAAGGAGAATAAGTGATTTAGAAGACACCATTATAGAAAAACAAGAAGCTGACAAAAAAAGAGACAAACTGATCCAGGAACAGGAAAGAAGAATTCGAGAGCTCAGTGACACAGTCAAACGCAACAATATCCGTATCATAGGAATCCCAGAAGAGGAAGAGAGAGGGAAAGGTGCTGAAGGAGTCCTGGAACAAATTATAGCAAGAACTTCCCCGACCTGGGGAAGGAAGTCTATGTGGAAATACAAGAGGCTCAGAGGACTCCCCTCAGACGTAACTTGAATCGATCTTCTGCACGACATATCATCGTAAAAATGGCAAAATACAAGGACAAAGAGAGAATTTTGAAAGCAGCTAGGGAGAAAAGGGCCCTCACATACAAAGGGAAACCCATCAGAGTGGTGACAGACCTATCTACTGAAACATGGCAGGCCAGAAAGGAATGGCAGGAGATCTTCAATGTGATGAACAGTAAAAATATGCAGCCAAGAATCCTCTATCCAGCAAGGCTGTCCTTCAAAATAGAAGGAGAGATAAAAACCTTTCCAAATAAACAGAAATTGAAAGAATTTGTCACCACGAAGCCAGCCCTACAAGAACTCCTGAGGGGGATACTCTGAAGGAAAGGTTGCAAGGAACAAAGATTCCAGAGACACCTGCACAAAAATGAACCCTACAAAAGATACAAAGACTCTAAAACCACATATTTCAATAATAACACTGAATGTAAATGGGCTGAATGCTCCAATCAAAAGACATAGGGTAGCAGAATGGATAAAAAAACAAAACCCATCTATAAGTTGTCTACAAGAAACTCATTTTAGACTGGAAGATACCTTCAGATTAAAAGTAAGGGGATGGAGAAATATATATCATGCTACAGGAAATCAAAAGAAAGCCGGAGTAGCGATACTTATATCAGACAAACTGGACTTTAAATTAAAGACAATCACAAGAGATGAAGAAGGGCACTACATAATAATTACAGGGTCCATCCATCAGGAAGAACTAACAATCATAAATGTCTACGCACCGAATATGGGAGCACCTAAATATCTAAAACAATTAATCACAAACAGAAACAAGCTTCTAGATAAGAATGTGCTAATAGCAGGGGACTTTAATACTCTGCTTACAGCAATGGATAGGTCAACCAGACAGAAAATGACTAAAGAAATAATGGACTTGAAAGATACATTGGACCAGATGGACCTGACGGATATATTTAGAACTTTACATCCTGAGGCCAGGGAATTTACTTTCTTCTCAAGTGCGCATGGCACATTCTCCAAGATAGATCACATACTGGGACATAAAGCAGCCCTCAATAAATATAAAAGAATAGAGATCATACCATGCACACTGTCAGATCACAATGCTTTGAAACTGGAAATCAATTACAGGAAGCAGTCTGGAAAACTTCCAAAAACATGGAGGTTAAAGAACACCCTTCTAAAGAATGAATGGGCCAATCAGGCAATTAGAGATGAAATTAAAAATATATGGAAACAAATGAAAATGAAAACACAACAATTCAAAATCTATGGGATGCGGCAAAGGCAGTCCTAAGAGGAAAGTCCATTGCTCTCCAGGCCTATTTCAAGAGATTAGAAAAAGCGCAAGTCCAAAATCTAACAGCTCACCTAAAGGAACTAGAGGCAGAGCAACAAGAACGCCCTAAACCCAGTAGAAGAAGAGAAATAGTAAAAATTAGAGCAGAAATAAACAACATAGAGACCAAAGAAACAATTGAACAGATCCATGAAACCAAGAGTTGGTTTTTTGAAAAAGTAAACAAAATTGACAAACTCTAGCCAGACTTATCCAAAAGAAAAGAGAGAGCACCCAAATAGACAAAATTATGAATGAAAATGGACTTATTACAACCAACCCCTCAGAAATACAAGCAATTATCAGGGAATACTATGAAAAATTATATGCCAACAAATTGGACAACTTAGAAGAAATGGACAAATTCCTAAACACACACACACTACCAAAATTCACACGGGAAGAAATAGAAAACCTGAACAGACCCATAACGAGTGAAGAAATTGAATCAGTGATCAAAAATCTCCCAACAAATAAGAGCCCTGGACCTGATGGCTTCCCTGGGGAATTCTACCAGACATTTAAAACAGAATTAATCCCAATTCTTCTCAAGCTATTCCAAAAAATAGAAAGCGAAGGAAAACTCCCGGACTCATTTTATGAAGCCAGCATCACACTGATTCCCAAGCCAGACAGGGATCCAGCAAAAAAAGGGAACTACAGGCCAATATCCTTGATGAATACGGATGCAAAAATTCTCAACAAGATCCTTGCAAATCGAATCCAGCAGCATATCAAAAGAATTATCTACCAAGATCAAGTGGGATTCATTCCTGGGTTACAGTGCTGGTTCAATATTCGCAAATCAATCAATGTGATACATCATATCAATAAAAGAAAAGGTAAAAACCATATGATCCTGTCAATAGATGCAGAAAAAGCATTTGACAAAATACAGCATCCCTTCTTAATAAAGACTCTCGAGAAAGTTGGGATAGAAGGAACCTACTTAAACATCATCAAAGCCATCTATGAGAAGCCTTCAGCTAACATCATCCTCAACGGGGAAAAGCTCAGAGCTTTCCTCCTGAGATCAGGAACACGACAGGGATGCCCACTCTCACCACTGCTGTTTAACATAGTGCTGGAAGTCCTAGCATCAGCCATCAGACACCAAAAGGAAATCAAAGGCATCAGAATTGGCAAAGAGGAAGTCAAACTTTCAGTCTTCTCAGATGACATGATACTCTACATGGAAAACCTGACAGACTCCACTAGAAGCCTACTAGAACTGATCCAAGAATTCAGCCAAGTTGCAGGGTCCAAAATCAACGTACAGAAATCGGTTGCATTTTTATACACCAACAATGAAGCAACAGAAAGAGAAATCAAGAAACTGATCCCATTCACAATTGCAGAAAAACCCATAAAATACCTCGGAATAAACCTAACCAAGAATACAAGAGATCTGTATGAGGAGAACTATAGAAAACTTATGAAGGAAATTGAAGAAGACACAAAGAAATGGAAGAACATTCCATGCTCATGGATAGGAAGAATAAATATAGTTAAGATGTCATTACTACCTAAAGCACTCTACACATTCAATGCAATTCCAATCAAAAATTGCACCAGCATACTTCTCAAAACTAGAACAAACTATCCAAAAATTTGTATGGAACCACAAAAGACCCGAATAGCCAAAGTAATCCTGAAAAATAAAACCAAAACGGGAGGGATCACCATCCCAGACTTTAGCCTCTACTACAAAGCTGTCATCATCAAGACAGTATGGGTATTGGCACAAAAACAGACACATAGACCAATGGAACAGAATTGAGAACTCAGAAGTGGACCCAAAAGTATACAGCCAACTGAACTTTGACAAAGCAGGAAAGAATATCCAATGGAAAAAAGACAGCCTTTTTAACAGATGGTGTTGGGAGAACTGGACAGCAACATGCAGAAGAATGAAACTAGATCATTTTCTCACACCATGCACAAAAATAAACTCAAAATGGATAAAGGACCTGAACGTGAGACAGGAAACTATCAACACCCTAGAGAGAAAGCAGGAAACAACCTCCTTGACCTCAACCGCAGCAACTTCTTACTTGACACATCCCCAAAAGCAAGGGAATCAAGAGCAAAAATAAACTGTTGGGACCTCATCAAGATTAAAAGCTTCTGCACAGCCAAGGAAACAACCCAGAAAATTAATAGGCAACCAACGGAATGGGAAAAGATAGTTGCAAATGACATATCAGACAAAGGGTTGATATCCAGAATCTACAAGGAACTCACCAAACTACACGCCTGAAAAACAAACAACCCAGTGAAGAAATGGGCAGAAGATATGAACAGACACTTCTCCAAAGAGGACATCCAGATGGCCAACAGACACATGAAACGATGCTCAGCATCGCTCCTCATCAGGGAAATACAAATCAAAACCACACTGAGATACCACCTCACGCCAGTCAGAGTGGCTAAAATGAGCCAATCAGAGAACTCTAGATGCTGGCGAGGATGTGGAGAAACGGGCA
Organism: Proteles cristata cristata; assembly: GCA_017311185.1. Lineage (NCBI taxonomy): Eukaryota > Metazoa > Chordata > Mammalia > Carnivora > Hyaenidae > Proteles > Proteles cristata. The sequence goes on from JAESUZ010001452.1 coordinate 82,980, forward strand.
CCCTCCTACACTGTTGGTGGGAATGTAAACTGGTACAGCCCCTCTGGAAAACAGTGTGGAGGTTCCTCAGGAAACTAACAATGGAACTCCCCTATGACCCAGCAATAGCACTGCTAGGAATTTACCCAAGGGATACAGAAATGCTGATGCATAGGAGCACATGTACCCCAATGTTCATAGCAGCACTCTCCACAATAGCTAAAACATGGAAAGAGCCTAAGTGTCCATCAACAGATGAATGGATCAAGAAGATGTGGTTTATCTATACCATGGAATACTACATGGCAATGAGAAACAATGAAATCTGGCCATGTGTAGCAACATGGATGGGCCTTGAGGGTGTTATGCTGAGCGAAATAAGTCAGGCAGAGAAGGACAAATATCATATGTGTGCACGTATAGGAGGATTAGGAGGAACTTAACAGAGGACCAAGGGGGAGAAGAAGGGCGGAAATGGGGGGGGAAGGGGGAGAGGCAAACCATGAGAGACTCTTGAATGCTGACAAAAACTGAGGACTGGTGGATGTGGGGGGGAGGAGGGGTGGGCATGAAGGAGGGCACTTGTGGGGATGAACACTGGGTGTTATGTGGAAACTAATTTGACAATAAACTATTTGTAATAAAAATAAATAAATAAATAATTTAAAAATAAAATAAAATAAAATTATAGATTAAAAAAAAAGAAAGTAAGAAAATACAAATTAAAACCACAATGAAATAAATAACACCTTGCACCTGTTAGAATGGCCATCATTAAAAAGACATGAAATAACAAATGCTGGTCTGGACACGGAGAAAAAGCAACCCAGTTGATGGGAATGGAAATTGGTATAGCCACTATGAAAAATAGTATAAAGTATCTTTAAAATATTAAAAATAGAACTATCATATGATCCAGCAATTCTACCTCTGGGACTATATCCAAAGCAAATGAAAATACTAACTCAAAAGATATTTGCACCCCCATGTTTATTAGCATCATTATTTACAATAGCCAAGATATGGAAACTATGTAAGTGGTCATCAATGGATGAATGAATAAAGAAGTTATATATATATATTTATATATATATGTTATGTATATATAACTTAAATATGTAAGTATATAAGTTATATGTAAGTTATATACATAAATATATGTTATATATATGCTTAAATATATGTTATATATATACTTATATGTATCTTTAAATATATACATATGTGTATATGTATACACATACTTACATATATGCAATGAAGAGCTATTCAGCCACAAAAAAAAGAAGAAATTCTGCTATTCGCAACAATATGGAGTAGTCTCCACCTTTATTAGTGCATGTTAAAATCAGTAGATTGTTTCAGTTTATAATACAATAAAAGGAAAGTCAATCATAAGTGTTGGCACAAAATGTGAGCTTAACATGTTACTATGCATATAACAGACACTGGATAATACTGAGTTATTGAAGAATTCTAGTAACAAACTTCTGACCATTTGGAACAAAGTGAAAATAGCCCAACCTGTTAATTTCAGGGAATTATATTTTAATAATAGCCTCTGCATGTAAGTTAAAAGCTTGGAATATATGGATTTCTTCCATCTTATGTATGAAAATTATAAATGATTATTTAAAATATAGTATTTTTATTTCCCTCAATAATGTGTCTTGCATCCCACATTTTGGGATTTAATTTTTGTTATCTTCAATTTATCAATAAGTTTTGCAAAACATATTTCAGAAAATATCTTTTATTTAGTCTTTGTATTGGAATGTTAGTTTTTCCTGCATAGGATGATAGATTTAAAATAATTCTCTTTCCGTTTGTCATTGTCTTTTAGTAATGATGAAAAACTCTATGCTGAGGATTTTCTGTTGTTTTTATTTCTATTTATTTTTGGTGTTTGAAACTTGAGAAGGATATGTCTAAATTAGTCTCATTAAAATATATTGAGCTGTTTTGTTTTTTTCTTTTTCTGCTTGAAGCCATTGTTAGTCCTTTCCATTTTAAGAAGAGTGTGTTTCCACAACTCTGAGAAATTTATTCAGCCATATCTTTATTATTCTCTCTGTTCATTCTTTCTGTTATTTATTTTTACTTCTCTTATATGTATCTTGGGGCATATGGATCTTTTCTTTTTTTTCTATGTTTTCTTTTTTTAAATTTTTAATGTTTACTTATTTTTGAGACAGAAAGAGAGACAGAATGCGAGCAGGGGAGGGGCAGAGAGAGAGAGAGAGAGAGAGAGAGAGAGAGACAGACAGACAGAATCCGAAGAAGGCTCCTGGCTCTGAGCTGTCAGCACGGAGCCCAATGTGGGGCTTGAACTCACAAACTGTGAGATCATGACCAGGGCCGAAGTCGAACACTCAACCAACTGAGCCACCCAGGCACCCCAATCTATGTTTTCTTAATATTAAAGACTATATTTCTTTAATATAGTCTACCTCTTGCCCTTGACATAGCATTAAGTTAGAAAATTTCAATTAGACCTTCCAGTTCACTAAGTCAATTTTCAATCATGTTTGTTTTGTTTCTTTTTAAAAATGTTATTTTAATATTTAAAAATATTCTTTGTGTTCACTGCACATTTTTATTGAAGATATTGAATACTCAGTTCTTACTATAGCTAAAACCTCTGCATGATTATGAAGAAGGAGACTGTGCAGTTAATTGTATTCTACCTACAATAATTGTGCACCCCTCTTAGGATCAAGAGTTTGGGGGCTCCTCTACTTTCTCTCTCTAGCGAGAGCCTGCCATGTCAGAGGTCTTGATCCTGAAAGAGTCACCACTTCTGCCTGGAGCCTGAGTCAGATCTGTGTCTTCTCTCTTTGTTTCTGCCTCAGCTGTCTTCGTGGGGGTCTGGAGTTACATCGTTTCTTGAAAATCTCCAGTCTTGCCTATTACCATAGGAGTTCTGCCTTAGCAGGTAGTTCACTGTGGTTAGAAAATGCCTGAGAGAGGGGCGCCTCGGTGGCTTAGTCGGTTAAGCGACCGACTTTCGCTTAGGTCATGATCTCACGGTTCGTGGGTTCGAGCCCTGCGTCGGGCTCGGTGCTGACTGCCAGCTCAGAGCCTGGAGCCTGTTTCAGCCTGTGACTCCCTCTCTCTCTGACCCTCCCCTGCTCACACTGTCTCTCTCTCTATCTCCTAGAAATAAATAAAACATTAAAAAAAAAAGAAAGAAAGAAAATGCCGGAGAGAGACTGAGAGTAAAGACTGCCCATGATGCCCATGGGAAGCTTCTCAGAATAAAGATCTTAAAAATGCTAAAGAATATCCTTGGCGAACCCGTCCTTTATTTGATGGTTCACATCATTTGAGATTATCTCAGAATCTTCCATGATGTGGTTTGGTTGTCATTTCCTCTGCTCTTTCTTATCGGTGAATCTTACCCCATCTACCTCCTATTTTCCAAGATTTTCTTGAAATATTGGATCTACCGCTTGCATATTATCTGGTTTTTCATGATTATTGGTTTACTCTTTTAAAAATGTATAGAATCTATTATATGATTTCAAGGACTTCTTGGGTGAAAAGCAGGAGAGGTGGGGCAATTATGCTGTTGGCTTTTCATTAAAAACATAAACAGTAATTATTGTATGTGCATCTTCCTACTCAGTAATAGTCTTTTCTTCATCCTTTTACATTGTTGTCTTCAGTATCTTTATGTTTATTTAGATATATTTATTTCATACTTACACAGCTGTGACATTTAACGAAAGCCAGATTTAGTGCCAACTTTTTTACAATGCACTATGGTAGGGACTTTGTATGAAGACCTTTGATATAAAATAATAGTAAGCAACTAACTTTAGGTCCCAATAGAACTGAATTGGAGTCCTAGCTTTTGAAGCTACTAGTTGTGTGACCTTGAACTATTTGTTTGTTATTTCTAAACCTCTATGGCTGTAGATACACATTTATCATCATCATCATCACCATCATCATCATCATCCTTTCCATTGTGAGAGTTAAATGGGATAATGCATGCAAAGCACTTAGAACACCGACACCAGTAAATACTCAATAAATTCTAGTTTATTATTAACAATATTAATATAAGAATTTAAATATTGTTTTTTTGTGTTCTAGGTTTAAAGTTATTTTAGATACATTGATCGATGACCATAAGTTTTTCCAAACCTTAACTAGAATATTATCGAAACAAAATGTTACGAGTTTTTAGTGGGCTGGGTCTAAACAGAATTTTGTTACTTGACAACAATTCCATGCCACATGGGAAGAAATTACCAAATTACTTTTGGTAACTTTAGTGTTTAATGCTGGACAAGTCCATACAGAATGATTGTCAGAACATTCCGGAGTTTTTTAACATGAGTGTCCAGGAGGGGCAAGGTGTCATAAAGAACCAATAGAAACTGAATGGAAAAAAAAAGAAATCAGAAGACCCACTATGAATATATTGTATATAAAAATAATAAAACTGTTATTTTGAAGAAATTCTTTACAGAATTTAAGACCATAACTTCTCCTACTCTTAAGGATAATGCTGAAGATAGATGATAGATAATAGTTATCGATACAGGGATGCCTGGGTGGCTCAGTCTGTTAAGCATCCAACTTCAGCTCAGGTTATGATCTCACAGTTTATAAGTTGAAGTCCCACAGCAGGCTCTGCTGACAGCTCAGAGCCTGGAGCCTGTTTCGAATTCTGTGTCTCCCTTTCTCTCTGCCCCTCCCTAGCTCACACTATGTCTTTCTCTTTCTCAAAAATAAATAAACTGGAAAAAAAATTTTTTAAAAGGTAAGAATATTTGGAAAGCTCTCTTTACAGAGAGGGGACATATAAAAGTGAATGCCTGCAGACTATAGATAAGGGTCCTTGTTTTATAAGGTTCTGGTCCCCACCCTCCCCTCTTCCCCTTTTCCTTCTTAGGTCTTACCCTTACTGGCTTGATAACTCTAAGTGCTGGGGTGTCCATTTCTGACTGGCTTATTTCCACTGTATGAGGGGTGATCTATGGCTACATCATTCCTTGTGGGTCATACTTTTTATTGTCTACTTATTTTTATTTTTAGTCAGGTCTTTTGTCAAATTCCTGAGGGAAACGTGGGGGGAGTAGGTGGTGTCTGTTACATTCTTAAGAGGAAACTCAAACTTGAAGGAATTTTCCTGCTGTGGACAGACCATCCCAGCATTGTTCCAAAATATATGTTTTTCCACACTGAGGAAACTCAGGTCCTAATCTTTCCCCCTCTGCCTACTGAATACTATATTTTCCTATATTACTACCGTTCTTGATATCTCCCTGCCACCTTTGTTCTTTTCTTATGTGATGCTTCAGTTCTAAAACAAAGTGTGAATAATAACATTTGAGAAGTAACATGCTGGTGTTGTATTATGAAAGAGTGCTAAGCTGGTGAAAATAAGGAGGCTCTTATTTGTGGCTGCTATCTTTCACAAAGCAATTATCTCACATCAATCACTTGACTAATAAGAAGGTATCTTTCAATCATTAACTTTCTTTCAAAGGATATGACTTCCTAAGAGCTGTGAAGACAATTAGAAACAAGAAGCCTGCTTAGAAGTTGTAGATCAAGGACAGAGAAATCAATACTGCGGACATTCAGAATGTTTGTTCATTTCTTCCTTGCATTCACATAGCCTATCGTTCTTAGCAAGGATTCTTTTGGGGGACCCCAAGATATCGCTATAAAGTTACATAATAATCTTCTGAGGTTATTGGGATATGCTCCTTTATTTATTTCTAAATTTTTACCACCAGAGTAGAAAAATAGAGGTTCCAAAACAAGATTTTTTTTTTTCATGGCAGAAGGAAATGATGATAGACAAAACATATGTTTGCATAGTTTTGTGAATAGCAAGAACCAGAATTTCACTACCAATCACAGGGTTATCATAAATTGAATCTGCTAAATTCAGACATAAACTTAACACATGTGAAGATGTACACAGTAAGTTTATGCCTCATTACCATGGCGAGAGGGATAATTCATATAGCCTGTCTGTTTTGTGCCTGTCTCGGTCTATTGATAACCACTGCTGTGGCTTCACTAGCCCTTGTGTTCTTATTATGACCTCCACAATAATCACTAGCTTGGGGGTCGGGGGTGTTGTATTTGTTCCAAGTATGTCTGGAAAATTACTTAGCACCTGGAGCCAGACAGCCAGGTCACGTGGAGAGACAGAGTACGGATGCCTGGGGTCTGCATTTATTGGGATCGAGGGTGGGGAACTAGGGTTTTAAGGGCTCAGTCTTTATTGGTGAAGTTAAAATATAAGATTGGGAATTTAAAGTGTGGAAAGAGAAAAAACTAGCAGCCCAAATGGTCATTTACTGAAAACAACTATGATCTCTAAAATAAAGGAGACTCAGAGTGGCCTGGCTCTTTATCTGGTCACCTGTCTGGCAGTGTGTTTATTTGAGATAGCCATCTTTGAAGTGGGTGCTTCTTCAAAGTGAATGACAGAGCAATAAAAACTTAAGTCAGGCACTTAAATTACAGAAAGAAAAGGTGTGGGCTCCTGCATGGCTCAGTCAAGTTAATGTGTCTGATTTCTGCTGAGGTCATGATCTCTTGTGGTCTATGAGTTCCAGCCCCCCGTAGGGCTCTGTGCTGACAGCTCAGAGCCTGGAACCTAGTTTGAATTCTGTGTCTCCCTCTCTCTCTGCCCCTTCCCTGCTTGCTCTCTGTCTCTCTCTCTGTCTCTCTCTCTGTCTCTCTGTCTCTCTCTCTTTCTGTCTCTCTCTCAAAAATAAATACATATTTCAAAAAAAAAAATCAACTGGTGGGGCAACTGGCTGGCTCAGTCCCTGGAGCCTGGAGACTCTTTATCTAGGAACTGTGAGTTCAAGCCCCATGTTGTGTGCAGCCAACACTTCAACAACAAGAAAATACTAAAAAGAAAAGATAAAAGAAGAGAGGAGAGGAGAGGAGAGGAGAGGAGAGGAGAGGAGAGGAGAGGAGAGGAAAGAAGAGGAAAGAAGAGAAAAGCCAAATGTCAGCTATATAATAACAAAGCCTGAAATTGAATTCACATTAAGATAATCAGCACTGATGGGGCACCTGGGTGGCTTAGCCGGTTAAGCGTCCGACTTTCGCTTAGGTCATGATCTCGCGGTTCGTGGGTTCGAGCCCCGCATCGGGCTCTGTGCTGACTGCCAGTTCAGAGCCTGGAGACTGTTTCAGTCTGTGACTCCCTCTCTCTCTGACCCTCCCCTGCTCACGCTGTCTCTCTCTCTCTCCTAGAAATAAATAAAACATTTAAAAAAAAAAAAAGATAATCAGCACTGAAAATGCTGTAAGGGACTTAGTGCTTATAATTTTTGTAGGATGAAAGAGCAATCTTTTGGAAGAGAATTTTGAACTTAAATAGTATTTACATAAAAATGTGTAGTATTTATTTTTTATTTTTTAAAAGTTTTTTTTTTATTTTGAAAAAGAGAAAGCATGGGAAATGGAGGGGCAGAGAGAGGGAGAGACGGAATATCAAGCAGGCTCAGTGCTGCCACTGCAGAGCCCAATGTGGGGCTTAGACTCATGAACCGTGAGATCATGCTTTGAGCCAAGATCAAGAGTAGAACATTTAAAAGATTGAGCCATCCAGGGGCTCCAAGGTGTGGTATTTAAAAACATGGACTCAGAAGTTCTAGAAAACTCTTTCCAAATCTATGTTCTATCATGTACTGGCCACATACACTGGGTAAGGCACTTAGCTTCTTTGGGCAGTAGTTTCTTATAGTGTAAAGGGATGCTAGGTTTTGGATCAAGTGAATTGGATTGTGGTGAAGACTGATTAAGGGAATTCATCTAAAGTAATTAGCACTATGTCTTGCACATTATAAATTCTCAATAAATCATAGCCCAATTATAAAAAAAATACTGACATTTTTATAATATGCCTGGAATTGTATTTGGCTGATTCTTTTCATTTCCATTACAACTTAAGAAAGCATACTATATTAATATTATCAGTTATAGATATATAAAAATAACAAACATACACAGAAACAGATACATACGCATGTATGTGTGTGTGGGTGGGTGTGTGGGTGTGTGGGTGTGTATGGAAGTATATATATGCATATGTATATCACACAAGTTGGACTTGAGAAGAAATAGTGTAGTATAGATAAAGGAGATTTATAAGTATGTCACAAATATCTAAATCATTACACTTTGAAAATATTCGATTTCCTCTACTTACACGAATTAGTCAGTATATAAAGAATTAAGTTAGTATCATTTACTACAAACCAGAAATGTTCACTGTCAACATTTGCTAAATGACCTCCTAGGTGTTTTCTTATGAATCTGCAAATATACATATGTTTTTAATGATGGATCATTGTTGTTCATACTGTTTCATAAAATTTTTTTAAAGATATGTCATGAACTTCAAATATTAAATTACTTAAAAGAAAATTTTCTATTTTGTCATCATTTGTATTTATTACACTACCAAGAATATAGTAGATGTTCAATAAATGTTTTTTCCAATAAATAATTATTAAGCAAATGAACACCTGAATATTGGCATCATCACATCTGAGGATGAACAAATAGCTATATTATTTTAAGAAGCTTTTTTAAATAACTTCTTTAGATGTACATTTTTAAATGTTTTATTTATTTCTGAGAGAGAGATAGAGACAGCATGAGCAGGGGAGGGTCAGAGAGAAAGAGAGAGACACAGAATCTGAAGCAGACTCCAGGCTCTGAGCTGGCTGTCAGCACAGAGCCCAACACGGAGCTCAAACCCATGAACTGTGAGATCATGACCTGAGCCAAAGACAGACGCTTAACCAATTGAGCCACCCAGGCACCCCTGACGTACATTTATCTAAGTAATTCATCCTTGTGGAACATTTAGGTTGTCTCTATATTTTGTCTATTTTAAATAACATCTCGCTAACACATTAGTACATTAGTATATGGTAACTAATCAGTACATAATTAGTACACGGTACATTAATCTACATACACTCCACTTGGCTAACACCGGAAACTGAAATGAGAAAGCTGTTGCACCAACTCACAACCACAATTTCCCATCGCATTAACTATATTTCATGATCTAAAGATCAAGAAGTAACCACCAGAACTTTGGCTCCAGTCACTACCCTGCTTACTTGCCAAGTGTATGCCTTGTCTCTTGTATCCTTTTCTGTATCTACATCTCTGTCTGTCTCTGTTTCTCTGTCTCTTTCTTCTCTCTTCCTTATTTTAATTCAGTTTTCAATTCAGATCTCATATGAACACATCTGCTGATAGAAATCTAAATCACATATAGCTGTATGAGAATTCAGCTGCTGTGAATTCAGGGGCTATATTTCTTTGCTTGCTAATCTCTGCAGTACAGGAAATTACATGGGAAAGAGGTTAGGATGGATGACGGATAAACTAGAATACTGAATATGTACACCCTCAGACTCTGGCTCTCTGCCTTAACCTCCAATAGGAAATATAGTTATGTTTTCCTCGATTTTCTACAAGACACTTCCAGTAACTCTCTTCTGGTCTCTGGAAAGGCATTTTCTGTTGCCATCTGATATCTTACTTCAACTCGGTTCAATCTGCACTGCGTGCCTCAGACACTCTAAGTTGTTGAGATGCTATTGCCTCGTACAATGATGAAATTATGGAAATTTACTTCTCTTCAGCTAGGCTTTCTCAGAGAGTGTAGAAAGCATGTTCTCTTCAGTTCTCTTCTTTGCTATTCCTTATGATCTATTTCAGGAAAAGAGTCACTCAGATATTTTACCAGAAGTCACCATTTTATTTTACCAATTTGGGGACATTGAACAATTTTCTGGTTCTGAGTATAAGTTTTGCCAAGTATAAAAAGAAATAGGGGCACCTGGGTGGCTCAGATGGTTAAGCATCCAACTTCAGCTCAGGTCATGATCTAACTAAATGTGAGTTCGAGCCCTGCATTGGGCTCTGTGCTGATAGCTCAGAGCCTGGAACCTGCTTTGGATTCTGTCTCCATCTCTCTGCCCCTTCCCTGCGCACTCTCTCTAATATTAAATAAAACATCAAAAATTTTAAAAACCAACAAAAAAACAAATATACAGCTTTTCTCTATGAAGTTCCTAATTTTGAAGCTGATCTGAATGTCTTGAACTGAAGGACACTGAGTTCATTTCAAATGACGTGTTAAATCAAAAATACATTCAGATCAAGATTTCTCAATCTTGGTGTTATTGAAATTTTGGACAAGAAAAGTATTTGTTGTGCAGAGTATCCTGTGTGAAACATTTATCAGCATCTTTGCTTCTACCCAGAGGATAGTAGTAGCATCCCCAGTCGGGGCCAAAGTGGTCTCTGGACATTGCTGAATGCCCCCTGAAAGCTATCATCACACCTGATGAGAAGCACTGCTTTAGATGTTATTTTTAGTGTTTACACTAGGTGCTGTCTAGTGTAAAGTTGTGAGTTCTAGAGCAGTCTATAGTTAATACAGTATTCAGACTTAAGCAGTCTTCTTTTTAAATGGTTATTTGTTGCTTTTAAGTTTATTTATTTATTTAAAGAAAAAGAGAGAGACAGGCAGAGAGAGTCAGAGAGAGGGAACCCAAGAAGGCTCCACAAAGTCAGGGCAGAGCCTGACCCAAGGCTCATACTCATGAACCATGAGACAATGACCTAAGCCAAAATCAAGAGTTGGCCACATAACCGACTGAGCCAACTAGGTGACTAAAGACTTAAACAATCTTATTGAATCCCTGGCTCATATTTTTACTTGTGAAACTATTATAACCTAAAGGAATTGATAGTGAGGGTAAAAATGTATAAGTGTGTTTGGATGCACTTATTTCCTCTTCCCTTTTGGTTCATGACTATTAATCCTGGTCTAGATTTAAGAAAGTAAATAAGTGTTAGAAGGAAGCCTCACTATTTACCAAAATACAGGATATAGACTGTGACTACTAGTTACACTGTTTAAAGATGAGCATATATTTACTTATATGTAATATATTTATAATTTATATATAATATTTTAAATTTATGTAATATTAACATACATTTCCTAGTTGAATAGTTTGAGTACGGATATCCAACTTAAGGAATAAAATCAGTTTATATAACGTTGTTTTCATAAATTTGATCTCTCATTAGAGGGGACACAGAGAGGAAGGACCTGAATGTAAAATAATGGTCGGATATGCATTTGTAGAGAAGTCATATATATGGCTAAAATATTTGAATACTTTTGCACTAAATTGCAATAGATTTGTCTAGAAATAGAGAGGGAATTCCAAGTTCTTTATGTTCCATGCATATTTTCAAATATAACTAACTATAATAGTTTATTTGATGATTTTTATTATAAATTTTAACTTGATTCACAGCTTATCAACAGTAAGATACTTAGGCAAAGAAGATACTATAACTTGTTGGTATTCAGGGTTACAGAAATTATTTTTCATAAATCATTCTTTATGATATAAATATGTTCAGAAATTTTATCATTTTCCCTAAAAATTAGTGAGTCAGAAAGTTCAATTGATTATTTATAACACATAGTAAAATGCTATGGTATTTTGGTAAATATAATTTCAACCTTTGTTCGGGTTTAATTATGAAGGAAAGTGGAAGACATTTTTTTTTAAGATTTTGTTTCAATTTCATTTAGTTAACATACAATGTTAGTTTCAAGTGTACAGTGTAGAGATTCAACAATTGCATTCAATACTATACGTATACTCCTTAATCCTCATCATCTTTTTCCCCCATCTCCACCAATGCTCTACCCCTCTGCTAACCATTAGTTTGTTCTCTTAATTAAATGTCTGTTTATTAGTTTGTTTCTCTCTCCTTTTTGTCCCTTTATTTATTTGCTTTGTTTCTTAAATTTAACATATGAATGAAATCATATGGTATTTGTCTTTCTCTGACAAATCTATTTCACTTAGCATTATACTCTCTAGCTCCATCCTTGTTGTAAATGAGAATATTTTATTCCTTTTTAAGGCTGAATTATACTCTATTGTGTGTATCACATTTTTTTTTAAATTTCTTATTTAAATTTCAGTTAATTTGCAATACCACATCTTCTTTGTCCATTTATCAACAATGGACATTTGGGCTGCTTAAGGTGAGAAATTTTTTTTTAATATTTATTTTGAAATGTAAAGATAGAGGATATATGTGTGCATGTAGGGGAGGAGCAGAGAGAGAGAGAGAAGGAGAGGAAGAGAGAGAATCCCAAGCTGGGCCAACACTCAGCATGAACTCATACACAGAGCTCGATCTCACAAGTGTGAGATTATGACCTGTGTGGAAATCAAGAGTCAGATGCTTAACCAACTAAGCCACCAAGGCACTCTGAAGTGAGAAATATTTTTGATACATTATTTTCATTTGGCATTTGGAAGTTTTTGTAAAATATCAAGAATTTATCTATTTTAAAAAACAATACATGGGGCCCCTGGGTGGCTCAGTCGGTTAAGTGTCTAACTTCAGCTGAGATCATGATCTCACAGTTTGTGAGTTTGAGTCCCACGTTGGGCTCTGTGCTGACAGCTCAGAGTCTGAAGCCTGTCTTGAATTCTGTTTTTCCCTCTCTCTCTGCCCCTCATTGGCTTGTGTTCTGCCTCTCTCTCTCAAAAATGAATGAACATTAAAAAAAATTTGTTTTAATACATGAATGAATAAAACTGTATTTAGGTTGCATTTTCTAATACACAAATTTTTCTTACCAATTTATTTTCTGGGAAATTCTCAAAGGAAGGAAAAAAATGAAAAACATGCAAGATATTTCCAGAAAGATAAACACAAAAGATCTACAAACACTCTGAATTTAGTATCTTTTCCATTTAACTTTACTAAGGCAAGAACACCCATAGTTTTACATTCATTATTGGATTGGTGGTGGGGGGTGGGGGAATAAGGTATTGCTCATGTTTATGTCATCTTATTTGACCTTGAGAGGACTAGGTAAACTAAACCAAAAACTCAACCAGCTTTTCTGCTTCTGTATAAGTGCTTGCACTACGGGAAACTAAAACCTAACTAGCTCCTTCCGCTTCTGTACCATTGCTTAAGGCTTGCATTTCAGCCTCCCCGGAACTACCACTGGGTGGCTGCACACTGCCCAAGGCCGAAGAAACTGGCCACCACATCACTCCACCACACTACCCTGGCAACACCCAGTCAGGAAAGGCCAGCAGCCACCCTCCTCCTTACTGAAGGAAGGGCATAGGGAGGGAAAAGTTAACCTGTTAGTCGCCGAACAAGACCCTAGTCTCGCTCTATGATTGGCTAAATTCAAAGGTATCCTAAATGTTGTAATTGGATCCCGCCAAAAACCTGATGGCGGGAACCAATCAAATGTGGTATATGTTCACATTTAAATATTAACCAATGACAAACCTGTAACCATAGAGATCTCCTGTCCCTCCCCAGGACTTGTTTACTCCTGTCTATAAAAAGGCTGCAAAGGCTTTGTTCAGGGCCTCTCAGCATCACCGGCGACGAGTGCGCGGAAGTCCGGGTTCGAACCTGTAAATAAACAACCCTTGCTGATTGGCTTTGACTCTGGTCTCTGGTGGTCTGTTTTTGGGGTCTCTCGAACTCTGGGCGTTTCAACCTCAAAGTTATACAGACAAATATAAAAGAATGGGGCACCTGGGTGGCTCAGTTGGTTAAGTATTGGACTTCAGCTCAGGTCATGATCTCCTGGTCCATGGGTTTGAGCCCCACATTGGGATCGGTGCTGACAGCTCAGAGCCTGGAGCCTGCAGCCTACTTTGGATTCTGTGTCTTCCTCTCTCCTGCCCATCCCCTGTTCACACTCTGTCTCTGTCTCTCTTTCTCTCCCAAAATAAATTTTTTTTTAAATGTTTTATTTATTTCTAGGAGAGAGAGAGACAGCGTGAACAGGGGAGGGTCAGAGAGAGAGGGAGTCACAGACTGAAACAGGCTCCAGGCTCCGAGCTGGCAGTCAGCACAGAGCCCGACGCGGGGCTCGAACCCACGAACCGCGAGATCATGACCTAAGCGAAAGTCGGACGCTTAACCGACTAAGCCACCCAAAATAAATTTTAAAAAAGTTTTCAGTTTAAGTGATGTTTGAAGTTGTTACCAGCTATGTGTAATAATTGGTGTTTGTTTTAAGAGCGCTACAGAATTTTATACTTCCCATTATTTCTACTAAAATTCTTTCATATTTTTTAATGAGATTTGCTTGATATTTGAGTTCATGTCATTTTTAAACCATAAAAATAAATGGACATGTCAACACAATAAAAGTCATTTTTCTAACAACACCTGAAATTATTATTTAATGTTATATGAATCTCTTAGTATAATAACTTTTCTATGCTATCAGATTTAAGTATTCCCTGCTTTTCTGAAGCAATAGATTGGACTGAACAAATGAATTTAACTTCATTTAACAGGTTTTATTCTCTACCTTCAAGTGGAAAGAGACATCTGCTGTATTTTTCTTTTATAATCACATGATCTGTATTTTCATCCCATGGTGTCTTTTACAACTTTAATCCACTTCTACTTCTGTCTTTTTAAATGTTTGCAAATAATACTTTAAAGAACTAAGCAGTTCTTTAAATGCAAAAGTAAGATTTTGAAATATAATTATATATTTATATATTTCCATAGGGGCTGAATAAAATCCTGCTTGTTCATACATATGAAATTATTACCTCTCCTTATAACCAGAGTAATAATAACACCTAGATCTTTCATGCAGCATCCATATCTGTTAACATATCACTCATTCATTCATTTATGCTTTATTTTAAATGACTTTTATTGAACCAGTACTTCAGTTCCACCAAGAATGGAACATACCTGTTTTAGTTGATCTTATGTTTTGGCATGAGGAAGAAGGTGACACACACAAATTAGTACACTAAATGCATTTTTCTAATAATAACTGAAGAATAACATAGGTTCATGGAATAGAGAGTAACTCATAGAAAAATAATATTTTGTTCCAAAAATAAAAGTGGAAACTCCTCTGAGTCTCCATTTGGCATGTAATATAGGAAAACCGAATATGGTCAAAGAATGAGAAATAATATAGGCATCGTGTAGGCAAAACAGACTGTTACTGTGTCTTACATTTAATTTGCTATGGGAGAAATTCAGTTTTAAATTTTTTAGGTTTAAGCCACACATACACTTAAAGGAAACAAAATTGTATATGTAAAGGGGGATTAAGATGAAAAATAGTGAAGCTCTACAGTTGAGAGTCTGTGCCTTATTATACTAACTATACACTCATTGTGTGACTATCTTCTCTGAAGATTGTGCTTTTATGGTGGAAGAGGGTGAATTAATAAAGAAAAGAAATTTACAAGTTAACCTTTCTATCCAGAAAATGTTTTTACCTCCAACGAGCTATTTCCTATCCCTAGAATTGTTCGCCTGACTCCACCACCAGCTGACCATCCATGGCTTTGACTAATTGAGTCCCAAACTCATTGTAGTTTAAAGAAAACTCCCAGGAAATATTCTTCTCATCATCTAAACTGGGTCTAAGCTTATATTTAACTCTCATAATGTCACATATATTTTTTTTCATCATTACAATCACACTTCTGCTTGTACCTTTGTGTGACTCCAACTTGTCTACTCCCTCTTCCACATTGGGCAGCTAGGAGAGACCTGATGACGTTAAGGTAGCTGCATTTACTTTTAGATTAATCTAGACAATTAACAAAATCGAAAAAAGTTTTAAAACTTTCAGAAAAAAAAAAAACCCACATGCGAGCGCGAGCACACACACACACAATTAATTAGCTTTTTGAAATATTTGTTTCCAAGTACTGTCTTGACCTACAGCAGGGCACAGCAACCAAAAAACCTAAAGAAAGGATCTTTTCTCCCTGACCCCCAGGAGCAAGATTTTGGCCACAACAATAAACTCCTTGAGGGCAGAGGTCATACCTATTTTACCCCTCATTCTTGCCCATTACCCCGCACAGTGCTGGACCCAGATAGTATCTAATAACTATTCATGAATGAATGAGTAAAAAGAAATCAGTTAACATTGAAGAGACCTAGTTTTGTGGGAAGAGCCATTTACTTTTGAGAGGCCTAGATAAACTAAACCAAAAACTCAGCTTTTCTGCTTCTGTACTAGTGCCTGCGCTACGGGAAGCCATTACCTAACCAGCTCTTTCTGCTTCTGTAACAATGCTTAAGGCTTGCTTTCCCGCCACCGGATTGCCCAAGCGACTAGCTTCATATTCCCCCAGTCACCCCACCCTGGCGGCAGCCAATCCGAACAGGCCAGCAGCTACTCCCTACCTTGCTGAGGGAAGGGCCTGGAGAGAGAAATGTTAACCTGTTAGTCGCCAAACAAGACTTTAAACTCGCTCTATGATAGGCTGAATTCAAAGGTATCCCAAATGTTGTAATTGGATCCCGCCAAAAACCTGATGGCGGGAACCAATCAGATACGGTATATGTTCACATTTGAATGTTAACCAATGGCAAACCTGTAACCATGGAAATCTCCTGTCCCTCCCCATGACTTATTTACTTCTGTCTATAAAAAGGCTGCAAAGGCTTTGTTCAGGGCCTCTTAGCGTCACCGGCAACGAGTGCGCAGAGGTCCGGGTTCGAACCTGCGAATAAACAACCCTTGCCACTTGGCTTTGACTCTGGTCTCTGGTGGTCTGATTTTGGGGTTCTCTCGAATTCTGGGCGTTTCACTTTTTGCTTCATCACTGTTCTTTTGTATCAGAATATGGAAAAGATAAACGTTAAGAAGGACTAAAGAAGAGAAAGGCAGTTGAGGAATCTCCATCTGAAACTCGAATTCCCCTTCGGAGACATACAGAGTCAAGGACATTTTAACTAATAGTAATTATTAATGTGAAACCTAAAGCCTTTTAATTTCCTACAAACATTCCCGAGATGTGATAAAAGAGCCTAAGATTTCTCCCAAAATGCTTAAAGGAAAAACATCGTGACAGTTATCAATGTATTTCCTTTCAGCTCCGAATTCACTCTTCAATCCCTGTTCTGTAATAACAACAGAATTCTGTAAAACCTTTGTCTTTCACAGTGGGCATGATGTGGCCTTCTCAGGAAGGGTCTGGAGGTATGTTGCCAAGAGGGTTTCCCTGCCATTGTTGGTCAGCAATACAAATGTGAAAACTTGCTTGTACTTTCCTGTAGTCACATACCTACAGGTGAGAGGTCCCAGGCAGTGGGCTTCTGCCTGGCTTAATGATCACCTCCCTTGTGCAAGTACTATTTCCTGGAGGGGTGTTTTCTGCTTTTGTGACAGTGCACCACTTCTGACCCTAGTAACCATACAGTGACCTGCAATCAACCATCTCCACTTAAGTTTGAACTCCAACCAAGGGGAGGGGACTCCACTTTCAAGTTTCTTCTTCCCTGGGTTCTTTCCTTCGGCCCCAGGATTGGCTTTTTCCAAAGATGTACACTAATTACTCAGAAATCACAGCCAACCAGAAACTGAATGAATTATTTATAACCAGTGACTTTCAAGCATCACCATTCTTTTTTAAATTCATTTTTTAAAGAATTGTGTAAAAGAAGATGTTGAATTTTTAATATTTTTCTACGATGCAGTTAATAGGCTTCCAAACTCAGAGTCCCAAAGATATCTACCAAGATTTTAAAACTGACTTGGTCAGAATAAAATGAACCAAAGTTAAATGACAAAACCACTTTACAATAATTTCCTGTTCATTTGTTAATAAATATCTTTATAAAAGAACTACTTAACGTCTGATGGCTATGTCTATGGCTTTGAACTCTTCCCTATTAAATGATGCAAATTATCCTTCATAGAGTGAGAAAAGCAAGATCAAATTTCTATTGGTGATTGACAACAGCATTAACCATTTCAATGTCGTTACTTGAATTCCTTCTTTGCATATGCTTTCAACATATCCAGCTTCAGCCTCGTACTTTCTAAAGTTTGGATTAAAACTGTTAACGTTAAATTTTACAAGTGTTCAAGTCGCAGAATCTGAGGTTGTGACTATGTGTGTCTCTCAGTCATCTGGGCTTGAAGAAACTTTCATCTTTGCAAGTACTTTCTGATATATCATTGAAAAAGTTTCCCGGAAATGGAAGGTAGTTTTACAGCCAAGGATTCAGCAACTTGAAACATGTAATGAAAGCATTTTATCTGATTTCCAGAATTTATAATTTTGGGAGAATGACTAATTAATTATACTTTTTTCTGATGCCTGTTAGTCCCTGGAAATCTAGTTCTCTGCCTGGTTCTTCCAAATCTTAGTTCATCAAAAATGTGAAACTTTGTAGGAAAGTCAATCTTATAACATTGCAGAAAGAATATATCTACCTCCTCTTCTCATTTTTAAAAAAATTAGTTATTATTATTCTTATTTTTTTTAATTTTGGTAAAATATACATAAGCTCAATTTTACCATTTTAATCACATCTAGGTGTGTAGGTCCAGGGGCATTAAGTAGATCCACACCACTGTACAAAACCATCACCACCATCCATCTCCAGAGTGTTTTCATCTGAAACCAGCCACTGAAAAGTTGCAAACTGAAACTCTGTAGCCATTAAACAATCACTCCCCATTCTGTTCCTTTCCTCTCTAATGCTATTTTCCAACCTATATTTTTCCACTCAACAAATAGCCACAGGCATCCTTCCATGACAATAGATGTCTATGACAGTACATTGCATGTGAAACTTTATATACTTCCTGGTGAGCCATTCATCCTGAGCTCCCTTCCACAAGAATACTTAAGCAATGTTTTATAAAGCCATATGTTCACTTGCCTGTCATCTTGGAAAGTTTTTGAACTTCACAAATATAGAGTACAAGTCTTAATCAAATGTTTATCTTTGGCCAAGCATGGTGTCTGGTTTGCAGTAAATTATCAATTCGTGTATATTGTGTCAATAAATCAGTGAATGAAGGAGGAATATCAGCTCCTTTGACTGAGGAACAGAAGATACTGTAGCTGCAGATTCTGAGCAACCATCTCCAAGACATAAATTGCACCAATACGTTTTAGTTAGTGAGTACCTAAGGCCAAGCATTTCATAGCGTACACTATGGTTTCTGAGATACATTGATTTTTTTAAGATTTATGATGAGCTCTCTGAATACAGGACTTCAATAGCTAGTGTTTCATAGTTTCAAACAATACTTGTAGAAATAGATCACTTTGTGCTTATGTTAATATAATTGTTTCTAAAAGACCAATTTTGACAGAAATTATAAATAGTAAATTGCAAACATAGTTTTAACTGTTTTATTTGTTCAAAAGACAATAGCAGTTATTAATAGTGAATTCAATGACAGAGTTCAAGAACCAGTTATATATAAGTGAACAGACCAATCAAAGAAGTGGAAAACAGAAATAATTGGCTTATAAAGAACGTCAAGAGCATGAAAGTGCATACAGTCATTTCTAGTAAGTAAATCTGGCTGAAGAAGCAGCTTTGATTCCCTTCTCTTTATCTTTTGTGTATCTACTCTAGGG
This sequence comes from Proteles cristata cristata, assembly GCA_017311185.1. Taxonomy (NCBI): domain Eukaryota; kingdom Metazoa; phylum Chordata; class Mammalia; order Carnivora; family Hyaenidae; genus Proteles; species Proteles cristata. The sequence continues at coordinate 102,434 of JAESUZ010001452.1, forward strand.
GTTTGCTTTGTGTTTATTTGTGAGGCTTGCCTAAAACATCTTACATACATAACTGTCTATTTTAAGCACAGCCAGGCCATGGGCTGACAAACTCTTTTACTTTCACAATGGCATTCTCCTCCAGGCCTACATATTCAGGCCAGCTTTCTGCATATGCTCCCTAGCTGTCTGCAAAATCTTGCTCTTGCAACCATTGGGAGAGTGCATAGGAAATTGTTCACAGGAAGGGTAGAGAGAGTAAGGGAGGTTCATGGAGTGCAGGGATTGCCTGTGGGCCATCTGGGGGGAATCCACAGTGAATTGTGGACAGAGCCCTCAATGGAGTTCTTGATACAGTTAGTAGGATCTGCTTCCCTTTAACCTGATCTGCTCTGTGCCTTGGCCTCTGTGCTCATGAATCAGTATTTTGGATGAGGTAAAAGAGAAATGGGTCTCTTTGGTAGTGGCATGCACAGCAGTGAAACAACCCGCTCTCACACACGAATTCATGTGCTCTCACTGTCCCTTAGGGGAGAAATCATGGACTGAGAAGAGCTCCCTGGCATTGAGCTATACTACCTTGGGGGTAAGATAATGTAAGTAAAGTCCAACTGTTTCTCTTATCTTCTGCAATATATCTAATCTTGATTTTTCTGCTCCAACAGTATGGGACAAGTTCTTCGTTGGAATCTTGGACTTCCAAAAAGACTGTCACTCATGGGTGATTTTCTACATCAGTATTCTCCAAGAGCACCTAGACTGTGGCCTATGGGGTGGAGCCAATTCATAGGCACTTCAGGATCTAGAGACATAACCAAGGTCTGTATACTCAAAACCACACACCTGTGGGTAAGGCTCCCCTGGATCCCTTCATGTAAGAGGCTGATGATGGAATACAATCTAAACAGTGTGTTAGTGAAGTTCTCCGAGTTATGTGGTTGTTTCTGGGTCTATGGCTGGGACTTCAGTGGGTGAGTCAGCTACCTGGGTTCAGCCCTGTCTTCTTCAAATGGCTCTATTTTCAGATGGCGCTAAGGTTTCATAATTTCTCACATGGATCCCATAGCTGCCACAAGGCACTTTTGTCAGTGTATGGACGCCAAACTGTTGTTGTGGGAGGAGGGGGTATGAACAAGGACGCCTTATTTGGAATCTTGTTGATCACTCCAGTTCTTCTCTTGTTGACATTCATACAGCTTTCCATGTCACATGTGCCTCAGAGTGTGGTTTTATCTTTTATCTGATTTGCCATTGATGTCTGTGGGAGACAGACATTCCCTGCAATGCAGAGCAGCCTGCATTTGCACTTTGATACCCAAGGGAGGCGAGTATCTCCTACTTTCTGTAACAGTTTGGGTTCCCTCTCCTTCATGGCCTCATTAACAATGCAGCATCTTTGAGGGAAGGTAGACTGAGGTGGCTCTATTAGTATGGTATTCTCCAGATCTTCAGATCTTTGATCTGTTTTACATTGTGCTTTCCCATTAAACAGAGGGTTAATCGTTCAATAAATCGTTCAGTAAATGCAGTGAGTGTAACTTAATTTGAAATGAAAATGGTTGATGTTAATAAGCTTAAATTTCTAGCAACCCAGCTTCATTTAAAGCAATTCCTCAGGGAATGTACATTAGATTGCATTTAGCAAAGTATAAATTTGAAAAGTCATAACTTTATAAAAAGTTATAAATATTTTGTTTAATGTTATGACTGCATTTATTATGAATAGTTTATTTACCAAATAACCCAATATTATTTATGAATAGAGCTGATTTCCCAAATGGACAATTTAAGGATCAATATTAATATTCTTTACACATTTTGATTACATCTGAACAACTGTTGTATATAATTTGTCTTTAAATATTAAAATGCAGGGGCGCCTGGGTGGCTTAGTCGGTTAAGCGTCCGACTTTCGCTTAGGTCATGATCTCGCGGTTCGTGGGTTCGAGCCCCGCGTCGGGCTCTGTGCTGACTGCCAGCTCAGAGCCTGGAGCCTGTTTCGGTCTGTGACTCCCTCTCTCTCTGACCCTCCCCTGCTCACGCTGTCTCTCTCTCTATCCTAGAAATAAATAAAACATTAAAAAATTTAAAAAAATAATAAATAAATATTAAAATGCAGGGCACCTGGGTGGGTCAGTTGGTTAAGTGTCCAGGTCATGGGCTCAGGTCATGATCTCATGGTTCGTGAGTTCCAGCCCCACATCGGGCTGGGCTCTCTGCTGTCAGTGTAGAGCCTGCTTCTGATTGTCTGTCTTCCTCTCTCTCTGCCACTCCCCTGCTCTCTCTCTCTCTCTCTCTCTCAAATATAAACATTAAAAAAATTAAAATGTAGGTGACATAAAGCAAAGTTTCCATCTATACTTAAATTTTGTCAAATGTTCATTGTGAGCTTCTGATACAGAGGTAAATAGTCATGAATATGTGTTGTGGACTCAGCAAGTACATGCCATTAATATGGGTATTAAACCAATTGTGTCAAGGTTTTTAATAGCTTTTCTGTGTTACACCTTTAACACATTCTGTTAAGATGATTAGATGTATTGTTACCTTATCTAAAAATAACCCTGAAAAAACAGAGATTCTAAGTTTACAGGTGAGGAAATTGAGAAATAATAGTGTTAGAGGACTTGCCCAGATATCAAACCATAATTCCAAACAAATTTTTTCTGCTTCCAAAATTTTCTTTCTAATATGTAATGTGGCATCTCTAAAGGAAAATAAAAACTTGATCAGTGCTGCATTCCATTGGCTTTATCTTCTTTGGGCTAATAGACATAATTCGAGTTTAAATTCTCTTTGTCTCTTATAAATAAAATTTAATATAAAATAACAAATGGATTCTTTTAAGATCTAGTTGGTCATAAATTTCTCATTTTCTTTTATTTTAAATTTAACTGGAATTTGCATATAAAATTCAGTCTTCAAAATGTAAAATTCAGTGGTTTTAGTACATTCATAAAACTGTGCAACTATCATCATATGTAATTACAGAATATTGTCATCAATCCAAAAAGAAATCCTGGACCTATTACCAGTGAGCACAAATACCACTTTTTCCTATACCCTTTGCTACCATTAATCTATTCTCTGTCTCTGTATGTTTACATATTCTAAACATTTTATAAATAAATCATATGATATACACTCTTCCTGTTCATTCTATGGATAGAGCACCATTTGTTTCTCTATTTCTCAGTTGATGGATATTTGGGTTGTTCCCACTTTTTGGCTATTGTGAATAATGGTGCTATGAATGTTAAAATACATTTTTTTCCTTTCTGTGTGGACCTGTGTTCTCAACTCCCTTAGGGTTATCCCTAAGGGGTGGATTTGGCTGAATCCTATGACAATTCTATATTTAATCTGTTAAGAAACAGCTAAACTGTATTTTCTCAATTTTTCTTTCTTTCTTTTTTTCCTTTTGGTTTTGGTATAATATTTAGAAAACTGTTGCTTATAAGCTATAATATGGAATGGCTATCAGCCTGTAAGTTTAATTTAATAAATTATATTAAATGTCTTAAAATGTATTTACTAAAAGGTAAATGTTAATTCAGTTATTTTATAAACCACTAGGGTTTTCTGAAAAATCAAATAAAAAGACACAAAATCAAAATGGTTGCTATCTTAAGTGTGTATTTAAATTGAATTTGGAAAAAGATTTACTACATGAAATTTAAATCCAGTATTTATTTTAAAGAGATAAATAGAACTGAATATACAAATGTTACCAGAATTATAAGAAATTTGTTTTAGCCAAAAAACTAAATCAGGCTCAAGACCCATTTGTTATGTTCTGTTTCTCAAAATACTTATTAACTATACTATGATTGCAGTTTCTTGGCAATACTGTCTGGATAGATTGTAGTTTGGTATATCTCTGGTGTTTAAATTAAATGTTGCGAGTTCTATCTGCACCAGCTTTGCTTAAAATATTATAACTAAATACACAAGCAAAAAGATTTTAATTGTTTATGACTGTGTTTCTATAAAACAAAGCACGTAACAGCTTTATATTGACCACAGCATTTAAAGAAAACGATTGCTGCGTGATTTCTCATTTCTACTCACTGAATGAATAGGCCTTTCTTTCAAACATAAAAATGGCAGATTGCAGCTCCCCAGCCTCTCTATTTGGGATCCTAGCTCTTCTAAAAATGAACACTGCTGATCGCTTCTATGTAAATTTCCAACATTTGCTATTCTATTTTAATAGCTGAATACATTGGAGGACTAGGAAATCACATCATCTGTGTAGGTAAGGAATTTGTTTGGCAAAGGAAGAAGCTGAAGATTGTCCTCTTTATATAACAAGTGTACAAAGGGAGTCGCAATGTGTGACTAGTGAGATAAAACCACTTACTGATATAAGCATCTGAATTACAGTTGATTATGGTCTCTTTATTTTAATTTTAAACAAATTGTGCATCACAATATCACTCTTAAGTCCAAAGTGGGACTATTATAGGCCTGTGGCTTGAATGAAACATCCAGGGTTGCCAGGATACCACTGTAGGTGGCTGCAGGGGCAGTCTACACTGCAGTTTGTTGAGCTCCTGGCTGGCTCCAGTGGTAATCCTGCTCACCCAAAGGGCTAAAAAATCAGCCTTTAAATTCAGTAATAGCGAGATAATGTATCTTCTTGCTCAGTGCTGAGTTATATTTGTTCACTGTTTCTCCCAAAAGTCAATCCTTTACTATTGCTGAAAAACCTAGAGCTTTGCAACCTAGCTGGGTTGCAAAGAAGGTTTTTCTTTTCTCCTTTTTATGTCCAGAAAGAATATTCACTCTACGCTACAATAGCCACGTGACCTTCATTTCAACTGCATTGCAACAGGAGACACCAGATGTTGATATAGAAATTCGTCTCCTCTATTAATGTGGTTCATCCTATGCACTAGGGTCTGGCTATCATACTTAAATTAGTATTGCATTCGCTTGCATTCTTTGTATATTGGTGAGAACTGAAAGAGATTTAATCAATTGTTTTTAAAATGCATGTATAGATTATATTTAATTCATCACAAGTGGTATAGTGTTTTCCTGATATATGAGGTGTGTGTTTGTGGTGTGCATGCATATGTGTGCATTTTTGTGTGTATATTGATTAACCCATATTAATTCCTAGTGTAATTCATTTATTTTGGAAATGATTATTAATTTCCTGCCTTGAGCACACAGTGTATACACATAAACATATAGTGGGACATAAGATTAAGTCCCTAATATCCTGAAGTTTATATTCTGGTGGAGGAGGTAGAAAGTAACTGTTAATTTTCTATGACTTCTATAACAAGTTATCACAGATTTAGTGGCTTAAAACCACACACATTTATTCTTTTATAGTTTTGGATGTCAGTAGTCTTTAACCAAGATAGAACTGTGTTCTTTCTGGGATCTTCAGAGAATAATCTACTTTCTTGCCTTTCTAAGCTTCTAGGCGCTGCTTGCATTCTTTAGTTTATGACCTCTTCGTCAGGTCACCCCAACCTCTTGGTTTCATTATCTTATCTTCTACTCTTCTTATACTGCTGTTCCCATTTTATAAGACTCTTATGGTTACATTAGGTGTGTTGGATAATCCAGCCATCTCAAAATTCTTATCTTAATCATATCTTCAAAGTCACCTTTATGGTGTAAGGAGGTGTAATCTGGAGGTGTAATCTGGAGATTACAACACTTACATTTTGTGGGGTGTGGGAATATGACATTATTCAGTCTACCACAAAGCAAGTAACATTTTTGCAATATAAAGTAATATCAGGTACCAATTAATGCTATAGGTAAAAAGTAAGTAAGTTAGGAGGATATTGAGTAATAGCAGCCACTAAAGATTATATCAACAGAGACATGAAGGGCAGATATTGAACAGAAGCTTGAATAAAGCAACAGAGAGAAGCAATAGAGGATGTGGCAGAAACACTTTCAGAGAGGGAGCAGCCGGCACAGGGGTCCTAATTTAGGCACAAACTTAATGTGTACAAGGATTAGCACAAAGAGCAGGCTGAGCAGAGTTGGAGCAGAGCTCACCGGAGGTAGGTAGAAGTCAGAAAAAGGCAAGCTTTGTAGGCTGTGGCAAGGACTATTATTCATTAGTAACTCTCTGAATCCGACATATGGCCATCCATCATTTTGCTGGTGTGCAATTCTGGACTCTGTGTTTATTGCTATGAGGTTTATCTTACAGGAATGAGTCGTTGGGCTTGTGAGAGAAGTAAATTAGTGACCATCCATTTTATCTATTGTTCTCTGTGTAGGAAAAGTGACTCCTGAAGTGATAAATCCTAGTTTTGTTAGATTAGTCCATGAAGAAAGTAATAGTCCTTTTATACTCCATATTCTGTAAAACTGTTTCGGCTAGTTCTCCAAGCTGTGCAGAAGTGTTCAGGAGGTGAGAACCGAAAGGTTAGAGAAAGTTGAGCATTGGGGAAATTCTTGTTTTATAATCTGGAAAAGTATAAGTGATTTCAGACTCCAGGCCTTGCCATGCTATATCAATTAGCAACTGTGAGCTTGTTTTCCTAAATATCTTTGAGTCCATGATTTTTTTGTCTCCACTACCACCATCTGATTCAAAGACATTGTGATCTTGCATATTACCTATGCCCCTTACTCGAGTTCCCTCCATTACTCATATTAAACTTTCAGCAGCCCGGTTTGTTTTCCACAGTGTCAACTATCTTTTGTTTAAAAACAATTAAAATACATCATACAGTTCCTCTCTTTAAAACCCTTCAGTGCTTTCTTACCGAAGTTAACTTCTATAAGGAGCCGCAGGATCAAGCTCTTGTCTTCTCAGCACCTTCTGATTACAGTTTCAGACAAATATTATGACTTCTTTCTTTTTATCTACGCCTTTATACACTGCTTTTTTCTCTTCAAGGCTGACTACCTCCCAATTTCAATTAACAATGGCTATCATCCTTCAGATCTCAAGTCACATATCACTTTCCCAAAGAAGCCCATTTTGAAGAGACATCACTGTCATGTGTTTGCATGTCTATACTTCTTCAATGCTGTTTTCACAACTGCTAATTATAGAGTTTTAATGACTTGCTCGCATCTGTATCAACTACAAGACTGTGTGATCCTGAGATAAAAAAAACTAAGTCTGCCATATTCACTAGGTGTCCCCAAGGCTTTAACTCCATAAGAGCAGGGGGGACCTTGGCTATTTTTGCTTAATAGTGTGTTTCCAGCTCTCACAGTGTCTTCACATGGTAAGCAATTATAAAATATTTGTTGAATTCATGAACAATCAACAAAAAGAGAAAGAAGACAACATGCCTAGCCTGTAATAGTGTAGGTCATTAAATCTATTATCTGCACAGTGAAAATGAGATAGAGGACTGTCAGCTGTCTTTTAAATATCCTTCTTTCTCCACAGTTTTCATATGAGGGTTCTACTTTCTTTTATCACTACTTGCAGAGTGTGAAGAACTATGCTCAAATATTTGCCTGAGATTACCATTTGTATAGAGAAAAGACTCATTCTTTGAGTTGGATAATTCATAAAATGTATATTGTAATGCTTTTAAAAATTAAACACATATTCAAAATTCACAGTGGATAGTCATTCACAAAGTTTTAAGTTAAAGCATTTAAGGCAATGTAAAGACCTAAAATAATAGAGACACATAACAAGTTTAGTAGCACATAAGAAAAATTGCAGTTGCTTAATTTTGCTTCAGCTACTCAGTAAAAAAAAAAAAATGAATTAATCACAGGTAGAATGACAAAAACAGAAATATTTGTATTCAATGCCAATTAATCAATGAAAAGAAAATGACACATGTAATATTAATATTCAGATTTTACTTAGTGCCTGAAACATAAATTTGACTTTTTTCTATATTGTTTTTCTTAAAGCATTGGACATATTTCTAGGCACCAATTACACTCATGAAAATGTTAAAGACTATAAAATTACCTTTTCTCCTTTAGTCTTTAGGAAATCATCCTGAAGGTTTAAATGTACAGCTTGGGGAAGAATAACATTGATATTCTTCATAATTTTCTATTAATTTCACATAATCTTTCCATATAACCAAATGTTAATGCTATTTTCTTCTTGAGTAGAGCTGACAACCTCTAGGTATCACACCCTCATTTGTGAAATCACGTAGATGTAAATGGGAAAAAGTGAGAAGGTATTTTTCAAATGGAACAGTTTAGTTAGACTGTCCATTTATTAGGAATATGTAAAAAAATTATATCTTTCAATAAAGAAACAGTAATTTGATCTTAAAAGGTGGAAATATCTCCCTCTTTAAAGGCAATGATCTTTTTATCCTGGTTTATCATAGCTAATTTCTGGTCAGTGTCTACCATAATCCAGGAAGTTTATGTGTACCTTTAATCATCATCCCTTTTGTTTCTAAAAACAATTAATTGAATGTGAATTGTTCCTTCAGTATAAATGAAGAAAATAGAGTCAAAATTTTGGAATCTTTCTCTATATAGAAAAGAAAGCACAGCAAGGATATCAAACTAAAATGACTTTTTTGCTCCAAAACTTTAGTCTATTGATTTGTTTAAAATTTTCCCATAAATCTGTGTATTTGAGAAGGCTATGTATGACATCAAAAGTGAGAGTGTGGTGTGATTGGTCTGTTGAATAAATACTTGTGAAATACTATGTGGATGGGGTACAAAAATAAATAAATACCATCTCTGATCTATTTATCATATATTCTTGGTTGTGTTGTCAGTGAAATTGGACCAATTCCAATGTCTCTGCCAGATATTCCAAAGACATTTCTACAGAACTAAGGCCATATGAATTGGTCTTAGTGGCTCACTAAAACTGCAAGTTGAAAAAAGGGTGCTGGGCATTGAAACTGGAGGAAATGCATTGCCAATAAGGGATGAGAGCAAAAAATTCATCACATCAAGTTTACTTGTATAAGCTCCACACAATTAAAAAATAATCTGAGCAATATTGAATAATGTATCAACTTTATTAAACTTTTGTACCCCTAAACTGAAGACTCCCACCCAGGAGAGGAAGACCCAGCAGGCTGTATGTATGTGTGTAGAGAGGGACATAAAGTAGCAGCAGATACGTGCCTACTGTAGGTTATTAGAGCTCAAAGATTTGGAGGGGAGTCCTACCTGCCTACTATTACGCTCTGGTTCTTTCCTGAAGTTCACCACTAGGAACCCCTTCCTACCCAGTACATGTTGGAGTGAGGAAAGAAGTTTGAATGAACAGAAATAACTTCCCTATTACTATTTCCCTCTAATTTGAGAGGAAAGGAAGTTTCTTCATTGATACATTAACATTAGTGATAGATGCGCCTAATGTTTGCTGGCTTTTTCTTCTCTTATTTGTTTTAACCATTAATGCAACAGTCAACCTCTTCAGGGAAAAAGAAAAAAGGTAGTACTACTACATCATCTTCATGAGACTCTCTCCATCTGTCCATTGCTTCTCTGAGTTTCCTGAATCCCAGGACACCGTTTAGATTTATTTCCACAGGAAGGTCTTGAAAGGGCTGTGAACAGTCAACTCCAAGATCAAGTTTCTTCTCAATTCTATTTTCCATTCAAAATATACAAGCCATATCCAGTATAATTTATTGAAAGTGAAGCAGTGAGCTCAAAGGATCACCTAAATATACCTCCTTCAATAACTCAGCCCCAGATATGAATCCCTTATATGAATAATACGAATACATTTTGCTGATCCAAATCTCAAAGAGTTATCAAGGCTGATCTATCTGATCATGTATTTGCCTTAAATTTTAGAACTAAAAGACACTGAAATTCATTAAGGTTAGATCAGAGGAATCATAAACCAAATATTTTCCTAGCCATTTTATTATTCTTTTCATCTCCAACAAGTGAGGTTTTGCCTTGATGCCCAGGGAATATCTGAGTTTTTCTGGCAACTGAAGTGTAAGGTATGTTCCACCAAAATGAGTGTAACTCCTCAGGTCTTTTGAGGTTGAATCAAATCGACCCCAAATTTCTCAAGTGTTCTCATCATAACATTAACACAGCATTAGCTGCATGAAATTAAGTAAATACAAACATATTCCAGCACCGAAAGCAGTTATTAAAAGCAAAAGTATGTTTCTAGAACCCATGACTGATTTTCATACAATTCAGACCCATATAATTCTTTTGCAAACCAAAGTCTTAAAACATGAAGTAGAGACAGGATGAAAGAAAAAGAAATCTGGGATACAGTTCTTTTGGAAATTTGACCTCTTCAGTGTTAATGATGCCACTAAAATTTCAATTTCTGGAAGAAGGGAGAATGCACTTATGCAGACAGCATCTCCATTCAGCAAAGGGAATTTGCCACGATTTCTGCATGAAAGTTTTAAAATCTGATAGAGTGTCAGGCAACATTACCAGCCATACTTGAGGCCGACTTTCATCTCTGTGTCATACATTCAATATGTGGATTTTCCTTTTAAGATCCGTGCTCTGAACCTTCTGGGCTGCCTGGAGTGTGGACTATGTCTCATTTTCTGCTGTGTCCTTGCAATTGTTTCACCCAGATAATCGTTCTGAACAGATGCTTGAAGGAAGCTGCCCTTCCTACATCTGAAGCCTGTGCACGTAGGACAGTAGTAGGGAAAAACACCTCTGTCGTTCCTGCCTCAGAAACCCTTTGCCTTCCTCAATTTTTGAATTTTATAGGCTTTGAATAATTTGTGCTTCTTCAGTGAAAGCACAAATATTTTCTTCTGCCACATGATAAAGAAATAGAAGTTGGAAGAGCTGCTGGTATTTTATCTCTTTCTTTTGATGTTTTCTGCTTTCAGCCAGCTTCAGCATGTTGTTCTACCATTTTTAATTTGATCCTTAGGCTTGTATATTTTTTCTTTTTTGCTACTATACTCAGTGTACCTATCCTTTGGTGGATCTTTCCCTTTTTTTCTGCTGCATACCCATCACCTCTCCTTTATCTTTCCTTGGCTTTCACCAACACTCTAGATTAGGAGCGTAAATTCCAGAATATGTATGTCAATCACTTATTTCCTTTTTCAGCTCTATCCTCTTTTCTGTGCTGCATTATGAAATGGGAGACGTAGGGGCTGTTCTCACCCATGCCATGGTTTTCCCCATCCCCCTAAGTCCTGTCATTCTAAAGACAGTATCAGAAAAGTGACTTTGAGTTCTGGGCCACTTTCAGAGATTGGGGAGCTGTGAATTATCTTTAACTGTCTTCCTTGTGTGCATGAGATTTTACAGTTTATTGTAGATATCCTTCATTGTTTATGCTTTGAAGTTATGATTTATTTTCTTATATCCTTGGATATGGATTTTTTTTACCTATTTTTTTTAAGCAAGGATAGAGTTTAAAAGAAGAAAGTAAAAGGGTGCCTGGGTGGCTCAGTTGGTTGAGCATTTGCCTTTTGATTTTGGCTCAAGTCATGATCCCAGCATCATGAGAGAGAGCCCTGCATTAGGCTCTGTGCTGAGCATGGAGACTGTTTGGGATTCTCTGCCTCTCTCTCTCTCTCTCTCCTTCTCTCTCTCTCTTTCTCACCCTCACCCCTCTACCTCTTTTTTTCTCCCTCTAAAATATAAAAAAATTAAAAATTAAAGAAGAAAGTAAAGTCACAATACTTTTACACAGACTCCACCCCATTTTGACTCATTTAAATACTATTCCGTAAACAGATATTTATGTAAATCCTTATTATGAAATAAAAGGAAGTTCTTTTTTTAAATTTTTTTAATGTTTTATTTATTTCTGAGAGAGAGATAGCATGATCAGGGGAGGGTCAGAGAGAGAGGGAGACACAGAATCTGAAACAGGCTCCAGGCTCTGAGCTAGCTGTCAGCTCAGAGCCCGACGCGGGGCTTGAACCCATGAACCGTGGAGTCATGACCTGAGCTGAAGTCGGAGGCTTAACCGACTGAGCCATCCAGGCGCCCCCAAATAAAAGGAAGTTCTGATATGCTAGTAGCACTTAAGCCCCTTAGCCCCTGAACTTAACTATGTTGTGATTTTTGGTAAGCAACTTAATCTCTTGAGTTGTCACTTTGGCAACTATAAAAATAAAATAAAAATCTTGTCACATCTTTCTCATTGTATGAACTGTCTTTAAAATATTTTTTAAATATGAAACTTTGGTTGCTAGTATATGTGTTATATGGTTGGATTTTCATGCATTGAATTTCTTTAAATTAGGGCATGATTTCATCTTATTTATACTTTAATAATTTTTATTTTCATATAGCACTTAGAAATTGATGAAAAATTTCACATGGATATCTTTAAATCTTGCCATAAGTCTGATGTGTACATATTGTTAGCTTGGCAAATAAGTTTAAAAGAGATAATTCACTGGCCTATGATCCATATCTCCAAAAGTGAAAACCAAATTTAAACTACAGCTTATCTGGATGTAGTTTTATTGCATGTTAAGTAGAATGTGTGTGTGTGTGTGTGTGTGTGTGTGTGTGTGTGTGTGTGTGTGTGTGTTTTCCTCATGTGGACACATAAGGCTATGTGGATGCTTAATGATGTCTAGGTCTTAATTAGATAACATGATGATCAGATAATCATACAGCTAGCAAGACTCATTGACTATCATCAATAGTCAATTGATGGAGGAGGGAGGGAAAAGGAAAAACAATCTTTTAAGATACAAAAAGAATGTGGCCTTCAAAATTGAGGACTCGGTCAAAGGAATGGCTTCTTTGTGGCTCTAGCATAGCAAGGCTAATCTAAATGTAGAATACAGAATTTCTGAAGGTCTCATTTAGTTTTCTTTATAACAACTAATTTACATAAGTTCAATGAACATGAATTTTTCTGCATCATCTTCACATGATTTTTCTTCATCATGCTTCAGGACAGCATGTGAGCAACAGACAGGAGTTGAGGGAAAGACAGAGAATCTTAAGCAGTCTCCATGCTCAGTGTGGAACCTGACTCAGGGCTTGATCCCACAAGGCTGGGATCATGATCTGAGCAGAAATCAAGAGCTGGATGCTGGACCCACTGAGCCAGCCAGGCACCCTACATTAAAGCATTTCTTATGTGTAATTAGTATATGTGTTATGATCACATATTTCTTTAAACATATAATTTTTCTTTAAACATATAATTGATCCCTGTTTTGCCAAAATAAGACAATTTATGATTCTGTTAAAAAGTGTCATATAAATGAATGCTTTTAATATTTACAAAATTATAAGTATTTTCAATACTGTAAATGGTATCTTTTAAAATTTGTGTAAGAGTTGGGGCGCTTGGGTGGCTTAGTCGGTTAAGCGTCTGACTTTCGCTTGGGTCATGATCTCGCGGTTCGTGGGTTCAAGCCCCGTGTCGGGCTCTGTGCTGACTGCTGGCTCAGAGCCTGGAGCCTGTTTCAGTCTGTGACTTCCTCTCTGATCCTCCCCTGCTCACGCTGTCTCTCTCTCTCTCCTAGAAATAAATTAAAAAAAAAATTTTTTTTTAAATAAAATAAAATTTGTGTAAGAGCTTTAAAATTACCAATTAAAATGACTTAATCTGAAAGTAAATGATGTTGTTAATGAGGTTTTACAAAGTAAACATCTTTCTCTCATCCTCCATGAAAGAGATCTGACCTTAACTTCCTTTTTTATATGAGTCACTATAACTTATAATATTTTCCATATTCAATCCATATGGAACTTTTTAATATATGGCCTCAGATAGAAATCTATATGTATTTTAATAGGTTGCTAATTCTCTTATGTATTGAACAACCTATTTTCTACATATTTAAATTACCAGTTTTATTACACACAAATTTTAATGATGAAAATAGTGCTACCAAGCATAAATAATTGTATTCCATAAACTTAGACGTTGACATTGATGGTGAATTCCCATTCTGAAATAAGTGCAGATGGAATCATCAGAATTTAAACAATCAGAAAAGCTGGTCTAGATAAAGCCAACCATGGAGAGCATGTGAAGGGAGAAAAGGGCTACCATGGAATACTGATGAACAAGGATAATAGAGTAGACAACAAGTAAAAAAAAAAAAAAAAGAAAAAGTAGGAGAAAATCTAAGGTGGCTGTTCTCCAGAAGCTAAAATGTGTGTGCTCAGGAAAGCATAAGAAGCAAAATATTTTAAAAAGTTTAAATATGGGAAAAGTATAATGTGTCCTTTGTCTTTAATAGTAAAGATGCTGCAAGTAACCTTAGTTAGAGTAGTATTTGGCATGCTATTTCTGAAATACTGAAACACTTTGGAATCTAGAAACTGAGAATGTGATTTTTTTCCCCACAAAATTACAACATATACAAAAAAGTGTTATGATGGCATTGACATTATTGCCTACAAGTAAATGAAATATGCCGGGAGCCACACCGGCCTCTCTGGATGGCAATCATGGCAAGGAAGTGACAATGTTTGCAGCTCCTCCCATGAGAAATGAAAACTGGTATCTCCTTCTGCTACCATTAGCTCATGTTGGATATAAGCCTGCTGGTATTGACTAGGCCTCCCAATATTCCATATCAGACCCATATTCTGAATATAGATACCTCATAAGGAAAAGCATATTCCTGCCTTTACAAAAGAGACTTTAGATGAAAGCTCTATGGGCGATTATCAAAAGGCTCTTCCTATGGGCCTTGCAGATCCAAGACTTAGATAATAAAGGGGGTTAAGAACACAAGAGTCACTATTGAGCCTGGTCCCATATCAGAAGAGCCTAATTTATAGTTAAAGTACAGATAAGTACAGAACATAACTTACTAATTGGTGATGTATGGTAGTCCCTTCCTCAAGGTCTACATTCCACAAACACCGTCCCTTACACTGGCAACTGGGATGAGGATAGATAAGAGTAGCTAAAACATAAACCCAGGTGCCAAGATTGACACATTTAGGGCCCCCATGAGGACTTCCACACACAAACCAATTCAGAAATATTCATCCTCTTAAGAGCCAGACGGAATGACTCCTGGCTTATCTATATACAACCTAACCTATATATTATCCTGTTGATCACTAAGAGCATCCTGTTAATTCCTTGGTTGTAAATTCACTATGACTGAGATAATTTCGCAAAATATCAAAAACTTGTTATCGCAAAAGGCCTCCCATTGTAGAAATTCCTTTCTCTGACTTCATGTTGTTGCTGAACCTTTAAATAAAGACACCAAAACCGACAGGACAGAGATGCCTGCCTGGTGATCAGAAAGAATCTTGGGGCTCTCTCATTCTCTTTCACCGACACTGTCCATCCTTCAGGGACCCCTGGACCTGTCGGAGCCGGCGCGGCCTCCGGCAGAAATAGAGGGAAGTAAAACCACAAAAACGGGGAAATAACTGTTTGTTTTTATTTTAGAGAATTTTAGGTGGTTGGCAAGGGAAAATTAGTCATATTTCATGTTCAACACATTCCTGACATTATAGCTATTCATGTGAAAAATATATAAAGTGTACTTACTTCAAAAGGTAACACTTTGTTTCTCTGAGGGTAAAATGAGTTTATTATTTTTTTTTTTAATGTTTTTTTTTATTTATTTCTAGGAGAGAGAGAGACAGCATGAGCAGGGGAGGGTCAGAGAGAGAGGGAGTCACAGACTGAAACAGGCTCCAGGCTCTGAGCTGGCAGTCAGCACAGAGCCCGACGCGGGGCTCGAACCCACGAACCGCGAGATCATGACCCGAGCGAAAGTCGGACGCTTAACCGACTAAGCCACCCAGGCGCCCCAAAATGAGTTTATTTTTGAATTTGGGGGCAAGAAGTCTGCTTTAAAATTTGTGTGAATAGGGGAATGTAATTCTGTTTAAGAAAAAGGAGCCTATAACCCCAGATAAATTGAGCTCTATTGTTGTAGAAGATACATTACCATTATTGTAATAATAAAACTCCATTTTTATATTGTGTTTACACTTAGAATTACATTTAATTGTGCAAGATGACTAGTATGCAGCACACATATTAATTGCTTTTTATTAAACTTGATCTTAAAAATGAGAATTTTTCATATTGTAGACAGTGATAGAGGGAAGATATAATTAATGGCAGCAGTAGTAAAGTAATCCCACATCAGAAAAAAAAAAATCAAGGAAACAAATAAAGCCTGAGATTGCAAGATATTTGGAGAAAATACCTGAGATCTACCTAAATATCCTTATGTCTATATCAGGCATATTATCCATTCAGTGAGGGTACATCAAGTTATCTATTTGAAATGTAATGTGTACTAAATTATTTTAAATGTAATGGCATTAGTTCGACCCTATGTATACAAAGCCAACCTATATCTTATACTCTAAGGAATTTGTAGTGTAGGGGGATTTAAGAAAACAATGAAAGGAAAGGGTTGAGAAGTTGTTTTAGGAAATGACAAGAGTTTTTGAGGAGGAGCGTGACAGGATGACAGTGTGGAGATTATTAGCTCAGCATATCCAGCGATTAGATCACTCAATAAGCACATGTGTCTGGGGAGAGGTTAAGAGGGCAGCAACTTTGACATTTCTCCCTAGATTGTCCATACCCTGCAGCCCCATGTGAGCATTTCAGACCCTTATTTGAAAAAACCACTGATCTGTCTTTAAGTGTAATTTTGTTCATTTTGTAGTCATTCTTATTTTACACAAAAATAAGTAAATAGCCCTGAACTAAAAAAGTAAGAAAATCTATTAATCTTTCCTCTATTTAACTGTTCCTAGCTCCTTCCCTTTCTTGACTCCTACCTTCATTTCCAATACTTTGGTTTTTGTTGCAGCATTCAAACGAAACCCACCTCGAAGGGAGGTGGAGAACTTCAGAATCACATTCTAAAATCAGGTCCCTTCATACTGATGAGGAGTCAGAACTATTTGACCACAGTGGAACATGGCGGCCGTTCTCACCCAATTTCTGGGAGAGTGTTGTATTTATCTTTGTGTCTATGTATGTTTCTCACTTCTCCATACTGTAAAAACAGCTGGAGAGAGAAGAAGCACACACTTTTTTTCAGCAAACCTAGTCTCCCTGTGGAATCTACTGCAGACAAGATTTCTTCTTCTGTTGCCTGCAAAGTTGAAAAGGAAAGTCCCGGTGGTATAAAACTTCCAGTCACCACGACTTCTGCTGCTGCTTTCATGTCCCTTCTTTTCCTCATTTCTCCAGGCTTAGTCATGAAATACAGTGGTATGCTTATTTTGGTGATGCAAATTTCCTTTGTACTTTTTTATAAAATATTTTATCTTTAATCTTAGGTCTAAGCTATTCCTTATAACATATCATGGCCATATCTGAATGCTTTAATACCATTGGGAGTTCTCTTTTTGTTTCAGACTTCATTTTGAGGCTAACTCATTCAACACTGAAGCCTGCATTATCTCATTCTGTTGACTCTTCTAAATTTGACACAAGGCAAGTATTTCATTATCACTGTCTCCTTCATTTTTAAGGACGTTCTATTGAAAACAAGGATAATGATTTGGGGTTAATCTCATTTAATTATTCAGTGATTGCTTTTAATCATAGAAGTATTCCTTATGTGTTTTCTAGTTTTCAACAACAGAAAACTATATTGGTTTACTTAAATATCCTACTTGCCTTACTTTTTCTAGCAGTATTTATGCAAAATAAATTTGTACGTATTGAAAAACAAATACATTAAAATTTTTTTTAAAAAAGAGGGCATTTTCAAATTTGATATTAAAGTCTTCTTTTTATTGATCATTGCTTTATTTTTTTTTTTTAATTTATTTCTAGGAAAGAGAGAGACAGCGTGAGCAGGGGAGGGTCAGAGAGAGAGGGAATCACAGACCGAAACAGGCTCCAGGCTCTGAGCTGGCAGTCAGCACAGAGCCCGACGCGGGGCTCGAACCCACAAACCGTGAGATCATGACCTGAGCGAAAGTCGGACGCTCAACCGACTAAGCCACCCAGGCGCCCCGATCATTGCTTTAAAATATGTACACTAATTTGTTTTCTGGCTATATTCTGAGCTGGGTATTAATTTCTGAGCCACATTCAGAGGTATGTTTTTATATTTCTGTAAATATTTTATAAGTGAATGAACACTGAAACATGGAAATTTTCTTATATTTAATTCTGGAAATCATGCAGGTTTTGGTTTTGTAATAGTTGGTCAAATTATGGTGATACACATTCAAGTGAAGTTTTAGCTATACAAACATCTATTGCTTTATGGGTAAAAAATAACAAGTTTTAAAATATTGGGTCCATTTGATATTATTTCTTCTCTAGTACTTGTAAAACATTCTATTTTTCTTTTAAGCCTTGTGTTGGGAATTCATTTTCTTAAAATACAGATTTTCAGACATTACACTATGATTTACACTTGAAGGTCCATTAAAATAAAAAAAAAGTGAAGACATTTCATCTGGTTCCTAAAGGAACAAGTATTTTGGAAGTATCACCTAGCTCTGTCATATGTTACCAGAAAAAGAAAGAACGATTATCATAAAGTCTTTGACATGTGTATTTGTGATAGTTTAACACCACTGTAAAGATTTCAATCTCTCCCCTTATCTCTTGACTTCACAGTGTTGGGAAATAATATTTCTTAATCACAGATAACATCGTAACATCCCTTTTCTGTACAGTATCAAATAAGTCACTCACATCTTAGTAACATTGAATCATCTTAACACCATAGAGTTCTTCGGATTGAACGAAGGTTGGAGTACCATCTATTTGAATTGCTAGCTCCAAAGACAGCCTCAAGTAAAAAAAAAAAATTACATATATGTTTCTATGTCCATAGCCTGTGCAGTGTGGTGGTGTGGTTCTATTTATTCAACAAATAATTACTATCTGTTGTGTGTCAGGAATACATGAGGTATGGGACATTAATATGTGAATAAGATCCAGATTTGCATCAAAGCTTCTTTCAGCCTGATGAGAAGAGCAACCCAACAAAGTTACCATATAATGTGAAAAGTTATTTCTTAAGAAGTTATAAAGAACAAATGGTAGAATAGTTCATCGGAAATTATAAAAGGAAAACCCATGGAGCAAAGGAGCCCACTTACTCTCCTCTCTAGAGAGAGATCTTCAGAAAAATGGTGTTAGGACTGTGGGTATCTGAGGTGGCCGGGAACAGAAAGACCATTGCATCCATCAATCTCTGGATGCATAACAGGGACCAGGGACTTAGATGCTGTGTACTGTTTGCTTTTCCAGTGATGGTGGAGCTGAAGCAGACTAGGAAAATTAGAGTGGAATGTTGGAGACTATCCCACATCACTCTGGTTAATGAGGCTTTTTCTTTTCTTCAAAATTTCCAAAGTACATTAACATTCATAATTTTATTTCTAGTGTCAAGTAATTTATTGTAAGTAAGATACCTAGCCTTATTTAATTCTTGTCAAGACGGTAATACTTGTGGCATATCTGAAGTAATCAAATATATTTTGGCTATTTTTTTTCATTTTGAAAGGAAACTATACCAATACCACAGCTGTTTTCTAAGGATAAAATCCTAGGAGTATCACATATTCTTCACATCTTCCCCTTCTCCACAGATCTGACTATATCTCTGACATTGATGCCGAATGTTGTTCTCAGTTTCCAGATGCCCAAGAAGCCTTTTGTATGACCCACATGCAACATCTGGAAATCTTAAGATTTCTTTCCCTTTCAGTTTCAAATATTAGTAGAGACCTCTGTACCCCCTCATAAAACTGAAATTAGGACAAGTAGGAACAAATGTCATCTAAGAAATATAATGAATGAATAAAATCCATAGGATTGACATGGCATCCACTCCCAGTAGTAAGCAGGATATAAAACGAAATTCTTCCTTACTTAGAATGTCAAGTCGTTAATAAGTTGTATTAAATATAGGAGCTTTAATGACGCAGAGTAAGGAGTTATAGAAGATCATGCCATAATAATTTCTTTCTTTATCACTGTGTAAAAGATTGCTAGGCAAGAAACTTATATAGCATGAATAATGGAAATGGAACATGTATGGGTAAGATAAAGCTTTAAGCGCATTTCAGATATAACGCAGAGGGACCTTGCAGACAATTGCACTTGGCAAGCCACGGTTGGAAAGAGGTGCTTTATTTTGGGTAAAGATTTCTGGCTAGTTCTCAAATCAAAAAAGGCAAAAGAAAAAAAAATACCTGTGTCTACAAATTGTTACTGCAGCTACATATTAGCGGGTCATTTTTAGTTATTCATGGTTTTGTGATGAGAGTGGGAGGTGAGCCTGCATGGCCAAAGATAATCTATATTCTCCAGGAGTTTTTGGAAGGATGGTCTTTGTTACAGTTTTGTGATTTCAAGTGTACCAATTATAATTACAGGGAAACACTACCCTTTTAAGGCATGGAGATCTTTATATGACAGGGGAAGAGCCAAAATTAAAATTAAATTATACCTGTTTCAAAAAAAGGATGGAACCATGTTCTTTTACATTCTACATCTATAATTTAATATGCCAGTTCAGATACGCCTAGCAATGGATTTCCTATTCTCAGTTACCTTGTGGGTGTAATAGCATGGTTAAGACCTTCTCAAAAGTTATAACTGTAATGTCTGTCTTGCAATACTTTGACTTTAGTTCTACTAAAACAATAAGGAACCATTGTGCTTGAAATTTTTAATTGAGAAATGTAGAAAGAGTCCCTGAGACAAGGAAAATGGGAGAAAAACTCTTGGCTTTTCTAGAAGAAACATTAATTCCAGTGGCCAGTGAACTATCTTTTTTAGTATACTGTAGTATTTTTTATTAGTGTAATGTAGTACATACAGAGTATTTATATTAGTGCAATGTCATGCATACAGAAAAGGAAATAATATTTGAAACTAGTGGGTATAGACTCATATAATTATCCAAGCCCGATTGTAGACATATTCCAACAAGAGTTTTGCCACTAATTTTCTAAGAGTTTCTAAAGCTGAATGGACCTAGGAGAGTTACTCAGTAAGAATACAGAATACAAAAAGTTGATTACTTATAGGTTAATATCTGTAAGGCTGAGTATTATAAGCCCTAAACATGAATTATTTGAATTAGCAAAAGCAGAACCCATTTCCACCACCATCCTGAATCGGTGACCACAAAATTGGGAAGTATGTAGCTTTTATAACCACACTATTAGATTATAAGCCTGCAAAGCCTACAAGTCAGATATTAATCCTATACAGAAAGAATTCTCTTTTGAGTTGTATTTCCGGGGTGTTCTCAAGGTGCATTGCTCTGAATAGATTCCTACATTCTGGCCTTCTGTGCTGTCTGTGCCAATATCAATGCTCACTGCAGGACCCCTGTTCTGGACAGATGTCTTTAGCTGCTCAACATGAACCCCACTCCTACTTCCACCTCAGAACTCCTAGTAGATCCCAGAGATGCTGCAGTCCTTACCACAGCTTCCCCATGAAAAGTGGGGACGATTTTGCTGCTCTTTATACTCGGTCCGTCTCCATATCAATGTAATAATAATAAAAAACTTACTGTTTCTTCTACCACTGCAAATGTTTTTCAGGTTTTCATGTTTCAGAGCCTAGGGTGGTACTTCAAAAGTCCAGAGGCAGGTAGAAATCCCTTCCTCTATCATATTAATCAGATATTAGTTGCTTTCCCCAGAATTAACTGGTTCACAGAATGTTTGAGTATAGAATTATCAATCTGCTTAACAAGGAAAGAGAATATCTGCCTCCCCCATTAATATCCAATCTCATCCCCGAGCCCAAAGGAGAGTCTCAAAATATATATAGATAATCAAACAAACAAATAAATAAAGCAGTTGTTATGAACATTAGCATGGAGATAGTTATTTTGGTGTGTGTGTGGACATATGTTTTCATTTCTCATGAGTAAATACTAGGTAGGTGACCCAGTAATTATCATTCGTAGGTATTTACCCAGGAGAGATGAAAACATATGTTTGCAGAGAAACTTCTATATAAATGTTCATTGGAGTTTTATTCATCACTGTAAAAAAATAACAAATATCTTCAAAAAAATGAATTTAAAATGAATTTTAAATTTAAAATGAAATAGATTTTTAATTTTAAATGTTTATTTTATTTATTTTGAGAGAGAGAGAGAAAGAGAGAGAGAGCAAACCAGAAGGGAAAGGGCAGAGAGAGAGGGAGAAAGAAGATCCCAAACAGACTCCACACTATCAGTGAAGACCCCAATGCAGGGCTCGAACTCTTGAACCATGAGATCACGAGCTAAGCCAAAATCAAGAGTCAGATGCTTAACTGACTGAGCCACACAGATGCTTCCAAAAGGAAATGGATTTTTTAATGTGGTGCATTCATACAGTAAAAATCAATTGAGAAATAAAAATGAGTAACCTTTTGATACTGCAACAACATGGGTGAATTCCTCCAGCATTGTGTTAAATAAAAGAAGCTAGACACAAAAGAATAGCACTGTGTGATTCTATTTGTGTGAAATTCTTGAACAGGCAAAATAACTTATGGTGACATCAATCTGAATGATAACCTTAGGCAGAGGAGTGGAGAAAGAGGCATAGCCACAAGAATAGAAACGTTCTGTATTTTGAAGGGGTCCGGAGTCACTTTAATCTATAAATTTTATGATAGGTCAATTATTCCTCAAAAAATGTGTTTCTTTTTAGACCTAGGGAGCATAATGTCATTCAGCTCCTATCCTATTACTCTTATCTTTTTTTTTTTAATATTTTTATTTATTTCTAGGAGAGAGAGAGAGAGAGACAGCGTGAGCAGGGGAGGGTCAGAGAAAGAGGGATTCACAGACTGAAACAGGCTCCAGGCTCTGAGCTGGCAGTCAGCACAGAGCCCGACGCGGGGCT
Organism: Proteles cristata cristata; assembly: GCA_017311185.1. Taxonomy (NCBI): domain Eukaryota; kingdom Metazoa; phylum Chordata; class Mammalia; order Carnivora; family Hyaenidae; genus Proteles; species Proteles cristata. The sequence goes on from JAESUZ010001452.1 coordinate 125,129, forward strand.
CGAACCCACAAACCGCGAGATCATGACCTAAGCGAAAGTCGGACGCTCAACCGACTAAGCCACCTAGTCGCCCCTATTACTCTTATCTTTTAGAGGACTTTACTGAAATCATTTTCATATACATGTTCTTTATTGATTTTATAACTACTCTTCTATGTCCAGCTTCTATAAATTAAATAAGGCAGATATTAGTACCCATTTTGCAAACTTTTGCATTTTGCAGCATGATTGTCTTTTTCCAGTCCTGGCTTCCCTTCTCAGTTCAAAGCTATTGTGTTTACCAATGCATTACACAATTCACCTCTATTCACTAATAGAGAACACTGCACAAAACAAACTTTGTGTGATAGCTAGTGGAAAAAGGAAAAAAATTACTTCGCTTTCTAGATCCTTTTCAATGCATCTGTAATAATAATCTAGGTTTAACTTTTGATAACTTATAATTTTGAAGTTTGGCTTGAGTTAGAAGGTGATGCATCCTTGATTTATGCAAAGAGCATCTAATCTCTATATGAAATAATAATTCATGACACTCGTTAATCATATCCCTTCATCTTCTTACCATCTGGCCATTTCCCCACAGAGCAAACTTTTATAAAGCTATTTCCAAAAATACATTTTTCATGTTTTTAAATGCTTCCTAAAGTCATCTTTATTCTTTTCATTTGATATTTTTAGCCTTATCTCAAGGTTGCCACTGTTGCATTGCAAAAGGTTTTTCCATTAGAAATGGTACTGACTGTAAAATAATGTTCTTAAAATAACACTCCAGAAGTATTATTTATTTTCTCTTTTGGCACAGAAAATATACTGCAACAACTTTATAAACTTGTTCAGCAAAGTCAGCCAAGAGCCACTTAAAACATATGCTGTATACACAAGGGCACTGTGTTGACTTGAATTCTTAACTAATTGCGTGTTACAGCAAAGAAAACCTTAAAAATGTTTTGAAGAGCAAGTACTCCATAAAACTTGTATTTGCCTCATAAAATCTCTCAAAATCAAATTTTCCAATGTCGCTGAGATCGGTGTTCCCGTTATCACTCAGTATAGTACATAACCAATGAACAAAATGAGATTGATTGATATTTCGGATAATATCTTGATAAATATAAACCTATGTACCCAGTCTCACACACAGTTTCTTCTTTCAATTTATGCAACTGTTTGGTTTGTACAGCCTTATGTATCTAAAATAACTGTACTAGGTTAATACTGAAAGTCTATAAGTGCGTGATGTATCTTCTATCTTTGGAAAAATTATTCCAGCAACTTGCATTTATATTTTTATTCTATTTCCTAGTTGTTAATGAATGTATACTTAAATTCACTCTGTAGTTATTTCTGTTTTTTTCTTTGTTCTAGAAATTGTGTACCATCTTTACTTCTTTACTGAATGAATGCATACTCTAAGATTGGACTGGTGTGAGTAATCCAGAATGCTTAAATTTGTTTCTATGTTGCTGAAATTACAAAGTGCTGGAGGCCGGCTCCTGCATGTCCGGGGGTCCCTGAAGGATGGACTGTGTCGGCGAGGGAGAGTGAGAGAGCCCCGGGGAGTCTTTCTGATCACCAGGCAGGCAACTCTGCTCTGACTGGGGCTCAACTTTATAAGTATTTGGGGGATGGCACAGAAGTGGCATTTGCCTTAGACAATGGTTTCTGACAACAAACTTCTTTGATATGTAAGAATTTCCCGGAAATCTAGAAGACTCCTGCATAACCTTTCTCAATAGTGATTGAGATGCTTATCCTATGGGGAAGAAGGTATCTTTAGACAAAGTTTTTAGCATAAACAGGGTGAAGTTACTTCTTTTAAGGTGGAAGTGTCAAGAAAAACAGGTCTTCCAGGAAACACCTTTGCTCTCATAATGACAAAAGTAGTTCCTCAATAGGTTCCTTCACAGGAGTAATCAGCATACACAAGGCCAGAAAATGTTCCAGGCAGAAACAAATGGGTGAGGGTGGATATCTGCCCTTAACTCTAAATTAGGCTCTTTGTCTCAGGGCCAGACTCAAGCCCCCTTTATTATGTAAGTCTTGGATCTGCAAGACCCTTAGGAAGAGCCTTTTATCCACACTGTTTTCATCGGAAATCTCTTTGGAAAAGGCTGGGATAAGCCTTTCCTTATGAGCAATCTGTGTGGGGGATATTGGTCTGATCTGGAACTTTGTGAGGCCTGATCAATACCAGCAACCTCATTTACAACATGCGCCAGTAGTAGCAGAAGGAGATACCGGTTTCCTTGCTGTGACTGCCATCCAGAGAGGCTGGTGCGGCTCCCAGCAACAAAGAACCTGAAAACTCAAAGACGGTAATACTTAACTGAGAGGCTAGATAAACTAAACCAAAAACTTAACCAGCTTTTCCGCTTCTGGGCAAATGCCTGCGCTACGGGAAGCCATTACCTAACCAGCTCTTTCTGCTTCTGTAACAATGCTTAAGGCTTGCTTTCCCGCCACCGGATTGCCCAAGCGACTAGCTTCATGTTCCCTCTGTCACCCCACCACCCCACCTTGGCGGAAGCCAATCCGAAAAGGCCAGCGGCTACCCCCTACCTTGCTGAGGGAAGGGCCTGGAGAGAGAGATGTTAACCTGTTAGTCGCCAAACAAGACTTTAAACTCGCTCTATGATAGGCTGAATTCAAAGGTATCCCAAATGTTGTAATTGGATCCCGCCTAAAACCTGATGGCGGGAACCAATCAGATACGGTATATGTTCACATTTGAATGTTAACCAATGGCAAACCTGTAACCATGGAAATCTCCTGTCCCTCCCCATGACTTATTTACTTCTGTCTATAAAAAGGCTGCAAAGGCTTTGTTCAGGGCCTCTTAGCGTCACCGGCAACGAGTGCGCGGAGGTCCGGGTTCGAACCTGCGAATAAACAACCCTTGCCGCTTGGCTTTGACTCTGGTCTCTGGTGGTCTGATTTTGGGGGTCTTCCGATCTCTGGGCATTTCATAACATAATCTAATATTAATTGTTCGTTATTTCGTTATACTCAAACTACATAGGTAAGGGAAGAGGCATCTAGGTGTTACATTAAAAACATGTAATTATGACTGAGAAGGCTGACTCTGTCTACATGGTATAAAATGAAAATGGGTTCAAGTTTTACTTGTATCATCTACCAACAAATTAGATTTGAATAACTCCTCCTGCCTCACTTGCTTCATCTTGAAAAGGTGAAGAGAAAGGGCAAGAACTTCAACTTAAAAAGGGAGAAGTAGAAACCTACATGCATTTCTCTTCCTGTCCAAGTAAGTCTGCTTTGATAGCTCACTGCACTTGAAATTCCTTTCTTTAATTAGTGCAAAGATGTGTGCAAATTTTGAAGGGGCTCTGTTCCTTCAGGTGTTGGTTTTGCTACCACAGGTAGACCATACTAAGTTTCACCATTGCAGATTGTGTGTGTGTGTGTGTGTGTGTGTGTGTGTTATAATGAGCTATAGTAGTTCCTTGTACATTTAGAGATATGAGTTTTTTGTTGGATATCTGAATGCAAATATCTTCTCCAATTCTCTGAGATGCTTTTTCACTTGACAGGGAAAAATCTGTTATGAGATGGCTGACAGGACAGATAAGGAAATACTTGTCCCTGATCAAAGACTTCCCCTTCTGGGTTCTTCTTCCCACTCTTCTTGTCGCCGGATTAATGAGGAATGTGGAAGTAACAGGCTATAAATTGTTCCCTCTGCTGATGCTCTGGGCTCAGACCTCTGGAGAATGATCTCCTCTGAGCCCATCAGTGTAAAATAAATCTCCTGCCTTTCAAGATCTCCAAGTGCCTCTTGGTTCTTCTGCCAGGTGATCCAGACCAGATTCCGTAACACATTTTCTTAAGATTGTTGTAATGGAAATTTTTAATTTTAGTATAATTTCATTATCAACTTTTCCCTGGATGATTAGCTCTCCTTGTCTTAGTCTATTCCAAACTAACATAGTTAGTTTTCACTGTTATCTTCTACAAGGCATATGTTTTATAAGGTAATTGCTTTTTAGATCAGCGATCTGTCAGAAATTAAATTTTGTGTATAGTGTGAAGTAAGAGTCAAGATACATTTTGCTTCCTAGATGCTTATCCAAATACTTTGGCACATTTTAGTAAAAATATTATCTTTGCTCTATCATACAGTAGAGTCACCTTATCATAAATCAAATGATCATATATATGTGGGTCTTTTTCTATGCTCATTTTTTGTATTTTTGGTCACTTCATCTACAGTAGAGCAAATGTCACGTTGTTTTAATTATCTGGTAGATTGTTTCTTTCTTTTCCAAGATTGCCCTTGTCTATTTTTGGTTCTGTGCATTTCTATACAAATTTTAAAATCATCTGGTCAATTTCAGTAGGAAAAAAGAGAATACAGACTTTCACTTGAATTGTATTATACATAACAAATATAACTAAATTGTGCCCTGTTTATAATGAAAAACAAAGCTATGTGTGGAATTCCGTTGTTATTTAGAATTCAGTTCTTATAAAAGTAAATAACTCCCATCTAATAGGTGTAAAAGACGACAAAGCAATGAGCTCGACATTCAATAAAGTTAGATTTAGTAAAGATGGCTGAGGGTTGCCACTTCAGAACCAGAAAAATATAGCAAGAATTTAACTGGAGGATTAGTAGAAGATTGTAGCTTGTGTTCAAATTATACATCTGATTTCCATTCAAATAAAATTGGAAGATTTTCATCATCAAATTCAGTATAAACAGAGATCAAGCCACTTAAGAAGAATTCCAAATGTTGGAGAGATTTATAAAATAATGTTAATAAATATTTTCAATTGAGATAAAAAAATGCGTTTGCATTTTTAAGTCCTCAACAGATTAAAAAATAAACCTAAAATGTCTGGAACTTGACAAATTAGAATGATAAGAATCTACTTTAAAAAATATATTATGATCCATTCACATTTTTAAACCTCTGAATTGTGTGTTCATTTAAACAGGACGTTTAATAATTAAATAATTAGTATCACATATTACCTGTAATATTTTCTGAAAATGCTAATATAAGGAAGCCTAGAAGTCTAAGAAGATTTTTAGTAAGATTCTATAATGATAAATATCACTTTTAAGTATTATATTACCTTAAAATTGTTTCATATTATATTTTTGACTATCATTTGCAATGGTTTTGTGATTTACCAATTACCTATGATCAATATATTTCAATATACAGATAAAATATATTTTTCTGTTACAAATGCTCAAAAAACCAAAAAGCAAAATGTTAGGATAAAAAATGTAGAATTAATAACTGAAGTAACTTTGTTCCCAGGGATATTTAATAAATCATATTTTCCTTAATCTCTGTCATACCCAGTGAACATATTTCCTGTACTGATATTAGGTGAAAAGTCATTAGAATATTAGAGAAATATCTAATATATTGACTTCCCCAGTTTATGATTAATATATATCATTGAGAAGGGCTAGTACATGCTTTCAGCCTTATTATCCTTCATGTAAATTTGACAATGGCCCTTTCAGAAATGGAAAAATGTGAAATAACTTGGGAATGGTTTTCAGAAATTAAGAGAGGGTAAAGAGATTTGACTATGTGCATGAAGCAAGAGTAACTATATTGTTTTGAATAACGTGAGTTTCCCTCTTCTTCGTCCTTCATTTCAGACTCATTCCCCCCCCACCTCCACCCCCGTACTGTAAGATGCCCTTTAACATACAGAGAGAACTGTTGTAAGCACTTGTTTTTCTTCTCCCATCTCAATCCTTAGCTACATGTGCCTAATATTCTCCACTTGGGCAGGCATTTCAGAAGAATTGATTCTAGACAGAAAGAAATGAGGAAGCCACCACTTTCAGAAAGTCATTGGATCATATCAAATTGTTTCCTGTGCCCTATGACTGGGTACTGACCTCAGATAGCCTGCACGGATCCTGCGTTCTTTTCTTTTTTTCCCTCCCCTTTCATCACCTTTATGCTGCTCATTTACTTGCTCCCCTTAACTCAAGGAACTTCTGCCCACTTTTTTTTTTTTTGGCTGAATTTATATATTGGTCCTTTCCTCTGCCCCTCAAATCTCCATCAGTCCTATCCTCATGACTTCCAAGCCCCAGATTGACAAAATCTGTAGATCCTTCTAGTGAAGAGTATGTATTTAAGATTTTGGGTGGGTTGGGATGAAAAAGACTTCAGGATGTTTGGATTTGCCCAAACAGAGTGATTCAGTTAAGATTGAATTGACTATACATTAAGTGGATTTCCTAAATTAAATCCAGACAAATTCTGGATTCTAATTCTGTTGTGCACTGTTTGTTTTACATTGTTCTTTCAGTTTATGCAGTGCTAAATAATGACAATACAGTCATCTTACAGCTATAGCTTTAGTGCCCTTGTTCTTTTAGAGTGGATATTTATATTTAACATAATATCACAGAATCATCTCAAAGATATCATAAGGAAATAAGTCCTGAGAGATGGTATATTAAAACAAAAAGAGATTATTTGGCCGAAAACATTTGGAGTTATGATTCATACCAGAGACTATAATGCACATTATTACATTAAGATCCTGCAATTAAAAAATATATTAATTAACTAATACATACTAATAAGCCATTGTTTCCTATACTTATCTGAAAGACTTTGTAAGGAATCACATTATTGTCCGTTTTTGTAGGCAGATATAATAGTTACTATACCCATCTACAAAATACACTTTGGAACAATCATCACTAGATCTATATTTATTTCTGTTGCCCTTTCCAAAAATGGGTTGGAAATGGCCTCCACCATTTCAAGAACTGCTTAGTGCTCAAATTCCAATTAAATTACTACCAATTTTGTTGAACTTCATCATTTGATAATAGTAGAAACACCCTGTGTATTGGACCCACATAAAGATAGATCTATTTCTTGCTTTCTCTACTTACTATCTTTAGAGCCTTGGGTAACTTCACGAAACTTTCTGGGCCTCAGACTTCTCACCTGGAAGACAACATTAATAGAGTTACCATTTATCCTGCAGAGAATTTAATGAGAGAAGTAACATTAAGTATACATCACAGTTCCCTGAAACAGCAGCCCATAAATGTTAGCAGTTGCTGAAAACTGTTTCTGAATATTTTTGAAAGTCTTTTTTCCATAATCATTTTAAATGATTTCTTAGCACATCCTAGAATTTAAAATTATGGATCCAGACTTGTTCTATATGAGAGAAAATGAACATATTTTTTAAAATATGATAATATATTTTACCTAAATGCTTAGTAAAAAATTCAGTTGTTTAACATTTTAAAATAAAAATAAGTGCCTGGGGTGTTCATGTGGCTCCGACTTCAGTTCAGGTTATGATCTCGGAGCTTGTGAGTTCAAACCCCGCATAGGGCTCTGTACTGACAGCTCAGAGCCTGGAGCCTGATTTGTATTCTGTGTCTCCCTTTCTCTCACTTTCCCTTTCTCTCTCTCTCTCTCTCTCTCTCTGCCCCTCCCCCACTTGTTTGCATGCTCTCTCGCAAAAATAAATAAACTTTAAAAAAGAAAAAAAGAAAATGCCTACCTTAAGTACTGTTATTGAATATAATTCTTGTTGATAAAAGTATATCAACATTCCTTTTATCTAGGTATGAGTCAAAAGTCCAAAAAATACTTGGGAGAAACTTTAAGTTTTCTGATTATTTATTTATATGATTTTGTTACTTCAGGATATATATGAAAAATTATTGTTTTAAAATTGCAGTCATGAAACTGATATCGCACTATATATTAACTAAATAGAATTTAAGTAAAAATTAGGAAGAAAAAATTGCAATTCTCTTATTCATTTTGAATATATTTCATTTCACATTTGGCATAGTACTCTGTTTTCCTTCCCATTCCTCTGGCCTCCTATTTGATTAAAACTATATAAACATGTCAGGACGAAGAGAACCTGCCCCTCTCTGTCTTCTCTGCAGGGGAAGCAGCTCCCCCACCAGAGCCCCTCATCCCCTGAGAACACGAGCCTGTGCAAAGTGTGTCTCCTGGCCCTTAGGAACCCATCACTGCAGTGGTGACAAGACCACCCTGACAGGTGAAAGTCTCAGTGGTTTGGCAGCCCCACGTCCCATCCCTTGACCTTCCTTATTCCCAACTTCAGCTTCCAAACCAGCGCCCCTTCAGGGACATGCACATCGAAGCCAAGTTCAGTGGGGCTGGGGCTGCCCTGGCAGGGGTGGCTGGCTCTGGGGCAGGACCCCGGACTGTTTAAGAGCCTCATCATTGGTTACGCCAGGAGTGCATCTCTGAAACAACAGTTCCTCTCCTGTGCCATCCTGGTTTTGCCTTCGTCCAAGACCTTGGGCTGCTTTGCTGATGGTGGCCCTTCTCATCCTCTTTATGTGAAGAAGCCGTCTCCACCCCCCATGGGTCTGCCTGCCTTGTATGTTCCTTTTCTCATCCCTCCTCAGGCAGCTTGGGGAAGTGTTTGGCTCAGAGTTTGACAGAGGAAAGACAAATACTGCATCAATAAGAAAAAAAAGAAATAAGAGACTCTTTTTTGTGTATTTTGAAATAAACAATTATACCAAAACTTAGAGAAAACAGAGGAATTTGAGTTCTAAAAAATGGAATGCTCTACTAAAAACATAAAATATACAACTAGATATATGTATATTGAGTCCAAACATGTCCTTTGGAGACTGTGATTGAAGAGTGTTGCTCAGGTCCTCCTTCCAGACCCAGGCCTCATCTGACAGCTCACAGCCCAGTCCTTCTTTGGGGTTTCCTGAATCCAAAAGAAGATGCTTCATCCACAGTGACATGCCCTCTCCACGGCAGTCAGCATCTCAGGACTGTTTGTATAAGGGTTTCTAAAGGTCCATGCCCCCAGGTGTCTAAAACAATTCCGAGGGGCATGGCAGCTCTGGAGCTTTCTGAGTGAGTGATTCAAGCTCTCACGCTACTCCAGTCCTGCTTCCCTGCCTCACACGGGCGTCTTCTCCCCAAAGAACACCTGTTGAACATCCTGGTTATTAATCTGGTTTTCAGTCTGTTTCCTTAGGACCACCAACGATGGTGGTTCTTCAGCAATCCTGAAAGAACCTGTGACAAATGATTCAGTTACAACTCAAAGAATCTATATCTTCTTCCAATCACATTGTATTCCAAAGCCTCTGTTAAGAATTTTTTTAAAAAAGTGAATTTTGAGGCAGAAAAAGCTACACCAATGAAAGATAGAGGATCTCTGGTGGAAATCATTGAGAATAACCATGTAAAGCAATCAATTTCTTATGGGAAAATATATCTGAAAGCTGTAATATCTCTCACAATTTTTAAATGCTGATTAGTGCAGTCAATTAAATCCTTTAACATTTATTTATTCAAGTGAAAATGATATATGAAGGCATCCAATTCCCAGTTGTCTGTCCAACCCCTGAAAATCACACACAAAATCATTCTTTGTAATATGCTGTCTAGTATAGTAAACATCGTAATCCAAATGTTTTCATTAGTTTATTGGCAAAAGGCGATATGGATTAATCTAATTATCAATACCAATGATTTGTAAGTATTGGTTAAAATGAAAGTCCTTGTGAAGTAGCCATTAGATTGAAAGCAATACACTTGATAATGAAAAGTACAGGTAGGCTTCAACAGTAGAGAAAGAATTGCATCTGTTTCCTGGGCAGCCAACTGGAAGAAGAAAACACAGAGAATGACAAATAGAGGGATGTTCCATTGCATATCAGTCAGATATATTCTATTATATCCTTAAAGGAGGTTTAAGGCTGCATATTTATCTGGACAAAAAATTATAATAAACAGCCCTGGTGGAATATGGATTTAGTGCCAAGTCTTTAACATGGAAACAAAACCCTGGAGATTACAATTCAGAATTCAGCATTTAACACAAGTCTAAACTAATAAAAACGAATATCAAAAATTTCCCTGAGGTTTTGATCTAATAATTGGAAGCCTCCTAGGCTCAGATTCCTCTGGGATTCAAAAGCAACCTCAGATTCTATATTTGGAAACTTATATTACTACGGTCTATAAATTGATAAGAATTCTAAGAAGAGCAAAGTAAAATTATAGGAAAATAGATACTTATACTATAAGAAGAATAAATAGTATTTTTGTTCTTAAGAAAAACTTACCTGAGGGGCTCTTGAGTGACTCCATGAGTTAAGCCGTCCTACTGAGGTTTTGGCTCAGGTCATGGTCTTGTGATTCGTGGGACCGAGCCCCATGTGGGGCTCTGTGCTGACAGCTGGGAGTCTGCTTGGGATTCTCTCTCTCCCTCTCTTCTCTGCCCCTTCCCCACTCTCACTTTCTCAATCTCAAAATAAATAAACATTCAAAAAATAAGAAACTTACTTGAGTTGCTAGATCCTGTAATCCCAGGACTGTCAGAGCTGCTGCATCTATTTGCTTTTGTAATCTCGGGACAGTCTTTAAGCAGATCAGAAAATCAACTTTCTTAAATGGGAATGATAGCACCCATCTCATACGACACACACAGGAACTAAGTAACATTTATATGAAAATACAGAATACAGAGTTTGTATGATTAACAGTTCACCAACTGCTAATTATTTGAGCCACTTTCAGTAATTGAACTTTATTATTAATCTTAATACTTAGGCTTTACGCTTCTCCAACAATTGTAATTTATTTTAATCTAAATCAATCATGGGGGTGTGCTTTGTGGCTCAGTTGGTTAAGCATCTGATTCTTCTTGTTTCAGGCTTATGTCATGATCTCACTTCTCCCTCCTGAGACCTTGCTCAGATCTTACTTGTTTTCTCTTTTTCTCTCTCTTCCAAAGAAAAAAGAATGATGAAAAAAAAAATCAACCATTGGAAAATTAGGACTATATTTTTTGTTTTTAAAGTTTATTTATTTATTTTGAGAGGTGGGTAGGGGAAGGGCAGAAAGGGAGACAGAATCCCAAGCAGGCTCCATGCTGTCAGTGCAAAGCCCAGTACAGGGCTGGATTCCATGAACCTTGAGATGACGACCTGAGGGAAACCAAGAGTAGGGTGCTCAACCAACTGAGCCACCCAGGAGCCCCAGGAATATGTTTTAAATATATTCATATATTGTATAAGTGATGTTTTCAATAGATAATTATGCATATGTAAATATTATAAATAAGTAGCATTTTAAAAATCATATTTTTCTTTTCAGGGTTATGTAGACTTATTGAGATAATGAATTTTATAATTTTGCAAGTCTTTTTCTTATAATCTGAGTATTGTGTACTACTAGGTAGATTTAACTACTGTGATATTCTCTAGAACTGATGTTCAACTGCCATATTCTTGTTTTGGCCTCTCAAAATCTTTTTAGAACCTCTATGTAAAGCACAAATGGGATGTGATTGAGTGGCATTCAAAATCTCATCTTCCAAAATAAAAAGGTTGTTCTTTTCTATTCCAAAGCATAAGACATAGAGATCACTAATATTTCAATTTGAAAGAAAATGTATATGAAATTAAATGAATATTTTTCAAAAGCTAAAAAAATAATTGATTTACTAAAGTATCTATCTCGAGAAGTTAAAAACGAAAGGAAAAATCAAACATAATGAATATGGAAATTAGGAACTATTAAAAGAGAGGAGTAAAAAAAATCAAAATGGAAAACAAATATAGAATCGAGAAGCCCACAGATTACAAAGTTGAGTCTTTGTAAAGCTTAATAAAATTAAATATTACAAGAATGATTAAAAAGAAAACAAAAATTGAAGAGATCAGAAATATCAACAACAAACTGAAAATAAATGTAAAATACCAAATAATTAAAGCAAAATTAAAATATTACTAATGAAAAGGTATAAATATATCAAATAAAAAATACTAAAGTTATATAAGATATTTTAAACAAAACAAAGGAATTCTACAAAATGTTTGGGAAAAATTAAAAATAAATTAGGATTATACCATATTTGTGAATATATAGAAAACATTGTAAGCATATTAAGGTTTTTAACATATGGATCTATAGATTTAATAGACTTCAAAGCAAATTCCTAGTAGATTGTTTTATGAAAATTTACACACTGATTATAAAATATACATGGAAATGCAATTGATCGATAATAAAAAGACAATTGTGGTACTGGAGCACTTATAACACCAGATATTTAACTTTTATAAAATCCTAGTGTGAGTGAACATTGAGTTACTAACATATGTATAAACTGCTCAATGGAACAGAATATGAAATACAGAGGCACACCCACACATCCAGTCAACTGATCATGACATGAAAAAAATTCACCTCAAAAAAGGAAAACAAAAATATTGGACTTCCTTCATTAAAAGTAAGAAATTCTGTTTCTTAATACACAGGGTTAGGACTTTGAAAAGGCAAGCCATAGAGAAAAGATTACATGTAAATATGTGTGTGGTGTATGCGTATGTTTGTAAAGAAGTATTTCAATTAACAATATCAAGTTAGACAACCTAATGAAAAGTAAGCTAAAGATTTGATCAGGTACTTTGTATAAAGGCCATCCAATGAACCACAAACAGGAAAACATACTCAACCTCATTCATCATCAGGGAGATGAAAATCAAAACAACAATGAATTACTACTCTACACTTGCTAGAAAATATAATAAAATACTTCCATTAAAAACTTCCCATTTCTAAGTGTCAGTAAGGGTAGGTAACTCTCCTCATATATTGATGATGAGAGTATAACTTTGTTATTCTTCCTTTGGAAAAATTGTTTGACGATATTTGCTGAAGCTAAGCATATATACATTTTGCAAATCAACAATTCTAATCTATGTATATGCCTAATAAGATGAATACATATGTTCCTCAAAATACATGAAAAACAATCATTATATCAACATTACTTATAGTAGATAAAATATCCATCACTATTTTTTTTTAAAGTTGTTTTGCTTTTATTTATTTTTTTAATGTTTTATTTATTTCTAGGAGAGAGAGAGAGACAGCGTGAGCAGGGGAGGGCCAGAGAGAGAGGGAGTCACAGACTCTGAAAGAGGCTCCAGGCTCCGAGCTGGCAGTCAGCACAGAGCGCGACGCGGGGCTCGAACCCACAAACCGCGAGATCATGACCTAAGCGAAAGTCGGACGCTCAACCGACTAAGCCACCCGGGCGCCCCAAAATATCCATCACTATTAACTAGATCTAGAATTACGTATCCATATTATGGAGACCTTTATGTTAATGAAACTGAGTTGAACTACAGTGATGTATAACAATATTGATAAATTTCACTAACACAATGTTAAGCATAAAAAGGTAGACCCACATTTACATATGGTATAATTTCATTTATATGCATTTCAGATGTTGTCAAATGTAATTAATGGAGATAGGTGTGCAAAGGGGTATTCTTCCATGGTGGAAGCAATAGCTATGAAACAATTATATTCAGTTATTAGTGAGTAATGGGACGTGCAACTGTCAGTAATGGAACATATTATATTTCCTCTCTTCAGCTTCTAATATGTATTTTTGAATAGAGTTTCTAAACTACAGGATTGCCTTCGCCTTTGATAACAAACGATGAAGAACACTTAACAAGTAGATTCTAATAGAAATATGACGCACTATGCTAGCCCCATTGATCCAAAGATAATCTGTTTTAGAGATCTATTACATTCTATTACATCTCATGAATCAGAATTGAAACACATGTATTCAAAATAATGCAACTCAGATTCACTGAAATTCTCTTTGCTTTATTTCCCTAGAAATAAAATATGAATACCTTGAAAAGGTGATGGTGGCATCCAAATTAAATGATGACCTCTGGTTTGTCATATTATGGACCCATGTATAATCTTCCCCAGTCTCAATTAGCAGAAGAAAGAAGAAAGAAACTTTTAATTATCTATTGGTTCATTCACTATCTGAACAATGTTGAAACATATAGTGGTTTGTTTTTCTAAATCTGACCTCAGGAAAGAAAGGCAAAATGGTCAGGCTTCCAGCTGTGCTCATTCTCTGCCACAATCTAAATTGTACACTCATGCATGTTACCCGCTCCCCTTTTTCTTATGTGTTTCACAGTGTGTGATTTTGCTAAAACAAGCCCTTTAATTATACATTGCCAAAAGTGTCACCTACTGTTAAATGATCCTTATGCTGCAAACAGAGAAACCGTGGGTCCTGTAAGGCTCCAAAGTTTCCATTACGTGCACAGACCCCAGGAGCAGCTGTTAACAAATCTGTTGGTGGCTTTGTGTAAAAAAGAGCCAGGCTGTGCCTGCTGTACTTTTGGTCTGAGAGTGCAATTTACGTTTTGACAAGCTTAGTGGGCAGGAGAAGAGACAGCACAGGTATAAAAACAGCTCAACGTGAAATATGTTGGACCAACAGATTACTAATATTGAAAGTCTCATTAAATAATGAGCAGCGATCAGAGATAAATTTACCTTGGGGGAAAGGTAATAGGAAACTATTTATTTTGACTTTGCATTATTCATAAGTATTTTTTAAATCTATAGTGTAATACTCTATTAGACTCTTTAACACAATTCGAATTTGATCAAAATCAAGTAGAAAACAAACCTGGGTGGTAATGCAAATCGGTACTGTCTTTAAGAATTTTTCAAAAAAATATCTGAATTCTCTGTTCTTTTTAGACAATAAAAACTTTATCTAAGTTGGACCTCACTATTTATGCCAAATAATTTAAACTATAAGAAATTATATATAAATACAGATTATGTAACTTTCCCTGATCAACAAAATACCTGTTCACGCATTGTAGTCTTTACTCCATATTTTTTTTTTAGCAGACCTTAAACATAGTGATTTAGGGTAGAGAATGAGTAGTGCTGGATTTAAATGTTAAATCTAAATGAAGTAATATAGGAGCAAAATTATTTTACTCCAGTCTTCACTGGGGAATAGAGACAATAATAACTTCAAAAATTTTTATTTCAACCATAGATCTCACCCTAATAAAATAGTTCACTTTTGTAAAATGTTAATAAAAAATAAAAGCATTTTTACTGTGGCAAAAGTTGACTGTATGTACCAATATTTGTGTTCTTCTCTGGTGGCCAGACATATGTCAATACCTTTGTTTTCCAGCCTCTTTGTTTCTCTGTGGGGCCGTGAGACATAATTCTGGCTGGAATGTATGGGGCGATTGAATATCCCTCCCACACCTGCTGTCTCTCCTCTCCGAAGCCCTAAAAAAAATGGCAGACACCATACAAGGTGGGGTATACCTGAGTCAGAGCGTGGAAAGGAGCTGTCCACAAGGGCTGCATAGCAAGGACCAAAGTACTGGACCTCACACAAATGAGAAGTAAAATGCTATTGCATTAATCCCAGAGATTTAAGGAGTCATTTGTTCTCATGGTTACTCCACCTTGAGCAATATTATTATTATACAAATATTTAATCAAGATATGCATGTCTTCTTAAAACAAGGTCTATATTAACTTCCTTAACAACGTTTTCTTTTGTTGTTGTTTACTGTTATTTTTGGCAATTAAGCTCGATAATTACAGGCTAATGTCATAGAATCTGGATGAGAAACTTAGAAGGCAAGAACTGAAATATAGTACATGAATAGCCAAGAAAAATTGTATAAGTCTTTTAAGATTTGTAATTGTTGTCTTAACTATCCCTTATGTCACATAAAATAAGCAGATAACTTTAAGAGATAATTTTTAAAAAATTTTTAACATTTATTTATTTTTGAGAGACAAAGAGAAACAGAGCAGGACCAAGGTAGGGGCAGAGAGAGAGCAAGATGCAGAATCCAAAGCAGGTCACAGGCTCTGAGCTGTCAGCACAGAGCCCAACACAGGGCTCAAACTCACGAACTGTGAGATCAGGATCTGAGCCTAACTTGGATGCTTAACTGACTGAGCCACCCAGGTGCCCTGAGATATTTTTATTCTATTTGCAAGTTTGTACAGTACCCATGTTTTAATTATATTCTGTATAAGCTACATAGAAACAGAGAAATTTTGCCTATAAAAAAGTGACTTATAATTAAGTGTACTAAAACACGCATCTAGTTATCAATAAATAGTATAGAAACTCTATTATTCTTATGTAGTATTTTTCAGACTAAAAACTCAATCCTATATCTTTAGTTATATTATTATATATCTAACCAATTTTTATAC
Organism: Proteles cristata cristata; assembly: GCA_017311185.1. Classification (NCBI taxonomy): domain Eukaryota; kingdom Metazoa; phylum Chordata; class Mammalia; order Carnivora; family Hyaenidae; genus Proteles; species Proteles cristata. Next base: position 141,223 of record JAESUZ010001452.1, read on the forward strand.
AAAAGATTAATATAACCAAACATTTATTTAACAAAAGGGATTGGGAATGAAATAACATTGTATATATAATGTTACGTATATAATTATCATGTAATATAATGATTCCTCGAAAAAGTAACTACAAATCATATGCAAAACTGGAGAAAAGTAGTTTTCTGAGATAAAACATTTAAAACGATACTTCTTAGATAAATATACTATAATGTTTTCCTCAAATATAAATCTACAGTGAGTAGAGAATATATTCTGAAGATGAACAGATAATGATTCATTTTAGTGACTCTCTCCATGACTAACGCATTTGTCAGTTTTACTGTTTCCCTCAAAGGAGCAGCATGTTGTAGACTCTGAAACGTCCAAGGCGAACACCTGCTTTGTCACATATTCCGTTCCCCATGCTGTCCACCTAACTCCTTTGCACCCCCCCCAAGTCCCACTAACTTTCTAATTTTCCCACAACTCAACACATTCTATGTGTCTCCAGTTTGATCCACTTACCTATCAATCATCATTTCGTTCAAGGTGGTAGAATGACTTAGTACCAGAGTGTATTTTTATATAAATGATATTTCCAGATCAACTGGCAAACTTGAAGCTCAGCATACTTTATTGATACTGCAGCTTTGAGCAATATACAGACAGTCTCCAAATTATGATGGTTCAAGTGACCATGTTTCAATTTTAGGATGGTGCAAAAGTGATATGCATTCAATAGAAACTGGTCTTTGAGTTTTGAATTTGTATCTTTTCCTGGACTAGAGCTATGTACCATTCTCTCTGGTGACACTGGGTAGTGGCAGTGAGTCACAGCTCCCAGTCAGCTCTGTGATCACAAGGGTAAACAACCTGATATGCTTACAATCATTCTGTACCCATACAATCACTGTGTTTTACTTTCAGTACAATATTCAATAATTTACATAATATATTTGATACTTTATTATAAAACCGGCTTTGTAATAGATGATTTTGCCCAGTTGTAGGCTAATGTAAGTGTTCCGAGCATGTTTAAGGTAGGCAAGGCTAAACTATGATATTTGGTAGGTTGGGTGTGTTAAATGTATTTTTTAACTTATAATATTTTCAATTTACAATGGATTTTTCCTGACAAAACACCATCATAAGTTAGTAGGGTCTGTACAAAGGATCTTAATAAACTTTGCCCCTGGATAAGTTTGAGTTACAGTGTTGAATGGGAAGTTCCCAATCAATTCAGAGATTTCTGAACAAATGTTGACAATATAACCCATTAAAGCCACTGGTTTACAGCAGGCCAAGTATCAGGGCATTGAACAAATAGGTCTAAGGAGGGTTTAATCCAGTTGAAGATCAGCATGGAATAAACCCATGGGAAGTGAACATATTTCTGATGAGAAATTTATTTTTACCCACCAAGCAAATTTTGGATGGATATGGTAGATTGAACAAAGAGGGAAAATACCAATCAGCCAAGCCTGTAAAGCCATCCCAATATATACCAATACAGAACTATTTTTTAAAACTTTATTAAATATGAAGAATCACATTTTATCTTTTATTCCATTTACTGTCAGATTGCTTGAAAGTTCTCTAGAATGCCCTGCTTTTATATTATCAACTGTAATTCACTACTTTCTCAACTCTTTACATCTGATTCTTTTTTTCAAGTTTTATCAAGATTTCTGTCTTAAGGATCATGGAGAGACTTCAAATTTGCTGCATCCTTAAATTGGTCTAAGCCCTCATATCTGATATCATTTACTTACACTTGTATTAATGAAATATTGTTCTCTCAGACACAGTGACAAGTTTTTTCTGATTTTGTTTTTTGTGATACATTTGTGTCTTCCTTAGTTTTTAAAGTCATATTTTATTTTGCTGCACCAGATTACATTTCAATTTACTTGCAATATTCTTCCTATTCTAACTGCTATGGACTTATCTCCAAAATCCTTGCTCTCATATTAGATCTTTCAAATGTACTGAATTTCTTTTATTTGCTTATACATGACATTTATGTGAGCCATCCTCTTTATGGAGTCCTTTGTACTTTCCTTCTAAATTATGCTCCGCAAGATGGCCTTAAAATTTCCCTCAGCTTGTCCAGACTTTAAACAGGCTTATTCCTGCCTCTAAGCCCTGACCTCTCTATCACATAGATCTTTACAGAGCCTTACAGGCCTAACCACAGAGGTCTATTGCCTCCCTGTTATGAGAGCACTTACTTAAAAAAAAAAAAAAAAAAAAGGAACTGCAAATTCTTTCTCTGCTCCTTTGAGGTATCAGTCTTTTAAAAACTTCTAACCAGTTTTACTTCCCAGAACCTGAGAGCCATCCCTTCGAAATGTTATCATTAAGGAAGATAGCATGTCTATCTCCAATCTCTGTGGGAAGTTCATAGCGTAACTTCAGTGGGTGCTTTGCTCCAAGTTGTAATATTGCCTCCTGTTAACATATAAGCAAGTGTACTTTTCCTTGGGGTAAAGCCAGTTAGCAATACAGCATGCCTATACTCTCCCATCCTAGCTATATGGAAATGGCCACCTGAGAGAGATGTGGTCTTCAATAAGGGTCACCAGCAAATCATGGCAACCCCGATCAAAGAAAATTATGTTGGGAAGAGGTTAATGGAATACACATTCTGATTATCCTCACTTCTTTCCCACTATTTGCCTTCCAATACCAGAAAGTCAGAAGTTAACAGAGCCTATGGATGAGGTCATATGGGCCACAGAATGAAGTAATGTGGTTCATTCGTCAGTCTGTTCATTAACTCTTCAACAAACATTTTTGTGACAGACATTACATTATGTCCTAGAGATTAAAAGATGGAATACAGCATTATATTAATAAAAGCCTTGTAATTGCTATTACAGAAATGTTTCTAAACCCTATGGAATTCCAGTTAATAAAGTTAGGCAAGTAGTGGAATCTTTCCTACCATTTGAGATAAGGCTTCTAGATAAATATATTGCCAGAAAATCCATGGAAGCTAGGCGTGCTAGGCATGACGGGCTCCATATACTTGGACCATGGTAACTAGTGAACAAAATTTTAAAAAAAATTTCAAAGGTGTTGGTAAAATGATGGATAGATGATGCATAGATAGGACGTCACAGTAGAGGCAAAGAAAAAAAGGTGTTTCCAGCACTGACCATCAGCTGTGTCCTCAATGTGGAATACTCAAAGGAATCAAAACTGAAAATTGACCTTTGCATTTTGATTGTGAGACTTCTTGACCTTCACAAGATTGCATAACAAATTACAAAAAGTAGATCTCTATTCTAAGTTGAAGAAATCTAAACAATCTAGTTATTACATGAAATTTTTTCAAAATGTTTTATGAGAAAAAGCTTAGCTTGAAGCACACCTGTTTTTTTTCTCATTTTTCCTTTTTCTTTTCTGAAAGAGGAGATTTGATTTGATTTGATTTACTTTACTTTAAGATTTACTTATATATTTTGAGGGAGGGGAGAGAGTGAGAGCAGGAGAAAGGCAGAGAAAGAGGGAGAGAGAGAAGCCCAAGTATCCCAACATTGAGTCAATCCCAGGGACTGTGAGACCATGACCTGAGCTGAGACCAAAAGTCAGATGCTCAAATGGCTGAGCTAGCCAATTGCCTCAGAAGAGATTTTAATGATGGATTTTATTCTTACTGTCTTCCAAACCCAGACTTTGTCATTGGTGAAAAGAATAAATAAATCTACAGACAACACATGAGGTGTCCTAAATTGATATTACCATGTATACATAAATGTTGAGCCATGTCTACATAAATCTTAATTGTAAAAGAAATAAACTCAGTATTTTTAGTCTATCAGATCATTCAGAAGAATATTTTTCTGTCTTTCATTTTCTGTTTTTTTACTTATAAGCTTCAATGAAACTGTCAACTATAATCTATTAATTATGAACTTGTGATCTATTTCTAGGTAGTGTTTGCAAGTTATGAATTATGGATTTATAAATACTATGAGAAGATATTTATACCTTAGCATTTTAAATTTTATTTTGAAAAATGATACCCGATTCTATTTGACCCACCCGATTCAAGAGTGGGTCAGCTGGCTTGCTCAATCAGTGGAGGGTGTGACTTTTGATCTCAGGAATGTGGGTTTGAGCCTCATGCTGGATGTAGAGATTGCTTACAAAGATTTTAAAAATCTTAAGAATAAATATGAGAATAAATATGAGGAAAGTACATACCAGCCTAACAGACAAGGATAAAGCTATGCCACGAATCCAGTTAGAAAGACAGTTTCAATAAAAGAAACAACAAAACAAATCAAAGCCTAAGGTAGATCGTACTAAGAATACAACTCTTAGTGACAAAGATAGTAAAAAGATACAATATATATCAATCTAATAAATTATGCTAATATACTCATTAATTTTGAATTCCATTGTCCATTAAACCATTCTGCAACTTTGATAGCCATAGATGTTGATTGAATTCTTATCATGTATCAGCAAATTTGTGTACAGCTTAATATATTTAAAGTTAGTCAGTTAGTAACCCACAGTAGAGGGTTTTTTCCCTAGGAAAACCATGGGTGCTCTGGTACAGCCTTTCATGTTATAATAGTATTGCTTATATCTTTTCTCCCCTCTAGACTCTTAGTTCCTTAAGGCATAAATGAATTTTTTACCTACTCATTTTTCTTTTTACTACCACAGTGACAAACAATGTATGAATAAATTAGAATGTAGATATACATATAGCACAATAAACAAAATATCATAATATACATGGTAACAGTTTACATTAAATTATATCAGAAATTCTAGAAATCAACAGTGGCTTCATGAAAATTCTGACATGCTGAGCAAATACTAAAGGAACGGCCAATGTATGCATGACCCAGGAATGTTTTACATTGAGATTGGCAGATATGGTTTCAAGATGCTTTAGGAAATTAATCAGAGTCTGAAAACCAAAATTTAGGGAAAATCCTGGGTATCAAATGTATGGGCCTATTAGACCACTACATTGGTCCTGAAAGTAATAGATAGATGATAGGTAGACAGACAGACAGACAGACAGATAGATAGATAGATAGATGATAGATATGATAGATGATAGATAGATAGATAGATAGATAGATAGACAGATAGATAGATAGAGATAGCTATCAGTGGTTAAAGAATAACCTGAACACAGAGTCGGCTGACATAAAGCAAACTGGTCATGAATTCAAAAAGTTCTATAGGTCATTTTCGATGCCAGTACACACAGAATGTAGGAGAACCTAGCTAGACACTTTCGTTTCTGTAAACTTTCCTATATTTAGGGACACAGGTGGTTGATCTTGCCAGTGACTAGAAGATAAATTTAACAAAAGGCAGAATCAAGAATAAGAGTTTTTATTTTTTCTTTCAAGGAAATAGATATTTCTAGGATTATAGAGGAACATTTCTTATATGGAAAATAACAGCAATAATGTTTTATTGCCAATTTATGCAACAGTAAGTTCATAGTCTTAGGAAATTCGCTTTGTAAAACTTGTCTGTCATCAAAACGAAGAACCAAGTATGGAGTAATTCTTTATTTAAATGAATATCTATTCATTTGTGGACTTTGGGTAGATATATACTATCTCATGACTGAATGAACCTTACCCTCCCTATTTCCTCTGCATTAAAAGAATTTTGGCATCCCTAGGGGATACTGTAAGGTCTGATAACAGGTTTTCAATATGCAGTTCTGATCTAAAGGTCTAGGTTATGAACCTTGAAAAATATTTGAAGCATTAAGATTTTGTCAATTTGCCTTTCAATGGTAAATAAAGCATCTGGAGTTTAAGGGGTTTTTGGTATTTTTTTTTTCTTCAAAGCTGAATAAATAAACATTTTGATAACAGGTTTTGGAGTGGAACATGCTACCACATGAAGAAATTAGCAACCACACGGAATTCACAAGCCATTATATTGTATTCCCCGCCTGAATTTATCATATGTGTAGGCCTGTGGAAAAGTGTTGTGTTGGAAGACAATGTTTTACAAGTATAATCATGTGTGGATGTGGAAATCCCGTGTAGGGAAAGGCTTTGTGGCTGAGGTGGTATTTGGTATTGGAAGGGAGGAGCATCACGTGTAATTAGAAGAAGAAGTGAAAGCACAAATAGAGGGACAGTGTGTGGCCCTTTCTGAGTAAATAAACGTGCAGAGACTTGTGTGACAGACAAAACAACTTATGAATCAACTGCATAATTTAATTTTAGATTTTCTAGATCTCTTCTTCTTATTAAATAGCAATTAATCATTATTTGAACTATTAAATAAAAAGCTTGAAAGGATGTCAGAACAACTATTTAAATAGTAGATATTGTAATTTTAAAATGTCAAGACTGGAAACCCAATTAGATACTACATGCAATTAAGCAGAAAATATGTCACAATGCTGTTTCTATAAAAACACATCTGACCAGATTTCCAAACTGAAAAAATGATTAAGCAAGATAATTCTAAGTATAATCCCTAAGTACAATCTGTGTTATGAATTTCTTTAGAAATGTATAAACTCTTCTATAATAATTTGCTTGATAAAATAAGTATTTATTATCCAAAAATCTTTAGGATTCAGAACACTAAGAACTTATTTTGCCTTTAGTGACTCCATCATTATTCTGTCAGAACCAAAATATTTTTAATTCTGAAAGCTCATCCAGAGAAAAAAATGGGTGTAAGAGATTTTAGATATATATAAACATGCTAAAGAGCTATCTATGTTGCTTGGGTTGTTAGACAGGCAGACAAGAGTCTATTTGCATATAGGAGGAGGTGTTGAGGGCTCTCCTGAAGGAAAATGAATTCTACGACGAGAAAGACCTGGACTCTACAGATATAACCCCATAATAATAAAGTCATTAAAGTTGTAGGGGCGCATGGGTGGCTCAGTCAGTTAAGGATCCGACTTCAGCTCAGGGGTTCTCACAGTTCAGGGGTTCGAGCACCGCATTGGGCTCTGTGCTGACAGCTAGCTCGGAGTCTGGAGCCTGTTTCAGATTCTGTGTCTCCCTCTCTCTCTCTGACCCTCCCCTGCTCATCCTGTCCCCCTCTCTCTCAAAAATAAGTAAAACATTTAAAAAAATAAACCTGTTTGCTCCTAGTCCTGAATTAATGCATTCAGGAGGCTTTTAAATAACTATCATGTTTCCCTTAAGTACTCACTGTGGCATATGTTGCTTCCACATTTCTGGCAACCCTATTTTCTCTTTTTAGTTTTCTTCTAGAGAGAGAGAGAAGCAGGGGCAAAGAGAAAGAGGGAGAGAGAATCCCAAGCAGGCCCTATGCTCTCGGCTCAGAGCCTGATGTGGGGATCTATCCCAGGACCTATAGAGATCATGACCTGAGCAGAAATCAAGAGTAGGCATTTAACTGTCTGAGCCACCCATACACCCCTGGCAATTATGTTTTCAATTTCCCTTTTATTATTGGCATGATGGAAACGTTTCTTTTGTATCATGGAAACCTGCTTTTATATAGTTTACACAAAATAATCCTTAATCTGTTTTCATAGAGATATTCTTCCAGTGAGCTCCATTTGCTCTAAGTGTTCAGATGACGCCCATATTTTAAGCCACTTTTGCCCCCATCCCCGATACTTATTGGAGATTTAGTTTAGGTAGTATTGGTGATTAATTTGGGCTCTCTCAGCAATAGTGTAAGTCACTGTTTACTTCTTTCAAACATAAGCTAGAGAAACATGGAAAATTCAGATTTTTTTTCTCTTTGGTAGTACAAAGTAATACAAGTAAGTTTCAGATCTCTAGGCACAAACATGTAGGTAGAGACTTGGGAAATGTTTATCTTGAAACCCTGAAGTCGATTAGGGAAATGAAGTTTTTGTTGTTATTGTTCTTTCATTTTTTCCCTTCAGCATCTGACCTAGATGATTGCATTTGCTGTTGTGACATTCCGTACACACCTGGAGGTGGGGTGGGGCCGTTAGTTTTTGTTTGTTTGTTTTGTTTTCAAGGAGAAGCTTTTTGCAGGCTCATAAATGATTTGGAGGTTTAAGATACATTCCACTTCTTTCCTGTCCTTAGCCTTCTGAGTTTTTTTTTTTTTCTATCAGACTCTTGTCTGTTACTCTGTTAGATTCAACCCTCATCAAATAGTCTTTGTATAGCTGGAACGTGAATTAAGTATGGGTTTTACTTATTCTTAGTCCAGTGAAAAAATCCTAATTTGTCACCTAGACTGCTCTGGCTCTGAAAACAGATGACTGTCAAATTCATGGGCCTATTAGACCACTACATTGGTCCTGAAAGTAATAGATAGATATGAGAGAGAGAGAGAGAGAGAGAGAGAGAGAGAGAGAGAGAGAGAGAGAGAGAGATCTCCATAACAGCTTTATTGAGATAAAATTCATATATGATGCAACTTTGGTGTATCAGAGAGTATATTCACAGAGTAGTGCAACCATCACTGTAATCAATTTTAAAGTGTATTTGTTACCTAGAAATGAGAGTTCATAACCTTTAGTTATCACTCCCATATCCCCAATCCATAGAAAACCAGTAATATAATTTCTGTCCTTATAGATTTGCCTATTCAAGACTGTTATATAGATGGAATTATATGTGATCTTTTATGACAAGTTCTCTTGACACAATGTTTTCAAGGTTCACCATGTTATGGCATGTGATAGCATTTTACTTGACTTTTGCTTATTTCTGCTTATTGGATTCCTATGCCATTTACTCTTCTGTAAGTGTCCTATACCTTCATTTAGGTAGATTATTAAATAATTTATAAGTGCTCCAATCTGGAGCAGGTTCAGCATTGTTAATCATACAAAGTAGCTGCGGACCCATCATGTAGGAACTCTGGAAATTATGTTGCCTGTGTAAAGACCAGAGAAATGTATGTGGTTCATAACAGAAATAAAAATAAGTTTTGTTGTTGCTCTTGATTATTTCTTTTCTCTCTTCATCACTTTTCCCTTGCATGAGAAGAACCTGAAACAGGTACTGTCTATATTTTTGTACATCCTGATGCCAGTCACAGCAGTGTCTCAGAAGGAAATTGAAGTAAAATGGGAAATCACAGGTTTTGGTACCAAAATACTTGAGCTTGTGTGTTAGTACCAAGTTTTCTTGGTTGTGTGATCTTGAAAATTTTACTTAAGTGTCTGAATGTTAGTTCATTCCTTGCATTAAAACTGGTGGTAAGATCCCACAAAGGAAAAATGTTATGAGGAATAAATAAAGTGAATAGAGAAAACACAGAGAAGGGGCACCTGGGTGGCTTAGTCGGTTGAACGTCCGACTTTGGCTTAGGTCATGATCTCGAGGTTCGTGGGTTCAAGCCCGGCGTCGGGCTCTGTACTGACTGCCAGCTCAGGGTCTGGAGCCTGTTTCAGAGTCTGTGACTCCCTCTCTCTCCTCTCTCTGACCCTCCCCTGCTCACGCTGTCTCTCCCTCTCTCTCTCCTAGAAATAAATAGAAATAAAAAAAAATAAAAATAAAAAATAGAGAAAACACAGAGAAGCATTTTGTAACTGTTATTGTCATATTATTTACCATTATTTTGTCTAGTGTAACCAAAGAAGTTAAAATAGGTAGCTATAGGACTTTTCAAGCCATACAATTAAAGGTTCATTTATATACTTGATGATCACATTTCTGGCATCTTTTTACTTCATGGAGATACAGTGTTGTATTAAATAGCATATATTCTATAGAAGACTTTGTAACTTCTTTTGTCATTTAAGAAAAACTTGGCAAATACCCTAAAGGACATGAATATGATAACTTTTTTGAAGGTTTTTTAGAGGCTTCATCCCAAGTCAACTAAAGCTCGTTTCAGATATTACTTTAGGGTCTTCTTTATTGTTCTTTGCTTAAATCATTCACAAGAGAGAGATCATGAGACCACTTGAACTAAAGGCACATCTGGCATTATCGGGGGTGGGGAATGGTGCGGAGAGTCGGGAGGATTGGGCAGGCATCAGGTGCTGTTTTCTGTTTAACAGTTAATAATTGCATCAAGGAATTTTGCTCACACTTCTGTTGTATTCTAATTATTTATAGTTCAGGTCCCCAGCTCTGTCATCCCACTTTCTACACAGGTCTCTTGAGATATCTGAAAGCAGCTGCAAGAGGACAGTGACTTCAGGTCATGGACTAAGTTGGATTTAAAGTCTTCGTGTTGCCAAATATGAAGGCTTATGTTGGTTCCTCCTTCCTACAATGGCAAGAAAACTTCTTTTGCCTTATTGATCATTTCCAAGCCATAGCAAAGAGTGACCATCAATAGATAAATTGGAGTGTATTTGGGGGAATGGCAAAAAGGAGGTATTACATTCATACAAACCTTCTGTTTATGTTGCTTGACCTGATGTACTCAAATGCAGTTGTGAGTGTTGGGTAAGGGAAAATATTCCAGAAAGAGCTGAATTCTTAAAAGATAGAAATCTGATTAAAACACAGAATCATACTCAGAGAGTGTACTGTGCTTTTCTTGTTTTAAACATATTACATTAAACAGGACATGTGCCAATTTTAGATATGCAGAGGATTAAAAGATTGAGAAAAATCTTTAAAAGACTAAAATGAAGTAGGAGGAGTTGAACAAAGATGAAATAAAGACAAACATTGAAGAAATGTTTCCTTGGCTAAAAACTTCCTTATGGAATAGCATATTGAGTTGCTTCTCAAAGAGTGTCAAAACTATACTTTGTAACAGATTGATTGAATTTGGTCATCTGCGGCTATACACATGTGTAGAGAACAAAGAAAAATGAAGGTCATGTAGAATGTTATATGTAGTTACTATGGTTTTTAAAAAACAGGCAATAAGTATCCTTTAAATGGAATTTATTTTTTTATTTTAGAGACTACAAGATAATTCTGTATTTATTTATTGCACATTGATCAATTATTTAATATGAATAATTCAACTTCTAGATGTGAAATAATGCTATATTTAAATATTCAAGCTATACATTTTATTACAACACATTCTTTGAATATGAAAAACTTGTCAGTGTAAATCCCTTGAATGAACACAAGATGTTACTCACAAAAATGGTTCCAAGTTCTCCCTGTCTTAATGAATTTTAAAGATCAATACCTTGGCTCACAGTGAATTAAGAAAAATCTAAATTCTAATATTCCTATGTATATATATTTGTGTGTAAATATACTGATATATATGTATATTTTAGCTAAATTAACTTCACTTCTAGCTTTTTTTAATTCATAATTTTATACATCCTTATATTTCAAAGAGAGATAACCGGCTTATTGATATGTATCAGGGTAGACTTGATAGTGAAACTGTGTTAAAGATCAACTGAAAAAAAATAGATAATCCACAAAAGCACCCTATAGAGATGCGTTAAAAAATTCTCATGTCTATATGCATTTCTGACAGTTGCTTTCAATGAAAAAATTCTATAAAAAATTAAAGGAATTTTTAGTTAATTATAGAACTAACCCAATTCAAATGACTTTAGAGTATTTCACATAAAGAGTTATATGTAGAAATAAATAGAGAACATCAGGTATACTTTGAAAAGATATTCTTAATCAGACAGCAAGTGGCTCACAAACTGTTCTAAATTTAGGGCAAATTAGTAAAGATATAAAAGCATAAGTGAATGGGATTGGCAGATCTTTTCCAATATTAAATTTTTATAATTGCATGACAACATGTAAATACACTAATTTATAATAAAAATATTTGAGGACAATTGATCAAGCAATGATGCAAAGTTCTAAATGTAATGCCTCCTTAATCTATTTATTTTGGGTATAAAGCAGAAAGATGACATTTCAGAGTATTTATTTTACTTTTATATTTGCCTTTCATTGCTACTAAATTGCTAAATGCACACTTTTCACATTATCTGGTATGTTGAAGAGAAAGAAAAATACTATATTTAATCAGATATCAACAAATTATTGAAAATGTGGCACCATTTGAAAATGTCACAGTCATAAAAATATGGTGTTACTGTGGGCTAAGTATAGCCTGAGAGCTGAAATAGAAACTAAAATTTATCTGATTCAACGGCCTTCAATTAAAGATTGGAAGAATGAAGATTCAGAATTCCTGAGATCATGTAGAGAGTTAATGACAAGAACCTGAAATAGAAAATTTTCTGAATTAAAATCCATTTTTTTTTATTAAACATTTAATCTCTCAACTTTATTTTGGCCTATATTCAGTTTTATCCAATATACCAGATTCCATTCATAGATGATATTTGATGGGGTAAAGAGTGAGTAGAAATTGTAATACCTAATACAATTTACAAAAATGTGAAATCTTTAATACTTAGTATTATTATTTTCAAGTGTGTTTGATTTTCAAGCATTGAATTAACAGTGCTCATTTAAAGAAATTGTCACCAATATATGTGGCTTCACCCAACGTTGTGATTTGATCATTCATATGCACATTAAATGCATCCTATATTTTTAGCTTGAAAAGTTACTGAAGCATCATTTTTGTCACACTTATTATAATGTCATAATAATGTGTTTAAAAGGCTATAATTAGGTATGTCAGCAATGCCGTTTGAAACTCAAAACTGAAAGATGATTATAGCTTAACCGAATTACTCTATTACACATGATCTCAGCCTTTTAAGAAATAACTAAACTTATATCGTATCTTTACTGAGTATGTGCCACCTGAAATAATTCTGATGATAAAACTCTTGATTAAAATCACATATTTATTTGAAAGAAAGAAACCAGTCTGATGATCTCATGTATTGATAAAAATATCTAGAAAATTCAAGTTTGATAATGTTCAAAAATGAGAGAAGCAAAGCTGAACATATTGAAATAATGTTTAATTCTCTATAATTGGCAACTCTTTCCATTTGTTTTGCGAATTCACAGGAATTGAGACTGGGAAAAACATATCTATATTTTGTCAAGTGAAATTATCTTCTGTTTGCAAAATATTTGTGAACTGCGCTGGAAGAAATTGAATCTTATACTTGGGGTAAAATGCAAAGCTAAAAAGGAGAGAAGATAATTTGCTGTCAGTTTATGCTCCATAATCCCTTTTTATCAAGTTGTTTCTAACGACTGGGTATTGTAGGCAGGCAACCTGGTTCTTAGAATGAATCAAATGGAGCATCCAAAGCCACTTGTTCTAAATGGCAGAGGATTTTAAAATGTATTCATTCTGTTGTTCTGCACCTGATGTAGTAGTTATTGGGTTCTTCCCACTATTCTGATAATCTCCCATGTTAAATTTTAACAGGAAAAAAAATGTGTCTGACTTCCTTGACTTTTTAGGTGCCTGGGGGCCCAGGATAGTTCAATTCCGTTTAGATGGACAGTACTCATGCTATCTGTAGTGGAAAAAAAAATTCTCTTTATAATTCTTTTCCAATGTATTGATTTTGTGCATCAAGACTTTTGTAAAATAAAATAAATAAAAAATTTTAAATGCAGCCAAATGTCTTCCATTATTGGACTCCAGAAAGATAATATTATGATTATGCTGAAAAATTCCCAGACACCCATTATGGTATTAATCTCTTCACTACTGGCAGGCACTGTAGTCTTTGCTTTGAGTAACATTGCCTACTGAATGGGGTCACAGGAGGGAGAATTAATTACTTCCTGGCTTATTGGTGCCAGTTTTATTTCCTGAAAATGGAATCTTCCTCATTGTCTATTGTCTTTTATCTAGCAGAATTCTTAGATTGGCTTCGGTTCTGCCTGATTTATTTCTCTTTTTCATGTATTAAATGAAGTTCTCTAACTCTTTTCCTGAGCCTTACTCTTTTGCAGATCCCTGTGTCTTGCTTAAAACTGAAGAGAATTTTCAATCTTTGTTCGTATGGGCAATTTATGGCACCTAGTGCATTGTCCTTCCAACCAAGTAGCTCCCTACCTAAAGGTATCTCAGCTTCCATTTCAGTCTGAAGTATGCCATGATGCTGTATTGCTTACCCTAACTTAAAGGGTCTTAACTGAGCTTTCTAGCCTCTATGGATTTACTTTAGGAGGTTCATGAGTCTACTAAATTATGGGCAACATTTTGTGCATTGGTGCACATGTTTATGTTTAAGTCTTCTGTGTTAAAAAAGATTTATTGTCACAATTTTTGTGGAAATGTTATTATGCTATAAGGCAATAAACTGTAATAGATTTAAAATCCCCAATCTTCTTGATAGGTTACTTGGGCTCAAAGCAATAATAGCATTATTATCTGTATCATTACCATATATCATTACAAAGCATTATATTTCAGGAGTTTTTTTTTTAATAGACAATTTTTGCCTTCTTGTGCTGTGCATAGGCCAAATACAGCATTATCAAAAGACTCCAGCATATTTCTGTCAACATTCAAATCTACAGCATGTGATCATGCCCCAGCAGGCACAGTAAAGATTTGAAGTTTATTACTGTAGATGCAACATGGTACAATATGAGAAAGAGGCAAGCAGCCCTTGCTGGTTTGAAGATGAAAGGGAAACACAAAGAAATGAGGGCAGTCTCTACAAGCTGGAAAAAGTGAGAAAACGTTCTTACCTAGAAACCTCTAAAAAGAAGATAGCCCTACCGACTCCTTGATTTTAGCTCAGCAAGACCCATTTCAGACTTCTGACCTTCAGAATTTTAAGATAATACATTTCTATTTTAAAAAGCATAAACAGGCCATTAATATGGAGAAGAAACTGATGATTGCCAGAGGGGAGGGGGCAGGGGATGTGCAAATGGGAGAAGGGGGGAATATGGGAGGTACAGGATTGCACTTATGGATGGGTAAGTCACAGGGATAGAAGGTGTAGCATGGGGAACATAGTCAATGATCTTGTAATAGCTGTGGTCATAGATTGTTGCTTCACTTGTGGTGAGCACAGCATAACGTGGAGACATGCCTGTTGAATCACCATGTTATGTACCTGAAATTAATGCAACGTGTGTCAACTATACTTGATTAAAAAATGTGTTGTCTTAAGCTACAAATATCAGTTGTATATCACATTTTGTAACACAAATGTTATAACACAAAGTCTTGAATGAAAAATATATCCAGATTTCTAATGAATACACCAGGAGTGTTTTCTTGCTAACACTTACCCTGACATTCTTCTTTTGATTTCATCTTTGCTTTTTTTCCTGCAAAAGTCACAGTAAGTGGTCGTGGAACTACATAGTAAAGGAAGACATGTTTTAAGACCATATTCGATTGGATTTTAACATTTCTAAGTTCTTAAAAGCCTTTTAATAAGTCAGTATGTCTATAGTTAGTAATTTGAAGAAGCCATTTAATAATCAGATTGTCGGCGGATACACACTTCCATAGAAAAATGAATTATTAGACAAATTGAAAAATGAAGGAAGCTATATTTAGGTTTAATTTATTCATGTTTGACGCAGGCCTATGGAGCAGCGAAGACAAATTACAATTTCTAATAAATGACTGCAATGTGTAACTTTTTCAAGAAACCGTGACTAAATAATTCTGTGTGCTGCAGAATACATATTGAAGTGGCAGGTGTTGCGTGGGCAGAAAGTTTAAAGAGCTACCATAAGTGTGTGTGTGTGTGTGTGTGTGTGTGTGTGTGTGTGTGCGTGCGCGCGTGTGTGTGTGTGAGAGAGAGAGGAATTAATGTCTACCCCATATTGAATATGAAAAAGTTATTTTATTTAAAAATATCTTTGTATCTAAAGATGACTTTTATCTTTTCATCCATACCAGAATCAACTTTATAGGTTACTAAAATAACACCTATTTTAAGAAATAGAAATACATTCAATAACAATGCCCAATTCATTTATGTGATCCCATCAATGCTTTATGAGATGAAAATGTGTAAAATGAATTGGAAGGATCATACCTAGTGAAAGTAAATTATTTCCTGCCAATCAGAAAATCTTTATCTAATACTTAATGAGTCAAAACCATGGATATGACATTATTAAAAATACGATATAAGCCATACCTCCCAAGCCTTTCAAATTTATGATCTACTGAAAAGTATTTTACTTTAAAAAGTTTTATGTTAAAGACAAAATAAAAAAGAAAACATGGCTCGAACTAGTCTGTGTTTATTTGCCAAATGAATTGCTATGACATCGAAATAAGTTTATTAAACAATAACCCTATTTTTCTTAAATGGCAAACAAAATGCCAATTGAAAAAAATTAATTCTTCAATTGTTATAAGAAGGTAGATTCTTGTCTGATGGAACAAGATTTATATAACAAGATATAAGATTCCCTAGCATACAGTATGACCTCAGTCTACATAAAAATCTTTCTATATATTTTAAAGTGTAGAAGAAAGAATGAGAGAGAGAAATGCTGATATTATTCTATATCTTGATGATTATATTTTATTCACATGCATGAAAGAAATGTATACAACTATTTCCAGCTTAGGTATCTAAATGTAGCATTAGTATCAATTGTTATATTAAACTAGTGTGAATTCTCCAGAGTTTCAGTATTTTACATATATTGCTGTCATAGAGAAAAAATAATTATCACAAAAGAATAATAAACATAAAACAATGAAGGTCCAAGAGAAAATGACTTTGCTTCAAAAGATATTTATGTATATGCCATAATGACCATCTTTATTTTCTCAAGCACAGCTGTCTCTCCCTCTCTCTCCCTCTCTCTCTCAAGTCAGGGAGGAGTCAAATACAGTAAATACAGAATACAAATTATAATTACAAATACAGAAACTTCACGTAATTGCTGTAACTGTATTTTGGAGAATGAACTAAAGAAAGGCACAGAAACCACTGTAAAAAGTTGCAGCAAGAATTCAATGATAGTGGCCTTGTTTAGTAAAGTGTCACTGGAGATGGAAAGTACCTTACATGGACTTTAAGACTTGTGTAGAAGACAATATAGTCAGAAAATTATAATTGTTCAGAGTATGAAGAAGAAAGAAAATAAATAATGGGCTACGTTTTCTAACTTAGAAATACATAAAGAGATGATGTTGCTATTCATAGGGTTAGGAAACTGGTGAAAATTTGAAAACAGAGTACTATCCGGCATATTTTGTGACGTCTATAATAGAAATAAAACAGTTATCTAGTAAACAATCAGACGTGCAGTTTTGATTTGAAAGCTGTCAATATATAATGTGATTGAATCATCATAGGTAGTGGGTAAGATAAAGTTTAGAGAATGTGTAAGAATAGGAAGACAGAGTTGGGAGAAGACTGTATAATCAAAACATTTATTAATATGAAGAATAGAAAGATATCAAAGTTTTGATATCATGAAGCCCACTTGGGAGTAGTGGGCTTCATTTTTTTATACCAACTTTATATAACATTGTTCTTTCAAATAATACAAGTTGCCATAATAAAAGAATTGAGATGGGATTTGTTGTTTAATATTGGCAAGTAGATTGATAATGAAGTTTTTAAACCTAGGATGTGAGTTTCACCTCCCTTTGAGGTGAAATTTTCCTTCTTTCTATGTGATGCCCTTCAACATCTCCCTGCTCTCAGTGAGGATGATAGACATTATTTATAGCCATACACTTCTCTTCATCTTCTTACTCCTGTGTAAATAACTCCTGAGATCCGAAACACACAAAATTATATGGTTTATTTGTGTGTCGTATGAGTCAATTGTTAACCATGTAATTCAGGGAAGTTACTTTTAACCAACATTATTGAGGTATAAATTATGTATAATAAGATAAGTCCTTTTACAGTTCAACGAGTTTGATAATTGTATATATGTGTGGAATCATCAAAACAATCAAGATATATGAGATATTTCTTTTATATATATATATATATATATATTTTTTATTTTTAAAATTTTTTTTAATGTTTTATTTATTTTTAGGAGAGAGAGAGAGACAGCGTGAGCAGGGGAGGGTCAGAGAGAGGGAGTCACAGGCTGAAACAGGCTCCAGGCTCTGAGCTGGCAGTCAGCACAGAGCCCGACGCGGGCTCGAACCCACGAACCGCGAGATCATGACCTAAGCGAAAGTCGGACGCTTAACCGACTAAGCCACCCAGGCGCCCCTATATATATATATTTTTAAATTTATTTCTAGGAGAGAGAGAGATAGCGTGAGCAGGGGACGGTCAGAGAGAGGGAGATACAGGGTCTGAAATAGGCTCCAGGCTCTGAGCTGGCAGTCAGCACAGAGCCCGATGCAGGGCTCGAACCCACAAACTGTGAGATCATGACCTAAGCGAAAGTCGGTCGCTTAACCGACTAAGCCACCCAGGCGCCCCAAGATATATGAGATATTTCTTTTTTTTTTTTTTTAATTTTTTTAATGTTTTATTTACCTCTAGGGGGGAGAGAGAGAGAGAGAGAGAGAGAGAGAGAGAGACAGCGAGACAGCGTGAGCAGGGGAGGGTCAGAGAGAGGGAATCACAGACTGAAACAGGCTCCAGGCTCTGAGTTGGCAGTCAGCACAGAGCCCGACGCGGGGCCCGAACCCACCAACAGCGAGATCATGACCTAAGCGAAAGTCGGACGCTCAACCGACTAAGCCACCCAGGCGCCCCGATATATGAGATATTTCTAACCCCTCTTTGAAGTTCATTATTTAAAGAAAAAGAACAAAATTCCGATACAATGTAAATTGTCATGGTTAGTATGCAATGAAAAATTATTAGCCATGTGAAAAAAGAGGAAAATATGATTCATAACTCATACTAATCAAACAGAGAACTAGTCATGATGATAAAGTTACCAGGCAGGGATTTGGAAAACAAACAGCTATTACAAATCTTAAATATTACTGAAAATATAGGTATCAAGAAGAGAGAATGAGACTATTAAAAAATGAATGAATTTATTCATTTGAGAAAATATATCTGAAAAGAAAAATTGTGAAACAGGCTCAGAAAATGGCAAGACACAAGAATAGTAGATCATTGAATTTAGAGGCAGGAAAAAGAATCTATCAAAATTGAAGTTCAGAGGAAACACAGGGGAAAATATCAAAAAATGAACAGAGTTCAAAGACCTGGCTAATGATATCAAAGAATCTAAAATATCTGTAATTGTAGTCTTGGAAAGACAGGGGGAAGCAGATAAACAAGAAATAATGGCTGAAAAACTTCACAGAGTTGGAATGGAAGGTTGAACTTGCAGACTCGATGTACTCAACAAGCATAAATAAGTCAATGGCAACATATCATAACCGAACCTCCAAAAACGAATGATAAAGAAAAAATCTTAAAACAACTAGAGGAAACAAATATGTACAGAGAAACTATAAGCATGTTTATAAGATTCTCACCAAAATCAATGTGAGTCAAAATAAAATGGAATGATATCCTTGTAATTATTTTAAAAAATATATATAAAACCTATATTCCACAAAAACATATTTCAAAAATAAATCAAAATTAGGATGTAGAAAAGCAATGAAATGATGTTTATAGCTATGATATTATGGCTGTCAGAACATTTTAATAAAGTACATCAAATCTTACCATTAGGGCCCGATTAACCAAAGTAAAGAAGCCGTTTTTAATGGAATAAAAATAAACTTCTGTGATGTGGGGATGAGCACTGGGTGTTATATGGAAACCAAATTGACGGTAAACTATTTATTAAAAAAAAGAAAAGAAAAGAAAAAAAAACCCTTCTGTGAATCCAAAGAAGGTACTTTGGGCCCATTTAAGTCACTAGCAATCAAAATTTCTATGTATCTCAGTTTCATGTTCATATTAACAAACAGTGAATTCAGTCTAAATTAACTTTTCCAAACTATATTTTAGGAAATTTTAATCCCATAATCTGATTAATAAAATAAAATTTCATGTTGATATGAAGCTTAAAATGTGATTTTTAAGTATTAATACATTAAAGTCTTTGAGAACTCCTAAAATAAAGACACTTGTTAACAACAGTTTAACTGAAAAATATTTGGGTAGTAATGTGTTTTTTTCTAGATCAACATTCAATACCATTGTATTTTATTACTTTAAGGAAATGTTCTTACTCCCATTTCCATTTCAAATTTTGTACTTATATTGTAGCTCAATATGCTACTATACCAAAAATGGCACAACACTGGTTTGCAAGGATGTAATTATTTTAATGCTCAGAGGCCTTGCCAATTTGATTATTATTGTTACAGCAATGGACCATATCAAATAACACACAGGTAGCAACATTTTTATGTGAAAACATTGGTGTTTGTATATTATAATTAGATATATGAAAAAATTAAAAAGCTAATCCATTAACTTAACTGTACAAGAGTCCTACTGCTACTGTAACAAATTACAAAATTTGGAAGCTTGAAATAACACAAACTTACTATCGTTTCTTTTTGGATGTCAGAAATCTAAAATAGTTTCACTGGGTTAAAATTAAGGTGTTGAGAAGGCCACATTCCTTTCCAGAAGCTCTAAGGAAGAATCTTTTTTCTTATCTTTTCTAGCTTCTTGGCTACAGTCCTTCCTCTGTCTTCAAAGTCAACATATTATCTTCAAATCTTTCTATGACACTCTTGTTTTTCACTTTTACTTTTATTAGGACCTTTTTGGTTACATTGGCCACCTGGATTAGACAGGATAATCTTTCCATCTCAAGGTCCTTACTTTGTTCACATCTTGCAAATTCTCTTTTGCCATAGAAGGTAACATGTTCCCAGATTCTAAGGATTAGGACACGGGTAACCTTGGCAGGTCATTTGTCTGACTGGCACATTAACAAATAGTACTTTAGAATCTTCCAGTGCTGGGTACCATGCAGGCATCTTCCTTACTACAAAGTGATCATCAGTGACATATCTGTAGACAAAATAGATACACATTTCTGCCCTAATAGAACTTACATTCCAGCAAAAAGAGACAGACAGTAAAGAATAAATGTAATGAGTATATATTTTAGAAGGAGATAGGTACTAGGGGAAAAAAAAGAGCAGAGTAAGATGGAACAGGATTGGGGGAGGGTGGACATGACGAGTTATATTGGGTGGTCAGGATAGAGAATGCTGAGAGGTAACATTTGGTTGATTCCATGCAAATATCTGGAGGAAGAACTTCTCAGTCAGAGAGAATAGCTATTGCCAAGGTTCCAAGATGGTAGCAAGCATGATAGTCTAAGAAAGTAAGGAGACTGCTACAGTTAGACTGCAGTGAAAGGAAAGTGGCTGGTAAAGAGCAGCAGCCTAAGAGGTCAGAAAAGTAACACAGAGAATAAAAAACAGGGGCACCTGGGTGGCTCAGTCAGTTGAGCATCTGACTCCAGCTCAGGTCATGACCTCACAGTCTGTGACTTCAAGTCCCACATTCGGCTCTGTGCTGACAGTACCAAGCCTGCTTCAGATCTTCTGTCTCCCTCTCTGTCTGCTCCTCCCCTTCTGACATTCTGTCTATCTCTGTCTTAAAAATAAACTAAATTAAAGAGTTTACAAACAACAAAAAAACAAATTATGTAAGACTGTGTAGGCACATGTAAGGATCTTCACTTTTCCATGCATGAAATAGAAAGCATAAGAGGGTTTTCAGCACTAGGGAAAATGAATTAATTCATGTTTTGAAGGTTCACTATTACTTGCATGTCAGAGAAGGGAACTAGTTACATGGCTGCTGTGCAGGCACTAGGGCGGATTTTGATGGTTGATAGAAGGAGATAGCAGTGTTCATGATAAGTGTCTGGATGAGATATTTTGAAGAAAGGGCCAACACAATTTTCTGAAAGAGTGGATGTGGAGTATGATTAAAAAAAAAAAAAAAGGAGCGGTACTTGGGTGGCTCAGTGGGTTGAACGTAGGACTCTTAATTTCAGCTCAGATCATGATCTTGGGTTGATGGGACCGAGCATTCTGTCAGGCTCTCCACTGACAATGTGAGCCTGCTTAGGATTTTCTTTCTCTCTCTCTCTCCCTATCCTACTTGCACTCTCTGTCTCTCTCAAAATAAATAAATAATGCTTTCTGCCCGTGGACGCCGCCAAGTAAGCATCGATAAAGTCTCCCCTCCCACCGCTGTCATGTCTAAGTCAGAGTCTCCCAAAGAACCTGAACAGCTGCGGAAGCTTTTCATCTGAGGTTTGAGCTTTGAAACAACCGATGAGAGTCTGAGGAGCCATTTTGAGCAATGGGGAGCGCTTACGGAATGTGTGGTAATGAGAGATCCAAACACCAAGCACTCCAGAGGCTTTGGGTTTGTCACCTCTGCCACTGTGGAGGAGGTGGACGCGGCCATGAAGGCAAGGCCACACAAGGTGGATGGAAGAGTGGTAGAACCAAAGAGGGCTGTCTCGAGAGAAGATTCTCAAAGACCTGGTGCCCACCTAACTGTGAAAAAGATTTTTGTCGGTGGCATTAAGGAAGACACTGAAGAGCATCATCTAAGAGATTATTTTGAACAGTATGGGAAAATTGAAGTGATTGAAATCATGACTGACCGAGGCAGTGGCAAAAAGAGAGGCTTTGCTTTTGTAACATTTGATGACCATGACTCTGTAGACAAGATTGTTATTCAAAAATACCATACTGTGAACGGCCACAACTGTGAAGTAAGGAAGGCTCTGTCTAAACAAGAGATGGCTAGTGCTTCCTCCAGCCAAAGAGGTCGAAGTGGTTCTGGAAACTTCGGTGGTGGTCGTGGAGGTAGTTGTGGTGGGAATGACAACTTTGGTCGTGGAGGAAACTTCAGTGGGCGTGGTGGTTTTGGTGGCAGTCGAGGTGGTGGATACGGTGGCAGTGGGGATGGCTATAACGGATTTGGTAACGATGGAGGCAACTACGGAGGTGGTGGAAGCTATAATGATTTTGGCAATTACAACAATCAGTCTTCAAATTTTGGACCCATGAAAGGAGGAAATTTTGGAGGCAGAAGCTCTGGCCCCTATGGTGGTGGAGGCCAATACTTTGCCAAACCACGAAACCAAGGTGGCTATGGCGGTTCCAGCAGCACCAGCAGCTATGGCAGTGGCGCAAGGTTGTAATTACTGCCAGGAAACAAAGCTTAGCAGGAGAGGAGAGCCAGAGAAGTGATAGGGAAGCTACAGGTTACAACAGATTTGTGAACTCAGCCAAGCACAGTGGTGGCAGGGCCTAGCTACTACAAAGAAGACATGTTTTAGACCATACTCATGTGTATGGGCAAAAAACTCGAGGACTGTATTTGTGACTAATTGTATAACAGGTTATTTTAGTTTCTTTTCTGTGGAAAGTGTAAAGTATTCCAACAAAGGGTTTTAATGTAGATTTTTTTTTTTTTTGCGCCCATGCTGTTGATTGCTAAATGTAATAGTCTGATCATGATGCTGAATAAATGTGTCTCTTAAAATAAATAAATAAATAAATAAATAATCATTAAAAAAAAATTGGAACTGGGTGACTTCAAGGGTTTGGCTCCAGCAACTATAATGTTAGCAATTGCTAACAATTGAATTTGGAAAACTACCCGTGGAACTGGTTTGTAGGGAAAGCTGGAGTTGAGTTCGGTATTGTTCAGGGAGAGATCTGTTGGAATTACAAGTAAGAGTGTTGTATAGGAAGTTAGATATTAGATTTCAAATGTCAGGAAGATTTTCATTCTCAAAACATTATATTGTTTATTATATTTTAGAGATAGATAACTCCTATGGTGTATTTGTATATTTATATCATTTTAGAAGAAGAGACACATAATCAATAACAGATGTGAGTGATAAAATGAGCACTGAAAAAAAAAAGTGAAACTTGTCCTGAGAGTGTTTAAATAACCAGCCCAACTCTCTAGAAGTTCAAGATTGCAAATTTCCTGACAAATGAAAAATGTGATTGGATCACCTAGTGGACAGAAGTACTATCTCAGAGCAGGACGATGGAGTGGGGAACTCTAACTTTGGCAAAAGATACACCCATTTCTTTCTTTTTTATCAGTGAGATTGAAAAACAAATGAAAACAAATCAGAGTATATGTGCTTGAAAGATGAATGCAAAGCTGGGCAGAGCTCTAGGCCAATTTTGGAGTACATTAAAAAAAGTGATCAAGAAAATGAGTATGTGTCACACAATCTGAAACACCTCTACTTGGGCTCCTTAGATGAAATAGTTTTGCTCTAAGAAAATTCAGTCTCATGTGAGTTAAATAAAGTTCCAAGCATAATTATTTAATAGCCGGCAGTTAAAACTGCATATGTACTTGTATATCTCTGTGTGTGTGCACATGCATGAGAGAGGCAGAGACGAGCAGTGACAGTGACAGAGAGAGAGAGAGGGAGAGAGAGAGATGAAAAGGGAAAAGGGTAATCAGAGACAACAACCACAAAAATCCAAAATGAAGATCTAAAAACACATATTTTCTGTGTAAATAAGTTACAGTTGATCTTTCAACAATCAGGGTTTGAACCACATGGGTCTACTTCTATGTGAGCTTTTTCCAACATATATAGTATAGCCCTGTAAATATATTTTCTCTTCCTTATGATTTTCTTAATAATGTTTTCTTATCTCCAGCTTACTTTATTGTAAGAATACGATATATAATACATGTGCAAAGTATGTGTTATTTGACTGTGTTATTGGTAAATCTTCTAGTCAAGTAGTTAAGTTTTGCAGGAGTTAATTGTTGTACTGGGATTTTTCTCTATATAGAAGTCGGTGGCCTTAGCCCTCTTGTTGCTCAAGGGTCAACTGGAATTCCAATTCTAAATCTGATATTTAATGCTTTCTTAATGTTTCTCAACTTAACAAATCTCATTTCAATAATGCAGGCTGAAAAGAAACTCATTCAAATGAAGTAACACACACGGAGGCAGTAGTTAGAGAAAATGTAATTAGAATTTTACCACTTAGGCATTTCAGTTTTCTAAAATTTGAAGTTGTGTCTGGTACGATGAGAGATCAGTCAACTGGTAGGAATGAGTATCGAGATTGCTCCCAGCTTATTTTTGAAATCCAACTTCATTTTTCTTACTTGTTAATCTATTTCTACACAATTGCTCCTGAATTTACATGTTTATTATTATATGTGGTATTTTATTTTATTTTTTAAATGTTTATTTATTTTGAGAGGGAGAAAGAGTGAGAGAAAGAAGAGAGACAGAGAGAGAGAACATATCCCAAGCAGGCTCTCAGTGCAGAGCCCAACACAGAGCTCGATCACATGAGCTGCAACATCATGTCCTGAGTCCAAATCCAGACTCAGATGCTTAACCGACTGAGACAACCAGGTGCCCCATATATGTGGCATTTTAATTTCTAAAATAAAATGTAATTTAAAGCCCACAGTTGAGTGTTCTCAGAAATTTCTCTTCTTGAGACTGTGGAGATACATCACAGATTTCTGATTTCTCATGCCCTGTTTTCCATGAGGAAATTGTGATTCCCTCAGCATTTAGCTTATGGTTACCTTGTGAGGCTGACAAATAGTTATAACAAATACATAATTGTTCACAACCATGTAAAGAATTAGGAGCCAAATTTATTGTGGATATTTTCCTAAACTCATGTTTACAGAAACTGTCAGTGATTATAATTCAGAGACAAACTATCTACTCATAGTAACATCATTTTCTTGAATGATAAGAGTAAATGGGATTGTGGCAAAGGGTGGTTGAGACATCAGTACAGTAGAGTGGTTTTCTTAATAGAGCCTCATCTTTCTTCTTGAAAGCTAATTGTCTGTTGGAAAATCAAAGCTTAGTGCATTGTTTTACTACCATCCCAAAACATCGCATATAAATTATATTGTAATTAATATGAGACAACACAGAGTGCATATTTAAGGCATAAAGTTTTAACTAAAACATTTTCAAACTATGATGTGCATTATTCACTATGGACTCTATAAAAGATGCATGCCTATTCCCTGCTGACTCAGAATCTTTATTAATGGAACTAACTGGGAAAGAAAGAAAAACGAACCTGTTTCTGGTGTGAGTCAAAAACACACATTAAGCATACCAAATTTTGAGAGCAACTGAACTAAAATATTCTTGCTTCATAACAAGTTTAAAAAAGGGTTATAAAATGCTATAAAATGAAATTTGACTTTACAAAGTGCCACATTGTCACTGAGTAGTATTAAACATTGAGATTGTGGGTTTACTGATTGGTGTTATATACAAAGATAAAACCAGACTTTCTGCATATGGGAGCGCAGTGAGGTGGGTAAGCAGTTTCTTTAATGAGAATTTAGCTGTAACTCATGTTTTGTAATATTACTCAGATAAATGAATAATCTACATCAAATGTATAGTAGTATTTTCTCTCTATGCTATGTTTCTACTGAGATTATAATGTAACAACTAAGGAAAGAAATAGTCAAGAATACATTTATTTTATTTTTAAATTTATATGCAGCAATAGTAAATGTTATAGTGTGAAGGTCTGTAAATTTTGACAAACACCTAGTGTCATATAACCACCATTACAATAAGAATGCAGAACAATTTCTTCAATGGGAAAAATGACCTATTGTCCCTTTGTGATCAAATCCCTCCTACCCCCGACCCCCACCACCATCACTACCATCAACCCCTGCCAAACACTGATCTAGCCTCAGTGCCTATAGTTGCACGTTCCATAATGTCATATCATCTTCTCCATGGGTCGTCCTGGATGGAGGAGTGGATCTGGCTTATTTCGTTAGCATAATGAATTTTAGATTCACCTGTATTGTTGACATTCAGTCATATCATTCAATTTTACTTCTGAAAGATATTAAATTCTACTGGGGCACTAATATATTTATCCATTTACCTGTTAAAGATACTGGGTTATTTTAAATATCTGATAATTATGAATAATGCTGATATATACAATTGTGTGTAGGCTTTTGAGTGAACAAAAGTTGCATTTTTCTCTAATGCTAATACTAAGATCAGAACTGTTGAATCATATGTATATATGTATAATTTTATAAAATGTACCAAACTATTTTCCAAAGCAGCTGTATTCCCACTGTGATTTATAAAATTTCCAGCTCTCCTCCATCCTTGCCAACAGTTAGTATTCTGAGCTTTTCATTTATCATTTATTTATTCATTTTTATCCACTTATTTTACCTACTCTAAAAGGTATGTGAGAGGGGTGCTTGGGTGGCTCAGTTGGTTTAGCATCCAACTTCAGCTCAAGTATGATCTCATAGTCCATGAATTCGAGCCCTGTGTCAGGCTCTGTGCTGACAGCGTGAAGCCTGAAGCCTACTTCAGATTCTGTGTCTCCTTCTCTCTCTGCTCCTCCTCTGCTCACACTCTCTCTTTCTCTCTCTCAAAAAATAAATAAACATTAAAAACTTAAAAAAAAAAATAAAAGGTTTCTGTGGGAATCTCATGTTGTTTTAATTTGCATTTCCTTAATGACTAAATATGTTTTCATGAGATTTTCTGTCATCTACATATCTTCTTTAATAAAGTGTTTGTTCAAATCTTTTGCTTATTTTTATTTTTTAATGCTTATTTTTCAGAGAGACAGAGAGAGCGTGAGCTTGAGTGGGGGAGGGGCAGAGAGAGAGAGAAAGAGAATCCAAAGCAGGCTGCAGGCTTGGAACCATCAGCACAGAGCCTGACATAGGAATAATCTCACAAATTGGGAGATGATGACCTGAGCCAAAGTCAGACACTTGGCTGACTGAGCCACTCAGGTACTCCACTTTTGCTTATTTTTAAAATTTGGTTGTTGGCTTGCTAACTGTTGACTTTTTAGAGCTCCTAACATTTCATTTCTTGAATTTTATTGAGATATACTTGACAAACAAAATTTGGATATATTTAAGGTATATGGGGTGATGTTTTAATATACGTATATTTTGTGAAATGTTTGCCACAATCAACCTAATTAACATGTCCATCATCTCACATAGCTATCATTTTTTGTGGGGGACGAGGAAAACAATGCTTAAGATCTACTCTTAGCACATTACAAGTGTACGATATAGTAGCATTTTTTTTTGTATTTTTATTTTTTAGCATTTATTCATTTTTGGTAGAGATAGACAGTGCTATCAGAGGAGGGGCAGAGAGAGAGGGAGACACGGAATCTGAAGCAGGCTCCAGGCTCTGAGCTGTTAGCATGGAACCTGATGCAGGGCTTGAACCCACAGAACTGTGAGATCATGACCTGAACCGAAGTCAGACGCTTGACCACTTGAGCCACCAAGGTGCTCCTACAATACAGTAGTATTAACTATAGTCATCATTTTGTACATTAGACCTCCAGAGTGTATTCATCTTATATAACTGACCTTTGATCAATACCTCCCATCTCCTCTGCTTCCAGCCCCTGGCGGCCATCATCTACTCTCTGCTTTTTTTGAGTTCAGCCCCTGGCGGCCATCATCTACTCTCTGCTTTTTTTGAGTTCAAATTCTTTAAGATTCCACAGGTAACAGTTGTCACGTCCTTGTTTGGCAGGTTATTAAAAAAAAAAGCAGTCCTTGGTGGGATTGTACACGAGAGTGCAGAAGTCATGGTCTGCACATTTCCAGAATCATAATGTCCTCCGCTGACGGAAATGGCCCTACTGTTTACATGCACACCAAGGCCATTCAGCTCTTCCCAACGTGTTTGCAACCCACTTGCAGTATCCGCTCCCCGCTTCACTGAGACACCAGCTACAGGAGAGCACAGTTTCCTAATCCTCTGAGGAGCACGGGGACTCCCTACACAGTCACGTTTGCTCTGGGGCAAAGCAGCAAGAGAAAAGAAAGAAAAAGAAAATTAAATGAAAAATGGATTTTTCTTACACACTTCAGACAATAAAAGTCAACTTGGGGCGCCTGGGTGGCTCAGTCGGTTAAACGTCGTTCAGCTCAGGTCAGATCTCACCGCCCGTGGGTTCGAGCCCCGCGTCGGGCTCTGTGCTGAGTGCTCAGAGCCTGGAGTCTGCTTCGGATTCTGTGTCTTTCTCTCTCTGCCCTTCCCCACTCACAGTCTATCTCTCTCTCAAAAATTATAAAATGTTAAAAAAAAGAAGAAGAAGAAGAAGAAGAAAAGAAGTCATTTTCCCAGTCCCTCTGAACAGAAAGGCACATTTTCTCTGCGTGTTTCAGGTCCGTGTGTGACAGCCACCGCCGGCGCTGCCACCACCATAGCTATAATAGTGCAGCTTTTGACAGAGGCTACTTGCCCGCAGGGCCAGGAAAGTAAAAAGAGAGAAAAAAACGTCAAGGATCCCCCCCTCCCTCAAGCCTTCTTCTCCAAAGGGCTTCCCCTTTCAATTCTCTGGCCAGAAAAATGGTTCTTGGAGCTTTCTATGTCCACACAGTTTTGGAATTTACTCACTCTCACACATGTGAGAGTTTCCATAAAGTCTAAGCCAGGGTACAAGAAGGGAAAAAAAAGAAAACCGAGAAAACACAGCTACATTTGTTATTCCTTGTGTTTTGATTTTCCTCCCTAATGCACCTGATCTTATTTTGTTTTCAGGGCCCTCAGGTATTAATTTCATGTGTGTGCCCAGGGTTTAAAGTTGCAGCCTGTGGGGAAGGGGGTGGAGGGTGCTTACCCCGTTTCAGCCAGATCCAGAAGTCCCCAAACACGTTGTCATGGTCACTTAGTCAGGTTTAGTCAAACAAACCTTGTTTGTTTTTAAAGTAGACACCACATTTCCTATGAACAGAAACACACCATCAGTGTACAATAGAATGAACTAAATTAAGAAACAAGAGTACAGATCCCCTCAGTGGTAAACAGTTAATATCTTGTTGTCCAAGATCAAATCTTCAAAAGCTAGGTTTTTCTTCGGGTTGGGGGGGCGGCGGGGAGACATTGCATTCCATTCTGCACAGAGAGGTTGATTACAGTGCAGAGTATGAATCAAAAGCAGTCAGAGGTGACAAGGATTTCGTGGAGCGACCAGTAGAGATGTTTGTTTATTCCAGTTCCCTTAAAGCAGTATGAAAACATGCTTGGAGGTTCAGGAGGCAACAACTGGGGCTCTTGTGTACCACACATGTGTGAGAGTAAAGCACAGAGGAAAGTAGAGGGCATCTAGGTGGCTCAGCTGGTTAAGTGTTTGTCTTCAGCTCAGGTCGTGATCTCATGGTTTATGAGTTCAAGCCCTACATCGGGCTGTGCACTGATAGTGTGAAATGGTCTTGGGATTCTCTCACTCTCTTCTCCCTCTCCCCTCCCTTGTTCTCTCTGTCTCTGTCTCTGTCTCTCCCTCAGTTAGATAAATAAACTTAATAAAAAAGCAGAGAGAAAAGTAGAATCATAAATGATACACCAATATACACAGATAGCAAGAAAGAAAGATAAATCAGATGCTGATGACATCACCAAAGCCTGGATTTTCTAGAGACTGAAGAATATTTTCCTCCTGGGCTTTCCAGTTAAATGATCCAATAAATGCCTTTTCCTTTTTTTTTAAGGTGTTGAACCAAGTTTGATTTTCTGTCATTTGCAGTAAAAATTTTTCTAATATGTTATATAATTCCTTTTGGTGCCCAGTATAATAATTCTGTTTTTTTCAAACTTGCATGATCACAAGAATCAGTTAGTATTTATTTTCCTGGGTATTTTGTTTTAGTAGGGATCCTGTTTTTAAGAATGGTCTGGAGATGAATCTTATGGTCAAGAAACAGGAAAATCATCATAATAGTACCGTATCTGCAAAAGAAGAAAAAGTATCAAAATTCTATCACATCTCACTTGCTAAATATTATATGATTCTCTGATTATCTCAGCAAATCAGCACACAGCCACAGAGTTATGAAACTTTAGAGATAGAAAGAATGGTATATGATCTAGCCCAACAGACTTTTTTTTTTTTTTACAAGGAGAAAATTGCAGTTGAGTGAAGTAAAGCCACATGTGTAAATTTCATAGGGAGTTAGTAGCAGAATAGAGACTATAACAATCTCCTTCTGGTTAAAATTTTTATATTACCAAAATCATCACATTCCTTCCTTCCTTCCTTCCTTCCTTCCTTCCTTCCTTCCTTCCTTCCTTCCTTCCTTCCTTCCTTCCGGAAGAGGGAGAAGGGACAGAAGGAGAAGGAGAGAGAATCTTAAGCAGGCTAGATGCTCAGCACAGAGCCCAATGCAGGGCTCGATCCCACGACCCTGGGATCATCACCTGAGCCAAAATCAGGAGTCTGAAGCCCAACCAAGACACCCAGGTGTCCCAAAATCACATTTCTAAATTAGAAAAACATAAGAAAAAGCACATAAATAGCAGGATGTTAAAAATTTACCTTTATTCTTCAAAGTTGTAGAAAATTAACTAAAAGAGCTTATAGCATGTTCGAAATTCTTAACATCTTTATTATGAATGAGCACTCATTATTTGACCATTATAACATTAATGAGTTCTTTACTATTTAAGCAGACTCTAAACACTTATCCTAATCCATGCTGTGATTTTGTAACCATACCCTCTAATGCTAATAATTTTATTTATAATAAAAATTGAGAGCTATTATGGATAAAAAGACTTTAAGAGTAAACAAGTCTTTTCTTTATTGTTTTTAATCTAAGAATTAACATAAGAAATTGCCTGAAGAATCAAGTGGTCCAAATGCTGTGGCTTCACAAGCAAATTTATAGAGTTTTATACACTGAATAAGGATTTTCCCATTTTATTTCCCCAGTGTTTGGTAAAGAACTGTAAGCAATAAAGACACCAGTGGTAGCTGCTTGTAGGGGTTATAGAAGATCATTTGATGGAGGTACAGGCTTCTTCACATTATAAAATAAAGCCTTTTAAACTAAACATCTTCATCATTTTTTCCTCTTCTTGAGGAGCAAAAATCAAACTGATTGCCAGCTATTGCTGAAGTTATTAAAGAAGGCCTTCCATAAATGCCACAAAAGATGTTATTCTAAATTACCTATTGCTATCTTAAACTCGAATGCTCTTAAAAATACATAAGTCATCATTCAGATAAAATAAGATATTGGCATTGCTCATATAAGGAAGGAATTTTCTCAAAGCATCATATTTATAATTACAAGCTAAAAAATACATGTATTTACATGAATATTATAATCACATAAATCTATTGCAGATATATTTTGTTTCTAGTAATAACTTTTTATAGGAAATGTTTCTGAGTGTCTTTAAATGTAAAAGGTCCATCTTGTTAATGATTTGTAATGAGAATAAGCAGATACCCACAGTTTGGGAATGGATTTGAAAGAAAAGTTAAAAAGGTTTATGCCATTATAAAATATTTGTTAACATTATAACGAAATACATTTTTTGAAAATTTTAAAAAAATTTTAGTTTATTTATCTATTTTGAGAGAGACGGAAACAAGATGAGGGAGAGGGAGAGGGAAAGAATTCTCCAGTGGTAGTGCAGAGCCTGACACCGTGCTCAAACTCACAAAACTCTGAGATCATTCTCTGAGCAGAAACCAAGAATTGAGCTCTTAACTGACTGAGCCACCCAGGTTACCCCCAGATTTTATTTTTTTTAAAGTGAGTTCTATATCCAAGGTGGAGCTTAAACTCATGATCCTGAGTTCAAGAGTCACATGCTCTACCAACAGAGCCAGCCAAACACTCCAAAATTAAAGTAAACAAACAAACAAACAACAACAACAAAAACTTTGGCACCAAATAATCTAAACCATTGTTCTCCAAATTTGGTTGTATGTCAGACTCAGCATGGATGCATTTCAGAAAACAGACTCCCAATTATAAACTTATTGGAAGCTTAAGAAGTAGTGCTATGGACTTTGTATTTTTAAATTTTTTTTTTTCAATTTTAAAGAGAGAGAAAGAGCACAAGTAAGAAAGAGAGGCAGAGGGAGAAAGAGAGAATCACAAAACAGGCTTCACACTCAGCATGGAGCCTGAGATGGGGCTCCATCCTATGA
The DNA here is from genome assembly GCA_017311185.1 of Proteles cristata cristata. Lineage (NCBI taxonomy): Eukaryota > Metazoa > Chordata > Mammalia > Carnivora > Hyaenidae > Proteles > Proteles cristata. The sequence continues at coordinate 173,902 of JAESUZ010001452.1, forward strand.
CCCTGGGATCATAACCTGAACCAAAATCAAGAGTCAGATGCTCAAACAGCTGAGCCATCTAGGTGACTTTGGAGTCTATTTTTTAATGAAAGTTTCCACCTTGATTTCCAGAGGATTATCTGTATCATCACTGAGCTTTCTCTTTGTGGATTCCTGCATGCTACCTAGAGGAAAAGGTGGACAGTAGAATCTTTTCCTACATCTTGGGCAATTACACATGTCTACTAAGGCTTTTTGTAGCAATAAACAGTTTGATGTTCAAAAGATCACCAAACTTAAATGTGTCTATCCATCTTTTTTTCTTCAGCAAATAACAACACAAGTAGTAAGGTTGACAAGATTGTCTGATGAAGGTATTAGAAGCTAAGATCAGTGTTGATTGCCTAAAAGCACTTTAAAGATTCTTGATTTTCAATTTAGTTGAAAGGGTGAGAATTAAGTTATTTTATATAATCTCTAATGTCTATGCATGTGCAATCTAGTTACAGAAGTAGCTCTATACATTTATAATTAAGGGAATCAAAGAGAGGGACAGGAACTGAAAGAGCTTCTTAACATGGTTTGTTGTGGTGCCTTTTAATAATGTGCTGTTTTCATCTTGTGCTTTTCCCCAAACCAGTGTCAGTTTGGATCTTTAGGGATTAAAGATAGAAACACTGAATACATTTTTATGTGGTGCTTCCACTTCTTTGGTGTTTGAGCTTCCCATCCTCTCTACCTTCTGAATTTCAAATCATCTTAAAAGTTGATAGCCTCATTTGAAGTGTTATGTTCTTGGTTTGTTTTGATATGTAAATCACTCCGAGACATCCATATAAGCTGGCTTATTATACAAATAACAGAGACTGGATTTTCATCTTTTAAGGAGTTTTGCAACTCACTTATTTGAATGAGAAAAGTGCAATAGCTCACTGAGGCCTAGGCATATATAATTTTATTTATCCTGGAGAATATCCATTCCTCACTAAACATAGTTTGTTATTATGAGGAATTCAAAGACAAAGGTACAGGAATATTTTAACATGTGAATTACCATACAACACATTTCTCCCATCAAGAAGTACCCATGGGGCGCCTGGGTGGCTTAGTCGGTTAAGCGTCCGACTTTCGCTTAGGTCATGATCTCGCGGTTCGTGGGTTCGAGCCCCGCGTCGGGCTCTGTGCTGACTGCCAGCTCAGAGCCTGGAGCCTGTTTCAGTCTGTGACTCCCTCTCTCTCTGACCCTCCCCTGTTCACGCTGTCTTCCTCTCTCCTGGAAATAAATAAAAAACATTTAAAAAAATATATTAAAAAAAAAAAAAAAAAGAAGTACCCTATGCACTGTGAAAAACATACCAGATATGTTTTCTTGTTACCCAAGATATTAACAGTAAGCTGCCTTCATTTTTATCAATTTTTCTTTCTTTCTATGGGTTGGCTGAATTCAGTTGTATCTTTTGTTTTTCCTGCTCTTGTCATTATTTGAGGCACTTTTATGGTATTATTAAAGACAAAACAAAAAATGAAAAAGGGAAGTCGAAGTCTAAGGCAGATAGTGTGGATGAGGTCAAAGAATCAGTTTTATAACTTTCCAACAATTTTCTTTAAATATTTATTTACTAATTTAACTAATCTCTATACCCAACGTGGGGCTTAAATTCACGACTCCAAGAGAGAGAGTTACATTCCCTATTGACTGAGTCAGTCAGGAACCACCCTATGACTTCTCTATTGAATGAGAACACATTAACTCTATGAGAAAAGCTATTTGATAAAATTATAAAAATAGTAGATTGAGGAACATGGTCCAGATTACTTTGGAAATTATAGTTTCACTATTTTTATTTCCCATGTTAACAAATAATGACTGTACCATGGCAGGAATATTCTTATCCCTCCCCTTGCCCCCAGATTCCTTCCAAACTATGAATATTTGCTTTCTTTCATTAGAAATAGTCATTTGACGCCACAATAATAATCACATAAATCTATTGTTCACATAAAATCCTTCTGTAATTTTATCACTTTGCCTCAACTATACTTTCTTTATGTAAAAGGATACAATAAAATATTTTGTGTAGGAATAGTGAGTATGTTCCAAGAAGAGCTCTGAAAGCAACTTCCCAAGCTTTGATTATCCCACAGCCTCATTCAACTTCATGGCTTGCATGAACCTTGCCAAAATCTAGTGCAGTTTCCACAAGTAGCAATAGGAAAACCTCCATGGGACCATGGAAGTAGAAGCTCCTAGACTATTCGTGGCCCTGTCACAAAGGGGAGATCCTGGAGCCAAGTGTGGTATTAACCTCTTCTTTAATGAGTTAACTGAGACCTTCTGAACTAGCTCTCTGCTTAACTTTCCAAAATGGTGAGCGAATGAGCTTATCAGGGCACCCAGATTCGTCTTCTGGATGCTGAGAGAGCAAAATCTTCAGCACCTTCTGTGTTCCTAAATAAAACCCTTGAAGAGATTCCTTATTGCCATAGAATTGTTTTCTAAGTAACATAAATCAAGTCTGTTCACCCCATTTTCAATTTTTTGAGATGCTATAACCAAGGGCTTTCAGAGAGTTAATCAAAATGCGATTGTGATATAAAATATATTCTAATTTTTAAAATATTTAAAAACTTTTAATTGTATTTATTTTTGAGAGAGAAATACAGGGCATGAGGAGGGGACAGGCAGAGAGAGAGAAGGAGACCAAGAATCCTAAGCAGGTTCCAGGCTCTGAGCTGTCAGCTCAGAGCCCATCACGGAGCTGGAACTCAGAGGCCACGAGATCATGACCTGAGCTCAAGTCGTGCTTAACCAATTGAGCCACCAATGTGCCCCTAAAATATATTCTAATTTTTAAATCAAATCAAATTTCAAGATTTCTAAAACAGCTCAGCAATATTTTAGATTTATTGATTGACATATATTTTTTATTTCAAATTCAGCTGGAAGTCTGTGCTTTATTTTCTTAGCAAATAAATTCAAAGGAAGAAACATCCCAGGAGTAAGACCAATAATGTACAGAAAATGAGTTAATAACTATTAGATTTTATACAATTCTCATTGACTTAATTCTTCTTAATTCTTACCATATTATTAATTCTTCTTAATTAATTCTTACCATATGTTCATGGAAAAGCATAACGAATATTTCAGATGGTTTTGTAATTGAGCATCCTTTTTTCAATTTGTTGAGGGCTTCCTTTGTGTAGCTTCAGAATTAGTATCTGCAGATACATACTAAGGTGTACATAAATATTTTTAATTGTTGTTTAGATGCTGAATTTTATATTTCAGTTAAATTATCCCTTCCTGTTCTAAAATTGAAAAATCAAGTCATGAATGCCTCCATTTCTCAAAACAAATGTTCTAGGACACCTAATTTCTATTATTATTTCTGAAAGCCTTAAGTGAATCTTGGAATCTGCTATAGGAAAGTAGCCAGCAAACTAATATTATAAAGATGGTATTATAACACGGATGGAGCTAGAGCATATAATGCTAAATGAAATGTCAAAGAAAGACAAACACCATATGATTTCACTCATATGTGGTGTTTAAGAAACAAAACAAACAAATAACCATGAGAGAGAGAGGGAGAGAAACCAAGAAACAGACTGTTAATTATAGAGAACAAACTGATGGTTACCAGAGGAGATGTGGGTGGGGGGGGGTGGGCTAAATAGGTGATGGGGACTGAGGAGTACACTTGTGATGAACACAGGGTGATGTATGGAATTGTTGAATCACTACATTATACATTGGAAACTAGTATAACACTGTATGTTAACTAACTGGATTTAAAATACAAACTTAAAAATGGCATTTTAAACATTCCCTATACTTAATGTAGGGCTAATTATTAAAAGGGGGAAGCCATTCCATTCAGAGCAATAGAACAAGAAAAATGGATTCTTCCTGGTTCATCATTATGGCCAAAAAATATTAGCAGACATAAACATAATGTCTTTTTTTTAATGCTTATTTATTGTTTGAGATAGATACATAGTGGAAGCAGGGGAGAACAGAGAGAGACACACACACACAGAATCTGAAGCAGACTTCAGTCTCTGAGCTGTCAGCACAGAGCCTGATGTGGGGCTCAAACGCACAAACCCTGAGATCATGACCTAAGCCAAAGTCAAACAGTTAACCGACTGAGCCACCCAGGCATCCCAATATAATGTCCTTAAATATGGGAAAGAAAAATAAAAGTGATTTATAATACAAATATACCAATATGTTTTAGACTATATGTCAATGTTTAGATTTGCTTGCTTATGTTTTTAGGATTAAATATTTTAATATGAAGATCAGAAGCCATTCTGTACAAAAGAATAGGAAAATGTACAGTAAAGATATGAGTGAATGGACACCATAATTAAAGCAAATGTTAGACAAGGTCAATATTTGAAAAATCTATTTTTTTTTAATGTTTTATTTATTTCTTAGGAGAGAGAGAGAGAGAGAGACAGCGCGAGCAGGGTAGGGTCAGAGAGAGTGGGAGTCACAGACTGAAACAGGCTCCAGGCTCCGAGCTGGCAGTCAGCACAAACCCCGACGCGGGGCTCGAACCCACGAACTGCGAGATCATGACCTAAGCGAAAGTCGGACGTTTAACCGACTAAGCCACCCAGGCGCCCCTGAAAAATCTATTTCTATATATTGGTTATGAACAATTGAAAATCAAAATTTAAAAACAGCAGATATATTTAAATGTGATTCTTTTTTTCCCTTTTTTTTTTGGTTTTATTTATTTATTTATTTATTTATTTATTTTTATTTTTTTAAATTTTATTTTATTTTATTATTATTTTTTTTACAAATAGTTTATTGTCAAATTAGTTTCCACATAATCAGTGCTCATCCCCACAAGTGTCCCCCTCCATGCCCATCCCCCCCTCCCCCCCATATCCATCAGTCCTCAGTTTTTGTCAGCATTCAAGAGTCTCTCATGGTTTGCCTCTCTCCCTTTCCCCCACCATTTCCGCCCTTCTTCTCCCCCTTGGTCCTCCGTCAAGTTCCTCCTAATCCTCCTATACGTGCAAACATATGATATTTGTCCTTCTCTGCCTGACTTATTTCGCTCAGCATAACCCCCTCAAGGTCCATCCATGTTGCTACACATGGCCAGATTTCACTGTTTCTCATTGCCATGTAGTATTCCATGGTATAGATAAACTACATCTTCTTGATCCATTCATCTGTTGATGGACACTTAGGCTCTTTCCACGTTTTAACTATTGTGGAGAGTGCTGCTATGAACATTGGGGTAAATGTGATTCTAATAATATGTAAGCAAAATCTGTATGCTAAACATTAGAAAACATTGATAAAGGAAATCAAAGAATGTCTAAACAAATTCAAAGAAATACTGGGTGCATGGTTTGGACAACTGAATATAGTTAAGATTTCAAAACTCTCCAAAGTGATTTATACAGTCAATAATTTAAATCGAAATCTCAGCAGGTTACTTAGTAGATATTGAAAATCTTTCTTAAAAAATAAATTAAAAATATCTTTTATAGTATCTACTTTCAGTATCACGATCTCAAGTTTCGTGAGATTGTGCCCCATGTCTGGGCTCTGCACTGACAGCGCAGAGCCTGCTTGGGATTCTCTCTCAGTCCCTCCCCCACATGTGCTCTCTCTCTCTCTCTCTATATATATATATATATATATATATATATAAAATAAATATTTTTTAAAAAGAAAGAAACCCACATATATATGGTCGTTTTACTTTTGAGAAAAGTACAAAGACAATCATTAGAAAATGGAGAGTCTTTTCAAAAAATAGTATTGGAACAACTGGCCATTGTTATATACACAAATTAATCTTAACTGGTAACCTCACATCTAATACAAATAGTAACCTACAATGGACCAGGGATTGATATCTAAATCTTAAAATTACAAAATGTATATAACAAAACCTAGAAGAAAATGTTTTATGACTTTGAATTAGGAAAAAAATTTAAGTACAATACCAAAAGTACAAATACATTCATAAATTAGAGCTCAACAAAATAATATTGTTGCTCTATGAAAGACAGTGTTCAAAAAAGTGAAAAGTCACAGACTAGGAAAAACTTCAGCAACTGCATATCTGACCAAAAAAAAAAAAAGCGGTATCCAGAATGTTAAAGAACTTTCAATCCTCAATAATGAGAAAACAAACAACAAGAAGATACTGAGCAAACCTAATTCCCATATATGGCTGGTGGGAGCACCTTGCACGTTATGTGAACTTGGTATAGATGAATTATTCATCCTAATTGGGTTTGTCCAAAATTTGTAGTTACTAGAAATGAATTCTTAACACTCACACAATTATTATTCTATGCCAAAAATATTATTCACACACCTATATCCACAAGTAGAACAACATTTAGGTGTTAAGGAAACATTAAAATCTTTTGGGAATACACTGTATCCCAAACCGCAAATAACAAAATGCAAAATAAAAAAATCCTTCTCAGATATTCAACTGCTTCTGCTCTACGGCAGCTTAATTAATAGATGTGCTTAGTTCATAAACCATTTTTTTTTGAGAATTATATTCTCTCTGGACTCCTAGAATTTCCATTGTGTTTCTCCTGGCACAAAAGTGACAAAAGTGTTAAGCCTGATTAAAAAAAATAAAGCCTTCATAGTCAGGCTGAGCCTGTATGTATGTAGTTGAATCAAAATGATCTAGGTTTTAGTGGGGTCAGTTTGTTACAAAGAGCCTGCATGATTTTCTCAGTAACAGAGAAGCTAGACATGAGAGTTTCAACTGTAAAAGATACAATGTGCATAAGTCACAGTAAATTGGGTCTATAAAACCATTCAGCTACACAGTGATCTCCCACAGAAATGTAGACTCAGTCAAAGATACCCCTTAAACTCTCTCAAGCTCAGAGGATCTAATATTTTTTTTAAATTTTTTAATGTTTTATTTATTTCTGAGAAAGAGCGAGAGAGACAGAGTGAGCAGGGGAGGGTCAGAGAGAGACAGGGAGACACAGAATCCGAAACAGGCTCCAAGCTCTGAGCTGGCTGTCAGCACAGAGCCCAACGCGGATCTCGAACTCACCAACCATGAGATCATGACCCAAGCCGAAGTTGGACGCTTAACCAACTGAGCCACCCAGGCTCCCCTCAGAGGATCTAATATTAAAGAAACATTTGCTCTGTGTTATATATACGTCCTTGAACTAACTGCAACAAAAAATGCATGGCTTTATATTTATGATTGAAAGATATAAATGAAGGGGGAAATAGAGAACAAAGAGAAATGTTAATAACTAAAGACATTTAAAAAATGTTTTAAAGATTATACTTAGCAAGTTAAAGGGAAAGTAACAAAAACAAATTTTTATATTAATTAGGAAGTCAACAAATTAATGGAACAGGTTATTCCCTTGTCGATAATCACAAAGAGGGAAATTTTGGACTAGTATTTGGCCTGGTGTTATATAAAAACATACTAGACTCTTCCTTCATTTCAACAACTTCCTAGCTAGTGATCTTGTTCAAATTATTTACATTTTGTGAGACTCAGTTTTACCTATTTCTTAGGACCTCAGTTTCCTTATTTGAAAAAGAGTTGCTAATCTTTATCACATCTTTCAATTACTAGAACTTCAACGTTTCTTTATGACCTAGACTAACACAAAGTTTCCTTTCCAGGTTGTTTTCAGAACCAATCTTTTAACAAAGTCTTTCCCTGCAAAGATCTTTGTGTATCACATGCTATGGTTTTCCATGGAGCACATGCAGATCTAACACACTACTTTAAAGAATGATACGTTTTCTTTTGTTTGCAAGTATATACGTGAAATCTTAGCTGAATTAATTCTTGAACATTATCAAATGGTCCTTTTGACCTATTTGAGGTTTTACTTGAGTTGGTACAATGGAATATCCCCTTACTCCCTAGGGCCCTTGAAAACTGTTCATTCTTGGTCCATATGGGAATCCAACCAAAACCTAGATGTGAAATCACTCTAGTGCCTGTCTCCACTCAGAAAGAGTTATGACAGTCAACACTACTGCTCTAAAGAGCATACATGTAACCACATTACATGAATTTGTACTGCAAAATATTTTCACCAGCACAAAAGGATACTCTTTCTTGTAAAGAAACATAAATACTTGTCACCTACCTAAGTGTAGCAAATCAATTTTTTTCTGTTAATCACAAGCAAAGTCCAATTTTACATGTATATAATATATAAATTTATATTTGTGTGCATATCTATATACTTCCCATCGTAAACAGCTAAAAATTGGGTAAAATGTGAAAGACCTTTTTTTAAGCCTTCACAATTAGTCTTTATTGTCAGTTCAAGACTGCAAGTCCTGAGGGAAGGAAAACTCATAATTTCTCTATTAATTTCCCTCTGTCTCTCCCAGAGGATAATTTCCCAACCGTGATTCAGCTGAGCTGGAGTCCAGCAGTCAATGGCTTCTCTCTCAAGAGGAGGAGCCAGAGAACAGGAAGCTGAAGAGACAGCAAAGAGAAAGGAGGCACAGAACGGCATTCCATCGGGACGACCCTGTGTGGACTTGGGGGACACCATGACTAAGGGCTGGGCTGTGTGGTTTGAAAAACCACTGCACAACCTGTTTGATGATTAAAATTAATGCATTTGCCATTTGATAGCACCGGTGACTGAGACTTCAAGTGCATTGGAGGAAGTTGGCAAAGCTTGCAGAGCTGCTATATGTTAGGTGTTCATAAAGCCAGAGGCCACACTGAGGCCTGATGGCTTTCCACTGTGCATCCTGATTCTGCAAATTTGTAAAAATTGAGTCCAGGTGATGACAGTCAATGACTGACTGCTGTAGACAGCAAATATAAAATGTTAGGATTCCACCAACTGATGTGATTCAATTATCCTTTCTTACTATGGGTTCTCAGGGTTACATAAAATGATTACAACATTCTCCACTACTTTGACTTTCTTGATAGATTAAAAAAAAGTTTCTATTTGAAGCAGTCCCACTACAGTTAATTAAGGATTATACATAAAAAACGAGAGCAATGAAAACAATGAAAGGGCATTTTGAGAAGAATAGTGTAAGAGAGGAAGATCAGCCTAAACTTAAAGTACATTCCTCAGAATCTATGCTTACCATATCTGCTCTTCTTACATGAAAAGAAAGTTTCCCATTGGGATATTCACTTCTCTAGACTGTCTTTGGGGAAAATATTATATGCACTTTCATCTGTTTTTTTTTTCTGTCTGATTCTGTGATGTATTTATTTGCTTGAGGCTATTTGCACATATCCACCTATTTTACAATAATACCAAGCTACATCTAACAGAGTTGAATCCAAATATCCTCCCCACAGAATGTTAAAACTATTTTGAATCCCTAAGCTTAATTTTACTATAATGTGGGTCTCAGGAATCTTTTAATTATGTTTCCTAAGTTACTAAACATATGCAGTCCTGTGATATTAACTAACACTTATAGGAAAATTTTGTGCACATGGTATGAAGTTAGTGTTCCAAATCCTCAGGTTTCTTCTTAGGGAATTAGATTTGCTCTAGAGCTTTTGTGTTGTTGTTGTTCTGATGTCTTACTGTTGCTAAATTGGTAGTCTCCCTTGATATACATACACCCCTTCTCTTTTCTGCCTGTTAACTCAAGTGTGGAACAAACCTATGTTCCCTACAATTTTCTCAAATATATTTTATACAAGTTAGCTATTTGGAATAGAAATTTATTAAATAAAGTAGATTGTTACTATTTTAATTACCCAGCATTTTATCTCCCATTTTTGGGAATAGTATCCAGATATTTTGTCTTCAGTACTTAGCCTCTACACTTCAGTAAAACTCACTCATGCCTGGATCCAAGGGGTAGTCAGGCAGCTATAGGTAAGTCAAACTTGACATTCCATTCTCTGAGTGCTTGATACCCATCAGACCAATCAGGTCAAATGTAACAGAGCACAGGGGTGCCTGGATGGCTTAGTAAATTAAGTGTTCGACTTCAGCTCAGGTCATGATCTTGCCCTCAGTGAGTTTGAACCCTTCATTGGACTCTACGCTGACAGCTCAGAGCCTGGAGTCTGTTTCAGATTCCGTGTCTCCCTCCCTCTCTGCCCTTCCCCCACTCACACTCTGTCTCTCAAAAATAAACATTTAAAAAATGTAAAAAAAAAATTTTTTTAAAGTAACAGAGCACAAATGTGCGTGTTAAGGTCTGAACCCCATGTCTGGAAGGGCTCTAGTTCTTAATTTTTCAGTGGATATGGTCCAATGAATACTCTTTTTGAAGCCACATTGGATAGAATTCATAGCATCTATTAATTAGAAAAATACTATCTGATACAAGGTAGACTGAAAGGGAAGGGAATACAGGGAACAAATTAACATACAGGAAATAGATAACCCTATGTGTAGACATCATCTCATCGCCTCTAAGAATAGCTCAGAAATCATTCTTTTTAACTTCCATTCCAGCTCACACTGTCTTTCTGGACCCTTCCTATGCTATCACCATTCATCTTGTTCCACTTTCTCCCTAGGGACTCCTTTCCTCCTTCCCATCTGACTGGCTACTAATACTAAGCATTTTTCTTAGTTTATTATGCAGAAAAGATAGAATTTTCACAGGATTTGTCAGCCAAATTATTATTACTGTTATTATTATTGTCTTAATTTTTAAAGGCAGTACATGCACCTAGTACAAAATTAGAAAGGCACCAAAGGATGCACAATGGAAAAAAGGTTTCCTACTCTTATTATCTCCCAGATATATAATTTCCTTCCATATATACATATGGAGATGACATTTTCATTGAACATTTCAAAAAATATTGCTTTATTTAAATTACATTAAATTATTATGCAAAAAGGTAAAATAATTACAAATATAATTTTATGAATCTTAAGGAACTACATAGAAATTGCCTTTTCTGTTTGCCCTTAGATTTTTTCCATAAAAGAGATTAAGTTAGGAGTTAGATAAAATAGAAAAAGTGATTCTGTATCCTTTGGTTAGTATCTGTATTATTTTTAGGTTTACATGAAAGATGAAAGAATATTATTATAAGTTATATAAAACATAAATATTTGAAATATGCAGATGAAATATCTACTTAAAGTTAACTGTCAGTTAATCAGTGTCTTGGATTTCTATTTACAACTGAACATACTAAGGTTAACAATGAATTAGTCTTTAAATCTCACTAATTTTTTAACCGCGATTTTAAAAATAGATGGACTGTAAAAGACCATATATTTAAAAAAAAATTGGAATGTCTATGAAATGTAATAGTATTATGCTTATTCTTAGAGCTCACCATAGCTGGGTCTAATTCTCGCCCTCCAGGCTGTATACGTATGCAAGAAACAAAGGCATTAGCACAGATACAAACATATTCACTCATTGAACAGTATCATTGTTTTATACTGAATCATGTAGTGTTTTTCACTACTTCTTTTTATTATCTGTGAAATAACTACATAAAAGTAGAACCAAATCTTCTTTTAGTAATAAGTTACCAACACGGTTTAGCTATTTCTGTCAATTTTGATCTTTCCATTATCTTGCATTACTTATATTATTCTGGATAAGAATTTTTACTTTTTCTTAAGAGAATGGATTATTCTTTTTTCAAGCCTCGTTTAGTGCTCAATATGAACTCATCTTTTCTTCCTATATATTTTACATTTTGAAATATCAAAACCACTAATAAAGTTTTTAGGCTGTACTTAGGTAGCAATTTTCCTTACTTCATACTTGAGAAAATTGTTCTGTAAAACAAGCATGTTTTACCAAGTATTAATGTTCTCACAATGACAGGCTATTTTTTTTATGTCCTTATCACTGACATAATGGCTTTAATGTAATAAGCCTAAAATGTCAGGTCTCTGATGATCATTGAAAATAAATACAAAGAATGTCCATTTTTGATCTCAAGTAGATCTAGTGAGAGTAGAGAGTAGAGAACAGAACAATATAATCCTTAATAAAATGGAAATCGAGTTGTATTATTCTGGTGTGAAAAACATGAACATTTTGGCTCCAGTATTATAGATATTGATTATAGTTCTAAGAATAATACAATGTCATGTCTTAAAAGAGGAACTGAAAACTGAAAAAAATGTGAAACATTGTCAGAGAGATGATTTAAAAAAAAGGACACAGACCAAGTTTGTGTGTTAAATTTAAAATTCAATAAATTGAAAGATATGCTTTCACAGATCCTAAAAGCTCTCTTTCATGGGCCCAGCCAGTGTATTTTCCTATTATTTAAATGCAACATATTTGGTCTATTTCCAATGAATCAAACCAACTTTATCAGCTTGCATCTGGAAGATCCTGAAAGATGAGTGAGCATTGGTAAGATCTTGGAGAAAAGAATGAGTAATTCTGGGTGATTATTGCAAAGTGACTCCTGAACAGAAGAATCCTGAAGGAAGGATTAGAAACTTCATCTGGTAAATGCAAATTCCTTATAATGGACAAAAACAATTCAATTAATTCAGCAAGGCCTAAAATGTTGTTTTATTCTTTCCATCTTTTTCACCAACAAAGTATGTCTTTTGACAAAAGATGTATGGCTGGAATCCAATAATAACTTCCATTTCTGCAACAATCATACTTTACAGAATACTCTCACATAGATGATTCAATGTGCTTGTCATTTTTCTCCTAAAAGTAGACCCAAATGTTGATCTCTTAGTTCAACTTAGATTTAATCCTATTAGGTTGAGAATTATTAAATGGTTGCAAGAGTCATCATTCTTTTCCAAACTGGCATTGATTAAAACTAATTTTCGGCAACTTATCTTCTCTAATAGATGGCATCATGAACATGTCAATTCACAAATTCACTGTTTAGCTTTGCTCAATAATATGCACATAAAATCAAAGCATATATTGGTACTGGTGAATGACTGGACAGCATTGCTTCTGAGGAAAATACTGTTGATAATTGAAGGCAAGCTCTACATAAGATTATGCACAGTGTGTCAGAGTGAAACAAAAATATGAATTGGAAAGTAATGGAAAAAATAAATAGGTATATAATACTTCTTGAGAAGAAATACATTGAAGATAGGAAGAAATAAAGAATGTCAGTTCTTTCAGTTAACTTTTCTGATCAGACGTTATAACCTGATTTTATGATTATCTGTCTATAGTTAATTCTGTTGGGTTAAAAATTTTACACAAAATATCCAAGTTTGCTTAACCTAACACAAATTTCTCCACTAATGTTATATATAATCAGATTTCCTTTACTGAATTAGGTTTGTAAGTTAGGTATCAATAATTCATACTTAAGCATGAACATTTTCACATGGAAATAGAAAAAATGATTCTAATCCTCAAGGGACCGATCTAAAATTCTAAGATGTCTTACTATGTTCTTTGATTGCACAAGTAGATTTAGAATGTTCTACTCTTGGCAAATATTCAAATAAACATTACCAATCAGAAAACTTATTCTAATTATATTTATACAAAATGCCAATGATTTCCATGAAAATACTAAACAAATATGTTAATATGTGGAGTAATTTCAAAATTCTGGAACATAACCAAGTATGCAAGTATAAGATAAATTAACAATTAGAGCTTCCACAGGTAAAATAATTCTTGACATCAATCATGTCTTTATGTTTCACTTGATTTCCAAGACATCATAGGTTAGAAACAACAAAAAAGAAGAAGGTCTCAGAGGTGTAACATAATGAGCGGAAAAAACATGCCACCAGTAATGGAAGGAATGAAACATTCTAAAGTAAACACTAACTCTGTTTATTCAATTGATATAAACAGATACAGTTCCAATTAGCTTGGCCTTATCAAAAACTTAAAGAATATTCAATGTTAAAACAGCTGGTTGGGTTCAATGATTCAGGTTTCTGATGCAGAACCCTGGAACCTCAATGTGACTTGTGCCAAGGTTCAAGTCCTCAGTAACTGAACACGAAGCTCCATTCTGAAACTAGAAATTAAGGTGTGTCAGGCTGGCAGAAGATCTGACTAGGAACCTGGCAAATGATACCTAGTGCTATCAGCTTTGGCCATAGTCTGCCGGCTGTCCACCACCATCTTCCTTTTTCTCCTTTTCCTGCAGAGCTAAGTAAATGCCCTCCAAAGATCACTTGCCTCTACTTCCATACAAACCACAGTGTCACCAATATCTGCTCAACACCTTTGACAGCTAAAGAAGCAGGGCACTGTAGCTTTGCTATTGCCTAGATACATGCAGATCTAGGTTGGACAGAGAACTGGCCGGACTGCACTCCAATGCCCTAGAGAAAGTTTCACTGGATCTCAGTCTTTATAGTCCAGGAGGAGCTGACTTTTCATTAAGACACACCAAACTCTCAAAACACTCTTGACACCATGAACTGTGGCAGAGTATATATTGTTACAACTTGTTATGTGCAACTATCTCATTGAAGGAAATATCTTTCTGAGCACGAGTTGGGTCTAGGGGAAAAAAAGCCTTTTTTTGCTGAAATCCAAGGTATGTTTGTAAGGACACATATAAACTGATCCTAAGGCACTGTCAAAACTCCAGAAATAACCAAACCCAAACCACCAAATCAGTGAATAATATTGAGTTAGAGTTGAATGAGGCAAATGGAAGCTTCCAAATTCAGAGACTGATGTGAAGCACAGGGACCTGACATACAGGGTTGTTTACAAAGCGAAAATGAGAAAGTTGTGTTAACCTTTTCCATGGCTAGTTATAAAAAATGGGGTTTTCAGGGATGCCTGGGTGGTTCAGTCCATTAAACATCTGACTCTTGGGGCGCCTGGGTGGCTTAGTCGGTTAAGCGTCCGACTTTGGCTTAGGTCATGATCTCGCGGTTCGTGGGTTCGAGCCCCGCGTGGGGCTCTGTGCTGACTGCCGGCTCAGAGCCTGGAGCCTGTTTCAGTCTGTGACTCCCTCTCTCTCTGACCCTCCCCTGCTCATGCTGTCTCTCTCTCTCTCTCTCTCTCTCCTAGAAATAAAACATTAAAAAAAAAAAACAACAACTTCTGACTCTTGATCTGGCTCAGGTCATGATCTCATGAACTGTGAGATTGAGCCCTGGGTCTCGCTGTGCACTGGCAGCACAGATTCTGCTTGGGATTCTCTGTCTCTGCCCTTCCCCTGCTCACATTCTCTGTTTCTCTAGGAAGGATGGAAGGAAGGAAGGAAGGAAGGAAGGAAGGAAGGAAGGAAGGAAGGAAGGAAGGAAGGAAAAATTGAGTTTCCAGATGTAGGAGAAATGGTTAAAAGTGATTATCCTATACCATTTTTGGGAAGATGATTTAAATCTCTTTTTGATTATCAGAGACATTAACAAAAAGCTGACCAAGTTAACTTTTGTTTGTCTTACAGAATAAGCTAAAATAAGATTCATTTATGTGGCTGAAGTGGTTTTGTCTACTCAGGGAATTTTTAAGTCTGGTCTCCATTTTGTACTTAACTTTAACAATTCCCCCAGTTGGTATGCTTTAAATATGACCATTTTAGTCTAGCATCACTTCAGTTAACCACATTGATGTAGACAGACCAAAAAAATCACATATAGTTATTACTGTTAGTTAAGTGTCAAGACAGATGGTTATATAGCCACTGTTACCAATATTCGCATTCTCATTGTAGACATGAGTCAGATCATTATTAGTTCTTCTAGCTATCTAATCCCCATGAATATCATTTGATGGGTGAGTGGTTGCTGAACATCATTTTAGGCCCTTCAGAGGATATAGAATACTACAAGTTTAATATAATGACTTTAAAGAGAATAATAGTCAAGGATTGAAAAATTCCCCAAAGCAGAGATTCCCAGGAGCCAAGATTCAATCAGTTAAATAAAATAAATGGGTTATAATCAGATTCAGGCTTTAGTTTTTATAAATCCTACATTTGTGTGGATAATGTGTAATTGGGTTTCAATTTTTTCAGAGTTATTCACATAGGCACACAATCTATTAGCAATCACACATCTTTATTTTTTTCTTAAAGTCGATGACCATGAGGATATTTCATTTCAGGAGATGGTGTGGCAGGTGAGCTCCCACATAATATAGGCCTCTAATTGATGGGAGGAATCAGCTAGTTTAAGAAGAGGCATTTCTACTGAAGCAAAGAAAACCAAAAGTTAATAGTTCCAGCAAAGTATAAACTCAATTTCTGACTACATAGCCAGTTGAGACTATTTTTAAATTTGAGTATGAAGCATTTTTAGATGATGTAATGAGGATGTCAGTTTACCTTGATGGATTTGTCCTAGTTTGTAGCATGACTGTCTTTGAGAATGTCATCGATTTCTGTTAACTTATCTGAATGACCTCTACAGAAACAGACATGAAGGCTGCCTATACGTGATCTGTTGTGGTGGTTCTTTGAAGTTTACAAGTGGATAATAATACCTCAAAGACAATGAATAGGACTAGAATCTGGTAAGACGTACACTACAGCTTTCTAGTGAAACACAATTCTTTTTTATAGTCATTTCATTTTTATCAAAGACAATGATGGTCAAACTAAATTGTTTATAAAATATGTCAGTCTTATTAAGCTTCATCTGATTATTTACATAAAATGTAACAAGAATGATAATTCAGTGCATATTCTCAAAGTTTTGTTAACATCCAGGAGCTTTGTTGGATCCATAAAATCAACCTATTTCTTTAAAATTATTTTGTAATAGGGAATATCAGATTAGACCTTGAAAAGTTCAGCCAAACTGAAAACTTCCCTAATTGTATCTCCCTACAAAGAGAACATTCTTTTTTTTTAATTTTTATTTTTTAATGTTTATTTTATTTTGAGAGGGAGAGAGCATGAGCAGGGGATGAGCAGAAAGAGGGAGACAGAGAATCCCAAGCAGGCCCCACACTACCAGAGCAAAGCCTGATGCAGGGCCCAAACCCAAGAATGGTGCGATCATGACATGAGCTGAAATCAAGAGTTGGATGCTTTACCAACTGAGCCACCCAGGCACCAAAAAGAGAACAGATTCTTATTTACCGTGTGTAACTAGGCTTTGTGCCATGAAAAATAAGAATACTCAATATAAGTTTCTGAATTCTGGAGGGATCACGTAGGGAGAAAAATATAAATGTTTTAAAACTATATTTTTCCAAATTGCCTCAAGTTATAGACAGCTTTAAAAAAAAAAGGACCTTTTATATCTGGAAAACAAAACATTAGAGAACAAGCAATGTGGGGTACCTGGGTGGCTCAGTCAGTTAAGAGTCAGTTATTTATCTCTCAAAAATAAATAAACATTAATTTAAAAAAAAAGAACAAGCAATGTTTTATTTTACTTTATTTTAATTTAATATTTTCTGAGGGGAGAAGGGACAAAAAGAAAGTGAGGGAGATAACTCCAAGCAGGCTCCATGTTCAGTGCAAAGCCTGATGAGGGCCTCGACCCTTGGCTCGATCTCACAACTATGAGTTGACTCACAAACCTGAGTCAAAATCATGAGTCAGATGTGTAACCAACTGAGGCACCCAAGTGCTGCAAACCAGCAATATTTTAAAAATAAATTCATAAAAGTTATAATCATCTTCATCAGTTCATCTAGTCTCATGTAATTAATGCCTGTTTTGCTTCATCTTGAGTTAACAACTTTAAGAATCAATCAGTTTTCCATTAGAGTTTTAGAAATTCTTACCCAGTTCAGTGTTAGGATCTTAAAGAAACCTGTGTTCTAGAACATTTTTCTGGGTCTTTTCCACAAATGTCTTTAAAGATGAAGCATTGCGTTTGTCTGTAGTTGATTGTAAATATTTTCAAAGAAGAATAGGGATCAACACAATAACTGATTGGAAATGACAAAAGAGTTTAAAATAGCAATGATTAAAGATGTAGTAAGAGGTCATGCACAAAAAATGATGCAATTTACAAATAAAAGAGAGAGAGGTGGCCATGAGTATACATATAATAACTATTTTCATAATACATGCAACTGAAATGGAAACATTTTTATTTATTGAAGCTGGATGCTCAACATAGCAGGAAAATATATTTATGGGAACCAAACATCTGCCAGTCATGATTAAATTTGTGAGCCTGAATCTATCCTCATTTCTAAATAACCACATGCACCCAGCAATCAGGATGGTATCAGTCAGCTTAGGCTACCTTAGGTTAAAAAAAAATCCCCAGATGCTAATTGTTCACAACAACAGTGGTTAGTTTCTCTCTAGTATGGCAATTCTTTCATAGGTCAGCTGCATGTCTTCGCACTAGGATGCGGGGCATATGCCCTGGGAAATGAGAGAGGTAACAGATCATAAGAAGCTCTTAATATTCCTAAGTGACACATGTGACATATTGTGTGCTCATATTCTATTTGGCAAAGCAATGCAGATGACCAAGCCTCAATTGCATGATTTAAAATGTTTAATTTATCTGTACCAAGGGGCTTTACAAAGGGAGACTGAACACTTTGAGAAGTTATGATATACTAAAAGGAAGTTTAGATTTTATCTTTCTCTTTGTCTTTTATACAGTTCCTCTGTAAATAATATTTCTTTTATCTCTGGCTGCTTTTAAGATTTTTTCTTTATTTTTAATCTTCAGAAGCTTAATTATAAATGTGCTTTAGCATGGCTTTCTTAGAGTTTATAAAATTTGGGGTTCTCAGTTCTTTAAGCAGTGCGCTTGTGTCTTGACCAATGTGTGGAAGGATTTGGCAATTATTTTTTTTTTATTACTCTTATCTGACTGTTTTTCTCATCTGATTCTAGGATTCTGGTGATATGAATTTTGGATTTTTTTTGGGGGGGTCCCACAAAAATAGTTTGTTTTTTCCTGATGTTCAGATTTAGTAAACATTATTACAGGCAACACCTAGAAGATATTCCAGGATTTTTTCCAGACCACCACAATAAAGTAAATATCACACTAAAGTGAGTCAAGCAAATATTTTGGTTTCCCAGTGCATGCAAAAGTCGTGTGTACACTATATTGTAACTTGTTAAGTGTGCAATACCATTATGTCTAAAAGAAACAATATACATAGAATGATTTAAAAATACTTTATTGCTAAAAAATGCTAACAATGGTCTGAGCCTTCAGTGAATCATAAGCTTTATGCTGCTAGAGGGTCTTGCCTCAACACCTCTGTCTTCTGACTGGGCTCCTGAAGTTGGGGTGGCTTTGGCAATTTAAGGAAATAATGTAGCAATAAAATTTGCTATCTATATTCCTTTCAGGAAGTATTTCTCTGTGTTGTGAGATGTAATTTGATAGCGTTTTACACAGTAAAACTTCTTCAAAATTGGAATCAATCCTCTCAAGACCTGTTTCTAATTTATCAGCCAAGTTTGTGGAATATTTGAAATCTTTTGTTGTCATTTTTGCTATCCTCACAGCATCTTCCCAGGAGTAGATTCCATCTCAAGAAACCCCTCTCTTTCCTCGTCCATAAAAGGAATTCCTCATCTGTTAAAGGTTTATTTTAAGATTACAGCAATCCAGTGAGATCTTCAGGCTCCACCTTCTTTTTGTTTTAAGTTTATTTTTATTTATTTTGAGACAGAAATGGAGAGCAAGCAGGTGAAAGCCAGAGAACGAGGGAGACAGAAGCCCAGGCAGGCTCCGTGCAGTCAGTGCAGAGCCCCTTATGGGGCTCGAACTCACAAACCGGGAGATCATGACTTGAACTGAAATCAAGAGCCGGATACTTAACAGACTGAGCCAACCAGGCACCCCTCCACTTTCAATTCTATGTCTCTTGATATTTTCACCACATCTGCTATTACTTGTTTACTGAAGTTTTGAGCCATTTAAAGCCATCCGTGAGGGTTGCAACCAACTTATTCACAACTCCTGTTAATACTGACATGTGGACCTCTTACGAATCACAAATGTTTTTCTTGGCATCTAGAGTGATGAATCCTTTACAAAAGGTTTCAATTTACTTTGCCCAGTGTCATCAGGGGATTCATTGTCTATGGCAGCTATAGTCTTATGAAATGCATGTCTTAAATAATAAAACTTGAAAGTTGAAATTGATCCTTGATCTGTGGGTTGCAGAATGGATGTTGTACTAGCAGGCATGAAAACGTTAATCTCTTTCTACATCTCTATCAGAACACTTTGGTGACCCAGAGTACTGTCAATTAGCAATAATATTCTAAAAAGAATCTTTTTCTGAGTAATAGGTCTCAACAGTGAGCTTGAAATATTCAATAAACCATGTAGTAAACAGATGTACTGTCATCCAGTTTTGTTATTCAGTTTATAGAGCACACGCAGAGTAGATTCAGGAAGTAACATATACATAGCAAAATATTGGAGAGAACGTGCAAGAAATATAGGACAAGACATAAATATCTAAAATACATAAACTTAGACTCCAAGGAGTCAAGCATGGAGAAAATGAGGCCCCAAAATATATTAAAAAACAATAGTGCAACATTTTCTAAACCTAATAAGACATTAAGCCACAGTTTCAAGATTGCTATTAACTTTAAGCAAGGTGAGCACAAAGAAAGTCAAACCGTAACCAAAAGAAAAGAAAGGAAAAAGGAGCCAGCCAAAGGAAATGAAGAAAAAGGGGAAAAAATCCACTTCTTAAAAGAAGACAGTGAATGACAACTTCAAGGCAATGAATAAAATAACTGGCAAACTAGAGCTCTATATTCTTCAAAAATATCCTTCAAAATGGAAGGCAAAGTACAGACAAATAAAGACTGGGAGAAATTATCCCCAGAAGACTGACATGAATGTAAATATTGAAAGAAGTTATTCAGTCAGAAAGGAAACAACCCACAGATGGAAACACAATTAACACTGTAGTTAATGGTGAACAGTTAAAAACATCTTCCCTTCCCTTGAAATTAAGAACTAGACATGGCTGCCTGCCATGATCAGTTCTCCTTAACACTGAACTAGAGGTCTTATTCAGTACAAAAGATAAGAATTTTTTTTATAAAAGAAGTTTAATGATTGGCCTGTAAGAAGTAAAACATTCATGGTTCACAGATAATATATTTATATGAAAAGAAAAGCAGGAAAGATGTCTTTGGATTAGATGTCACATTAGCAGTATCTTGGTGAAAAGCTAGAAGGTTGCAAGGGAAGATTTGGAAGGGACATAAGGAAGACTCCTGGGGCTTGTCCTGTATTATATTTTGATCTAAATGGTTATGAAATGGGTGTGTTCTCTTGGCAAAAATTCATTTAACTCTCTCGGTTATACTTTGGGGAAAATGAATGTACACGCATTCACACATAACAGATAAACATGGAAGAAAGCAATAAGTCTCCAAGATCTTGGGGGGTAAGAATTTTTTCTAGAGCATCCCTTTTTTAAATATCAATCAATAGAAGAAGCAGAGCTTAGATAAGACAAAAGCATTTATTTTGAATCTGAGAATTGTATTTCAGAGGGCAATTGGGTAGCATCCCAAACTGTGTCCCCCTAGGGAACAAAAGGCAAGAGTTTTTATTTTTTATTATTTTTTTAATTTATAGGAGAGAGAGAGACAGCATGAGCAGGGGAGGGTCAGAGAGAGAGGGAGTCACAGACTCTGAAACAGGCTCCAGGCTCTGAGCTGGCAGTCAGCACAGAGCCCGATACGGGGCTCGAACCCACGAACTGTGAGATCGTGACCTGAGCGAAAGTTGGACGCTAAGCCACCCGGGCGCCCCAAGGCAAGAGTTTTTAAAGACAAAGAGAACACTTGTATGTGTTGTTTAGGAAGAATTTTGATTTGAGTTGGTGGCAGAAAACTGATCTTGTCTCATTTTGAGCAGTGTCTTCCTGTAGCAAGTTGCAGGTCTGTGGTCAGAGTCCTAGATGTATTTGTGGTTTGAACCCTTTCAAAGTTCGTGGTTTCAATTACTGAGAACACGCATGAACCTGATTTCCATAATGGCCTCCCAGTTCTATTTTAAAACCCCTTAATATAAATGACTCCACTTACTTCCACCTTTCATAGACTTTTTAAAGTTTTTGAAAACTTTCATAATTGGGGAACCACTAATTTTGGAGTCACCCATGCGCACCAAAATATTTACAATTCTCTGCATGGTGGAATGAGAGATGATTTTAAGTAGTCATTATTTATATTTTCTATATATTTAATAATCACAATGCATTGTTTATAAAGTAAGAGCATTAAAAATTACTTCTTTTAAATAAAAATATATACCAATAAACAGAGAGCAAATAACAATTCACGATAGAAATTGAAGTGATAACATTCTCTGTTGCTGGTCATTTGAATCCAACTAACGATGCCAACTTGTGAAGGCAGATGGCACAACCCTTACTTGCTCTCACATCAAGGTGTTAAGAAAATGAAGATTTATTCTTAATGAGAAAAATAAAATGAGCATCTGATCTCTGAAACTGATCTGATATTCACCACTAAATGTCAATTTTATTATAAGCTAGCCATTTTGTTCTCCATTTGATCATAAACAATCTTGCAATATACCAAACTCATACAAGGATGCTCTAAATCTATGGAAAAATGAGACAAAAAAAGGTCATCTCACAATTTCTTCTAGGCACAGAAAAAATCAAAGTTACTGTACCACCCTAAAAATGCCAGCCAATCCCCTCTCTTGGCTAAAATGAGGGACTGCTAATTGTCCTGTAACTGGACTTCTGTACAAATTACAAGTTTATCCTCATTCTAATCTCCTTTTCCTGGATATGAGATGTGCTGAGATACTGAATTACAGAATTGCTCCTGATTATGACAGCATTCAATCTAGAACAAACCCCTGCTTCCTTAGACCTTTCCCCAAATAAACTAATACATCTTTTACTGAAATACTCATGTTTCCCCATGGTATATGTTGACTTTCAACATATAATAAACTTAACAAGTAATAAACTTAACTTGTTTAATTTAATTTTTTTTAAATTTGTTTAATTTGAAATAGCTTCTGGGTGAACATTTGCTTCAGGACAGACATAAAAATTTCTACTTTCCTAATAATTTGTTGACTAACTTTATTGAGCAATACTCAATTTTGGTGAGATTTGCAGTTAAATACCTTTCCATGCTTTGGTAAAAGATATAAACTATAACATTAATTTTTGTCTTTCAAATATTAATCACAGGAAGAGAATTATTTGTGTTGGTAAACTCTTATTTGTTTATATAACTTAAATGCATGCATGGAAATAGTCCAGAATTAATAATATTTAATTAATGGAATTAATAATATTTAAACCTAGCAGTATAATAGAATTCACTTGTAGCCCTGATTAAAAACTCCCATTTATTCTTAAGTTACACTAAAAATAGTGATTAAAAACAAATCGCCTACAAGTACCTAGATAAAATCAGAATATAAATGTTTTACTCTATATGTAGGTGGATATTTCATGTTTAGGAAAGTTGGATTTTTTAAACTATTAATTTGTACATTTCTGTCAGTTTATTATAGCAGATTTACTTATAATTCTTTTTCTCCAGTTTTCTTGATCTATAATTGACATATATCATTGTCTGAGTTTATGGCATACAATGTGATAAGTTAATATATATACATTGGTGAATGATGCCTAAGTCAACCCCTCTATTACCTCATATAATCACAATTTTTTCTTTTGCCTTTGTTTTGGTGTGAGAACATTTAATATTTACTCTTTTAACAACTTTCAAGTTTACACTGCAGTATTCTTAACTGTAGTCAACATACTGCACATTAGATCTCCTGAACTTGCAAATGAAAAGGATTTCCTCCTTTTTTATGACTCAATAATATTCCATCTTGGGTGCCCATGAAATCCTTTCTGCTTTCCCTTGGATGGGGCAGAATGCTCAGTTTTGTGTGGTTTCTCCTAATCCTGACGAGTCAGGACTACATTCTACACATGCTCAGGTCAGCCATCTGCAAAAGCTCACTCTTATTGCTCGTGGGAGTTCTCACAGGAAACTGGCCACAAGGTGGTAAGGGTGTCAGTGAGGCACGTAATGTTTTGGGGTGCTCAGGGGCCAGCTGGGGTGATCTGTAATTGAGGAGACCCTGTTGGCTTGTGTGCTCCCGACAGAGTCATTGACACAGTTAGTAGGATCCATGTCCCTTTGAGGGCAGTCAAAAGATCTGCTTGTTCTCCTAGCTATTATGCACCCTGCAGACATGTAACATACCTACATGTATTCTGAATGGGGTGAAAAGACCACTCTCGCTGCCCTCTGTAATCACAGGTCGAGAAAGTCTCTCCAGGCACTGAGATGTGCTGTTGTGGGGGAGGGCTAATATCCGTAAAGTGAAACTAGTCCTCTTACCCTCTTCAGTGAATCCATTCCAGGAATTTTTTGATCCAGTGGTGTGCGAAAATTTCCCTGCTGGTGACCTGGACTTCCGCAAAGGTTCTCTTGTCCATGGGTGTCTGTTAAATGGGTGTTCTTTTGAGAGGAAGCATATAGAAAACTCTTACTCTGCCATAATGAAAATGTCACTCTTTTCTTATCTCCAATATTTAAATTTAATTTCTTACAGCATATTTAGTTCATGCCTCTAAAGTGTCGTTATTTTCATTAAAAAAATAATAGGTTTATTTGACTGTTTTTCATGGCAAAGATGCTTTTTTCCCAGTTTTTGATTTTTAAGATTCATGAAAATAAAGAATAGAAATAAAACAATTATAGTAAACAACAATAATATGTAGGAAATAATGGAAGGAGTAATATACTGAAATGTGTAAGTATATAAGATTTTAAGATTTCTGTGTTTTTATTTTCTTTCCACATTCTTATTTTAAATATTATGTAGCTCCATATTATAGACCTGATATGGTCATTTTTTAAAAAATTCAGTTATGTTTGTTTTTCCTAATTCATTGGTGTATTTTCATGTAAAGAATGTTATTTTTGGAGCATCTGGGTGGCTCAGTCAATTGAACTTCTGATTTCAGCTCAGGTCAAGATCTCATGGTTGGTGGACTCGAGCCCTGTCAGGGATTCTCTCTCTCTCTCTCTCTCCTTCCCTAACTCACATGCACACGTGCATGGTCTGTCTCTTTCATGCTCTCCATATTTCAAAATAAACAAATAAACTTTTTTTAAAAAAAAGAATGTTAAGGGACGCCTGGGTGGTTAAGTCAGTTGAGCCATCTGACTTTGGCTCAGGTCATGATCTTGTAGTTCAAGAGTTCGAGCCCCACATTAAAATCTATTGATAGCTCAGAGCCTAGATCCTGCTTTGGATTCTGTGTCTCCCTCTTTCTCTGCCCCTCCCTTACTCTCTCTCTCTCTCAAAAATAAATAAACATTAAAAAAAAAAAAAGAATGTCATTTTCCCTGCAGGGAGAAAATGAGATTGCTCCCCATAGACGGTTATTTTTTTTCTCTTTTTGTAAGTAATACGCACATTCAACAGTATACCGCTCATTTAACCATTAAAATTAATGTTTTTTTAAAATAACAAATGACATAATAAAAACATATTTAGATTACATCAAATACATATTACACATTTATTAAAACAAAGACTAGAAAAAATTCCACTGTGCATTTCTAATTTAAACGATTAAAATTTTTGTCATTACATCATAATGAAATGAGGTGTCTATCACTTAAGCAGTTTTAAAGTGGCAAAATTCCATATGTCATTTTAAAAGTCACACATTGGATGGGTTAGCAACACAGTATGAAACATTTTCCCCATCAAGGGAATCTATTAACCCAATAAATTATAATAAATAACAACTGCACCCAGTGGCAATTTGTTGTTGCACAGCACAATAAGCAACCAAAGCATTTTTTAAAAATGAAATTATTAGTTGCTTACATTACCATCTTATGTAAGATTTTGGACATTTTTCAGACTCACATTTAAAAGTAGTGGTTGTTAATTCTTGTTGATACATCGAATCATCTAGACAACTTTTATATATTTTTTTAAATGTTTTATTTCTTTCTACGAGAGAGAGAGACAGCGTGAGCAGGGGAGAGTCAGAGAGAGAGGGAGTGACAGACTCTGAAACAGGCTCCAGGCTCTGATCTGGCAGTCAGCACAGAGCCCGACACGGGGCTCGAACCCACGAACTGCGAGATCATGACCTAAGCGAAAGTCGGACGCTTAACCGACTAAGCCACCCAGGTGCCCCTAGACAACTTTTAAAAATTCTTATGTCTGTCTCTTTTTTCAGTAATTTTGATGTAAATACCAAGGAATGGAGCCTGGGCAAGAGTATATTTTTATCTAGCTAATGCCATAAGCATAAAATACAACCAAAGTTAAACAGCATTGCCTTAAAAGTCACCTAAATGTTTACTGTTAACATATTTCTAATTAAAATAAATAGTTGTTATACCCACTATCCTTTTTTCTTTAAGCTTATTTATTTATTTATTTTGAGAGAGAGAGAGTTAGCAGGGGAGGGCAGAGAGAAAGGGAGAGAGAATCCCAAGCCAGCTCCACACTGTCAGCATGGAGCTTAAAGTGGGCCTCTAACTCACAAACCCCGAGATCATGACCTGAACTGAAGTCCAGAGTCAGATGCTTAACTGACTGAGCCACTCAGGTGTCCCTGAACCTACTATTCTCAGACTATGCACAACATTAGGAGCTCTGGCTTGCTAAGATACCATTTAGCACTTCATATTTGGGAGACAGTCAGGGTCAAGATAAATAATTTCAAAAAAGTTAAAATATCATAACATTTTGTAAGTATGTTTCCTTTTAAGGGCCCAAATGCCTATTTCTATAGATAATGAAATAATCTACTGGACGGTATCTTAAAAACATTATCTTTAAGGCAGAACAGTATGGAAGCACAGACTCTTTTGTTTAATATTGGGTCAATTACTTACTTTCCCTAAATCTTGATTTCTTCTTCTCTAAATTAGAAAAATCTCCTATAGTCATTTTGAAAATTAATTTAAGGTAATAAGGAAATAATTTAGTAGGTACATTGTGAATACCAGTTTTCTCCCAAAGAGTTCTTACATTTTTATGTATTAGAAAATTCATTACACAACTAAAAGTCAGATAGCTTAATTCTTTTTTTTCTAATTTTTTAAATATTTTATTTATTTCTAGGAGAGAGAGAGAGAGAGAGAGCATGAGCAGGGGAGGGTCAGAAAGAGAGGGAGTCACAGACTGAAACAGGCTCCAGGCTCTGAGCTGGCAGTCAGCACAGAGCCCGACGTGGGGCTCGAACCAACGAACCACGAGATCATGACTTAAGGAAAAGTCAGACGCTTAACCGACTAAGCCACCCAGGCACCCCAGATAGCTTAATTCTTGAATAAAATATATATGATTCTCCTTTGAAGTGTACCTAGTAATTATATACCAATTAATTCATACTAATTAAACCAATGAAGTGAGGATTGACCACTGAAATTTCAAATCAAGTTGCTTTATAAGCACACACATGCATAAATATTGTAGTACCAACCAAAGTCTTTCATAATATGACTTAATCAAACTTTGATTAGCTCTCACGTTTCATGAATATATCAGTTACGTAAAGTATATGACATCTCTAGTTTTTCAGGATGATTAAATGGTATAAAAAGTTCCTTTTGGCTTATTACATGCAATACAGTTTTTGACCTTGATCACATAACATTTCTTAATTTATAACACAACACATTCACATTCTTCTTGATGTGCTATTGACTTTCAGACTCAGAGTTTTTCTCTATGGTCATTACATTAAAAATTCTTTGGTAAATCAATATGATCATAATTTCTAATTAAGTATTTTTGTAAAAAGAAATAAGATATATTAATCTCTCAGACATCCAGAAAGGCTATATTAAAAAATCCCAAAACCTCATCAATTCCATAAATTAAATGTCTTTGCTCAAATGCCCAGCCTGACAGGCTTAAAGTCAGGGCTATGAGATACAGAATACAGCCACCTATAAAGCAGAGAACTCTTTGGGCAACTCCCTTTACACAGAATTATGCTGAGACTTAGCTTTTGCAGTATAAGCAACAGAATCGCTTTTTTTTTTTTTTTCCATTGCATTTCCTTGGTGCTGCTAAGTATCCTGTCTCATTTTTAAGTCTCCAAGTTTAGCAGATTTTAACTCTCATAATCTCCCTTCTGTGTTTTAGAGACTTGCAGTTCTATCAGAAATGGCCCTTCATTTTCTTTCCCCCCTAGTTAACTACGCTTCATCCCTCAGATTCAACTCAGTGTTGCCTCTTCTGGGAAGTCACCCCTACATTCCACCTGGTGACTAGTTAGAAAGTCTGACCAGTGCTTCTGATAGTATAGTATTCTTTTTTTCCATATAAAGTACTTCTCAGAGTCTACAGATGCTGCTAGAGGTGATTCAATAAATAACAATCATGACATTTCACAGGAAAGTCTAGAGAGCTAGCTTCTCAGGAAAAATACATACTGCTGCTAATACTGGAAAAACTTGTCAGGCTAAGTAGATGCTGGCTCCCTAGAGAGGGAATGACTACACTTTTATAAATACAATTTTATTTTTTTTATTTTTTATTTATTTATTTATTTATTTATTTATTTATTTATTTATTTTTATAAATACAATTTTAAAACTAAACTTCGGCTTAGCCTAATGTTAAAATGTGTTCATATAATTACCAAGATAACAATCCACTATCAGTATTGTTAAAGTAAAAATTACATTTAAAATTCAGCTTTGGGGCACCCAGGTGGCTCAGTCAGTTAAGCGTGTGACTCTTGATTTTGACTCAAGAAATGGTCTCATGGTTCATGAGATTAGCCTGTAGCCTGCTTGGGATTCTCTCTTTCCCTATCTCACTGATCCTCCCTGCCGCCCCCTCCCCCGCCCCTCGCTCACTCCTGTGATCTCTCCCTCTTTCTTTCAAAATAAATAATAAACGCTTTTTAAAAAATAAAAAAAGAAAAAGCAAAATTTGGTTTTATTGAAGAAATAGAGTAACTAAAAGATAGTAAGATAACAAGTCAGCATGATATGCATGCATTTAAGACATATCAACCATAAAAAGAGTACATGCAAAGAGTGTTAGCAGGATTGAACAAAAGGAATTCTTCACTTGGTAATGTTCTAAATGGATACAGTTTATGTGAAATAATGAAGAAAATCTGAAAAAAAATCTCATAAGTGTAACATTGCTGTGGCTTTGTTGACCATAACCTTCATGACCCAGAATGCAATGATCTAATGGAAGAAAAAGTAAAGGGTGTCCATGGTATATTTAATAAAAGCTGGGAATCAAAACTAAGCACAATCAAAATAAAGATTTATTACTCACATCAAATTAAGTTTAACATGAAGGAGGAAAATGAATAAAAAATGTAGCATGTATGTTAAATCAATAGCAATAATATACTAGTCATAAGAAAAATCTGTACTTCTAATTTATACAAAAAAATAATATTGTGACTCCATGAAAATCAAAACCTACAGAAAAACTAAATCTTGAAAAATCTCTTGCTTACTTTATAAAATCATCATTCTATGACATGGAGTATCCATTTCATACAAACATTCTAATAGATGCTAAATAAAATATAACATACTTTCCTGCTAACTTACTATAGCATATTTGCTTTTGCAAAAATTCTACAAATATTTTTGCAAGCATTTTCCACCTGAACTGGATCTGATTAATTCTAATTGTTCTTATCTGTAAATAGACTTGATTTTATCAAGGTCAATTTTTAAATCAGTGGTAGAGAAATTACAGAGCAAGTCATATAACAACTCAGCTGTCCTGTATAACCTCAGATTTGTCTCTCAGTCTCCATCTAGGCTAACATGACACCACGAAAGGTAGAACAGGATGCTTTCATATATATATATATATAATACGATACACTGAACTTCTCTTTGATAATACCAGTGTGATCCCCCTTAACTGATCCAGATTCATGTTTGTCTGACATTTATTTATTTATTTATTTATTTTTATTTTACTTATTTATTTATTTATTTATTTTTGTTTGACATTTATTTAGTGCCAACTAAATGCCAGCACCATGCTACTTGCCCCTGATCCCTGCCTGGTGAGTCCTAGCAGATATATTAAGAAATTAAAATATCAGGGCGCCTGGGTGGCTTAGTCGGTTGAGCGTCCGACTTTCGCTTAGGTCATGATCTCG
The DNA here is from genome assembly GCA_017311185.1 of Proteles cristata cristata. NCBI lineage: Eukaryota > Metazoa > Chordata > Mammalia > Carnivora > Hyaenidae > Proteles > Proteles cristata. The sequence continues at coordinate 203,900 of JAESUZ010001452.1, forward strand.
CGGTTCGTGGGTTTGAGCCCCGCGTCGGGCTCTGTGCTGACTGCCAGCTCAGAGCCTGGAGCCTGTTTCAGTCTGTGACTCCCTCTCTCTCTGACCCCCTCTCTCTCTAACCCTCCCCTGCTCACGCTGTCTCTCTCTCTCCTAGAAATAAATAAAAATAAAAAATAAATAAAAAATAAAAAAAGAAATTAAAATATAATTATGTATTAACAATAGCAAATACTGAAAAGATTTAGAATAAATTGATCATAAATATTTTCCTATAACTAGAAATGTGAACATCAGTACACTTGATGCATTATATCTAGCCTAAATGTAACATTATTGATTTTGAAATTTCTATTCATATTTTAAAATATGTTCAAATTGACTAGGAGTTTCTCTTCAGTTTTCATATAAAGTATTATAAACAAAAAAAGTACACAAAAGGAGCTCATTATCTTTGAAGAAAATCTTCCTCTTTGCTCTTAAACATGATCAAATTAGAATCTTTTTTATTTTCTTTTTTCAAGGTAGGCTTCACACCTAGTGCAGAGCCCAACGCCGGGCATGAACTCATGGCCCTGAAATCAAGACCTGAGCTGAGATCAAAAGTTGGACACTTAAACAACTGAGCTACCCAGGGGCCCCAGAATTGAATGTTTAACAACTAAGAAAACTAAAAAAATTAAATGTGACCAAAATCCCATTTTATATCCAAGTAGTCTGTACTTGGATAACATTAGGCATGTTGAAAGTTATATTTGTTTAAATAAACTGCAATATTATAATACAGCTGTGTTACCTTAAAGGAAGTTAATTAATTAATATAGCATAATTTAATAGATACTTCTTTCTGTAAGTAGTTTTGTGAAATTGATAATTTTTCCAAAGTTTTAATTATTTCACCTTGAGTTTGATTTTATAGACTGAGACATGGAAGGGTACATGTGACCTCCAAACCCAGAAATAGGCATAGGTGTTAATTTGGTTAACATAACTGTTAATTTGGTTCAAAAAGAAAGTAACGGAACTCCTAATGCTTACAGTGTCTGACAGCCTCATGCAGTATTTTTATAGCTCCAGTCAAGCATTTGGATAGCATTGTCTAACCCTCACCTTCTCTCAAAAAACTGAATTACTTTGAGGCAACTTGTGACAAATTAAAGGAATATCAATGGTGACAGGATGGTTTTCTAGAGACTTTTGTGGACTCAACTTGTTCCAAGAAAGGAAATGGGATATATACTTAATGGTTTTTTTTTTTTTAGATTTCAATTTTAAAAGCAATCTAATATCTTTACAATAAGCAAGATAGATTATCATCCACCGTACACAATTTAAAACCACCTTTTTGGATCACAAGCTCAAGATTCACTTGAGTCATTATACAAAGTAATGCTTGTCTCTGATAACAAATACAATTAGAAATAAATGTGTTTTTTTAATAAACAAGATTTCTTAGCGACTTGGTATTAGACAACACACATATAAATAAGCATTAAGTCAAAAAGAAAAGCAAAATAAGGTATGGAAGGTAATAAAAACGATATTGTGAACATCAAAGTATATTTAGAGGAAACATTTTAAAATTAAAATGATGAAAACAGAGAACTTTGGAGTCAGATTAATCGAAATAAATTAATCACTATGCATAAAAGATATTAATGAGGCATCTGGGTGGTTCAGTTGTTTAAGCATCTGACTCTTGATTTTGGCTAAGGTCATGATCTCATAGTTTGTGAGATTGAAGAGCCCAAGTAACGTCATTTTGAAATTAAGGCCTCCATTAAGAGCAACCTCAGGCTGCACGTAGCCCCACTTCCTCAGATTGCTCAAGGCTAAAGCCATCCTCAGACTGCTCTCAGATCAGCTAATCAAAAAACATTCTTGTGGTCTGAGTCAAGGCTGGGAACTGTAGACAGTTATTCTGTACAAACTAGCCGATTTCTCACAGCTTGCCTGAACCCCACGTGGGCCCTTTGAACTCACCTCAATATTGGTCATTTTCAAAGGATCCTCAAAAGTCATGATTGGGTCCCACCAAAACACCTCACAGATACTGAATGGTCAAAGCTGTTGCCATGGGTACTGCTGTACAATTGTAATTGGTGCTTATGTGATGGTGCCATATGTACAACGTGTGCACTGTAACACCCCCTTCCTTTACCCCTTAAAAACCCTGCTCGCTATTATTCGGGGCTTCACCTTCTGCCACTACACCAGTAGGCGAGTGAGCCCCTGCTGGAGCTTGTAATAAAGACCCTTTTGTACTTGCATCAGTGTCGGCTCCTTGGGGGTCTCAGGGAACTCACGAATCGGGCACGACAAGATCAAGTCCTGTATCAGGCTCTGAGTTGATAGGGTGGAGCCTGCTTGGAATTCTCTCCGTTTCTGTCTCTACATGCTCACACTCAAAATAAAATACATAAACATTTTTTAAAAAGAGGCAGTAAGTAAAAGTATAGGCTGAAATTAATAAAAACCAATAAAATAGATAGCCCTTTGCAAACTTAAAAAAATGGAATATAAATAAAAACTATATTAGAATTGAGAGAAGATAATAGACACAGAAAGAGCATACTTTGCTTTGTGTCTCTTACAGAATGCAGCTAAATGTGGAGAGAATGCAGAGAGTAACAACTTGAGGACTCAAATAAAATGGTGTAATGGGTAGATCAGGGAAGAAGACCAAAATTCGAAGTATCATTGAATGAGTTTACCATTTAATTTTTCTTCCATATCTCTGACTCTTCACTTCCAACCCCACCTGATCTCAAATGACACTAGAATCTAGAAGTGGTCAGCAGTGCAAAGACGTAGACAGTTCAAAGAGCGCTCTTCTGGTTCAAGAAGAGGGTGACAGAACTTCTAACGCCGTGTGAAGTTTCCTCATTTCTTTTTTTCTCCACCTTCTCCTGTCCTGGTTCCCAAGCAATCCTATGTAGGTCACGGGCTCACCAGCAAAGGAAGCTCAGAGCAGTCCATTTCCAGGGAAGGGTAATCTTCCTCTCCAGTTGGTGGAGCTGTAGTTCCAAGAGTGTGGAGCAATACCCTCGCCCATTTGCCATGTTTTTTTCTGTCCACCTGCTACTTGGCCTAAAAGATGAATGCATTTTTGGAATCACACACCAGAGCAAAGTAACTAAAGCACACACTTTCTGACCAGAGACTAAAGGGAACCAGTAAATATCAGGGAGATTGCAGAGATTGCGAAGAAAAAAATAATACCATAAAGTTGTCTGTGAATACTCTGGCTCACTTCTGAGTTGTACATACATGGATCTGACCCTGAACAATAAACCAAAGAATTCTGAAAACTGAAAGAAAAACCAAATACCAAATCCCAATACTCCTTAGTCAGAAGTATAACCACATTAATCTTCAGAGAAAACACAGCATTTTCATGGCAGTTCACAAACGACTTCGTTTCCAGGAAGGTGTTTTGGTGGGAAGAGATGTTGACTCTACAGAAACGTCCCTAGCAGAAATGTTTCCTCCTCAGCTCACTTGAATCGAAATGTTGCTATGAAAATTGCACAATTATTAGTGCAATTAGTGAAAGCTATAAGTGAAAAAATCAAAACAAAAATGGAGTTTCTATCTCAAAAGACTTCATCATTTGCTAGTGGATTCGAGTTGGCACTAACATTGGGCCAGAAGGAAACATCCAGAATAGCAACGATAAGCTCTTTAGGTTCTTATGAATCACTTTTCTTTCAAATACCAACAACTGTGCTTGCCCGCGTGCGTGTGCACGTGAATGTGTGTGTATATTTGATATTGGGACATAACATACAATAATTTATGAAAACTGTATATATTTATGTCAGCCCATTAAAAAATGCATATAATGGAATCAGAGAACAAAGATTTTAATTTTGGTGAAGTATTTAGGGAATATGCTTATTTAAGGAAGTTAAATGTATTTAGGGCATTTACCCCCTCTTTATTATGATATATTGATAGAGCAACAAGCCTAACAAAAATAGAAGATTATTAAAAGTTAACAAACAGAGTGAAATTATGGTCCCCTTTATTTGGGTTAGGGTCCTGGAAAGATCAGTAGTTAAAAGAGCAAAGCTGGAGTCTTTTCAAATGTCCTCAGGAAAGATTTATTCCTCAACCTCCTCCCCCTACTCTCTTCACCCTCAGGGTCTCCTAATCACATTCAAACACCCACAAAGACCCGTGGCTTGTTGTTTCCTAAATTGTGGGGAATATAAATGTGATGGTAAAACATTTTAATGGTTGTCAATAACCTAACTGTGATCCCCTTGTTTTCCAGTTGTCCCTGATGATGCTGGTAGTGGAGTCTGTGGTGAAGAGGAAATAAAATAAAAGGGAAAGCTGGTCCTTTTATGATAGGGAAAAGATAGAATAAAATAGGCAGAGAGGGGAAGGAGGTCTAGGGGTGTGGGAGAAACGCTGATTGGGGAACAAAGCCGGGAGAGTCTGACGACAGCAAACCCCCTGAGGCATAAAGTTCCTCTTATGAATGTACTTGCCCTGACGGAACCCTGAGAGGGAGTAGGTGGTGTCTGTTACATTCTTAAGAGAAACTTTATGCCCGAGGGCGTTTGCTGTGGCCGGACACTCCCAGCATTGTTTCAAAATAAGTGTTTTCCCCATCCAGGGACCTCAGGTCCTAACCTTGCTCTCTCTCTCTCTCTCTCTCTCTCTCTCTCTCAATCTCTCCCCCGCATTTTATCCTAGTTTTCCCTATCATGCTTGTATATAAAGAAACTGTGAAAAAAATGTCAATCTTGACTTTTTTTTTTTTAACTGTTTATCTTTGTGTAAGAAAAAGCTTGAGCAGGGGGAGGGTACAGAAGATATGAAGTGGGCTCCGTGCTGACAGCAGAAAGCTGGATGTGGGGCTCAAACCCACCAACTCTGAGATCAAGACCTAAGCCCAAGCTGGCCACTCAACCAACTGAGCCACCCAGCTGCACCTGTCAACCTTGACTCTTAAACAGAGAAAATGGATGGTTACCAAAGGGGGAGGTGAGTGAGGGGGATGGGCGAAATAGAGGAGATTAAGAGTTGCAAACTTCCAATTATAAAGTAAAGAAGTCACGGAGATGAAAAATTCAGCAGAGAATATAATCAATAATATTGTAATACCGTTGTTTGGTGACAGATAGTGACTATACTTATGTTGAGCACTGAGGAATGTATAGAATTGTCAACTAAATATGCTGACACCTAAATAAAACTAACATTGTATGTCAGTTGTACATCAAAAATACAAGAAAAATATGATAGAAAATAAATAGTAAAATGGCATAAATAAATAAATAAATAAAATCAACCAGTGCTTTGCATTTTATGATCAATATATACAAAGATACAGATTTAATACTTTATGGAAGAGGATTGTTCTATTTTTTGCCTTTCTGCACTACTTAAAATCTCTGTCCAAGAGTGCAGAAGTCATTTCTTGACAGAGAGTTCTATTGTAATTCTGATCTGACCTAGATGTGTTTAGGAAACACAGTTAGAAAAGTTTCTATACAATTAACTGGATTGAAAGTCTTTCTCAAGATTAGGTCAGCTTTCAAGAAGCCAACTTCTGACTACTTTATCCTCTATATAATGAATAAGTTTCCCCAGGAAGAGTCTCCTGGATGATTAAACTCTGTCATTAAATGTAGGGCAGTTCTGGGGTGCCTGGGTGTTTCAGTCAGTTGAGTGCCAGAATCTTGATTTTGACTCAGGTCATGATCTCAAGGTTGTGAAATTGAGCCCCTGCATCCGTGGGCTCTGGCTCCATGCTGCTTAAGATTCTCTTTCTCTTCCTCTGCCCCTTCCTTGCTTTGGGGCACACTCATCCTCTCTCTCTCTCTTTTTCTCTTTCCCTCTCTCTCAAAAAAGAAAAAAAAGTAGGGCAGTTATTTAAAAAAATTTTTTTAGGTTTATTTATTTAAGAGTGAGCAAGAGCAAATAAGCAGGGAAGAGGCAGAAGAAAGGCAGAGAATCCCAAACAGGCTCCATGTTGTCAACAAAGAGCCCGATGTGGGGCTTGAACTCACCAACTATGAGATCTTGACATGAACCCAAACCAAAAGTTGGATGCTTAACCATCTGAACCACCAGGGACCACAGCAGTAGGGGAGTTATTAAGAGAAATAAGGTCTGAGGTCATCCTACAATAATGTAGAGCCCCATTTAGCTTAAGAAACTTGTGATTGCTGTGTTCACCTAAAAAACATCAGTAGATATTATGCAATTCTACTTTCTTTATGGAAAACTTGGCAATAAAAAGCAAACTCAAGAGTAATAGAAAATAATGGGGAAAATAATAGTTCAGACTGAGAGACAAAATGTGACCTGCTGTTCACTTTTACCATGTCAAGGGAAATAAAATGTTATCAAGTGTTATGGAAAGTACCAGCAGAGTAGTAGAATTACAAGTAGGCTCTCTATGAATGAAGGACATACTGAAACTGCTTCCCGGTCATATTTTAACTTTTTTTTTTTTAAATATCAATACATTCCTGAGTTCACATCTGAGTTCTTATCTTAGTTGTATCTTACTAGGATTTTTATTTCTCCTCTCTTCTATGTAGAGGGCTATACATTTACTTCCCTTATTAACATGAAATTATTTTATGTTATGTGATGACAACTACTAAAATCCTCTTTCTAGATTATGCACCTGAAAAATGCACGATACTAAACATTTATGTACCTAATCCAAATTTAAAATTAAGTTTATAATTCTTGAGTTCTGGTTTCCTTTTGATCTTTATTTCAAGTCTATTCAACATATTTTGCATTGTTCATCTGTTCCCAATAATGCTTAAGCTGGAACAAAGGTATTAAATACCTGCTATGCATGGCAGGAGCTGCAGTAAATGTTCCATTATTATTGAAGTAAGTGCAAATTTAGTATAATCTAAATTCTCCCTGAGCATTATTCTCTAGCTTGAGGAATTTTGCAGTATATATACCAATTACTGAAAATCTTTGTGACTGGATGGCCTCTTGTAAGGATGTGACTCTTGAAAAAAAATTAAGATTAAAAAAAATTTTAATTTGTTATTGTTATTTATTCATTTTTAAGACACAGAGAGACAGAGTACGAGTGAGGGAGGGGCAGAGAGAGATGGAGACACAGAGTCTGAATCAGGCCCCAGGCTCGGAGCTGTCAGCACAGAGTCCCACGTAGTACCCAGAAACTGAGATCATGACCTGAGCCAAAGTCAGGTGCTTAACCGACTGAGCCACCCAGGTGCCCTATATTATTGTTATTTTTTTTAACGTTTCTCCATTTACTTTTGAGAGAGAGAGTGCAAGAAGAGGAGGGAAACAAAGAGAGGGAGACACAGAATCCAAACCAGGTTCCAGGCTCTGAGCTGTCAGAACAGATCACTATGTGAAGGTCCATCTCATGAACCATGAGATCATGACCTGAGCTAAGTCAAAGGCTTAACCAACTGATCCATCCAGGTATCCCAAGAAATTAAAATCTGTGGCAAGCTTTAGGAAGTTCAGAAAGTACAAGCAAGTGAGATATTAGCAGATGGAAAATCTTACCCATGTTAGATGCTGAGAGTAAATGTTTGTTGACACATTGACTGACTAAAAAGATGTAAAAAATGAATTACATATTATTTTTAGCCCGCAGACTAAGAATGAGGCTTTGGGTTTTATGAATAATATCTCATTTACCTATTTGAGTTGTGTGCCCACAGACTAAGACAAAGGAGTATGATAACTATCATCCTTGTTACCGCTAAAGGCTAGATATTGGAGAAGATGAATTATCTCTGGGTCAATTATATTTATCTACCCACTCAGCCCTGAGTAATACTGGATGGGAGTATAACTTTCAAGATGGGGCTTTGCTCCAAGAGTTTAAAAAAAGAATGGCTCTGTCTTGCAAACAACTTGATCCCCATAAAATTACCTATCATATCATATATTTTCTATATCTGGTGCTCTTGACTTTTTGTGCAGATCCAAGTTTCCATTTAGCAGTTTTTTACTCGCAAGAATCAATACTGTTAAGATGACAGTTCTTTCTAAAATTCTCTGTAGATATATAGATTCAGTGCAATCCTTTTTCATCTGGACAAAAAAAAATCCCAGATACTTTACCAAATTCTATTGACAAATCACTTGTTAGGAAAATGAAAACTAAAAATGCAGTGAGATTCTCCTACATATGTATTACTATAGCTAAAATATAAATAAGCTGACAATGCCAAATGCTGGTAAGTATGAGGACCTAGCAACTAGACCTGTCATATATGATGTTGGGGATAGAAAATGTTTATAACCACTATAGAAAATAAATGGCAATTTCTTATAAAGTAAATCATATACTTAGCATATGACACAGCAATCCTAAACTTATGTATTATTTATCCACACTAAATGAAAACTCATGTTCATATAAAGCACCACATGTGCATGTTCATAGTGACTTTTGTCATAATTGCCAAAACCTAGAAACAACCTAAATGTCCTTCACCATGTGAATGGATACAGAAACTAGATACATCTTTGCTCTGGAATACTACACACCAAAAAAGCAATGAACTTTTGATTCATGGAAGAGCATGTCAATGCATTATGACAATTGAGAGAAGGCCGACTCCTGATTACATACTCTGACTCTGGAGATGCATTCCTACACACAAGGAAACAGTTTGGGTTGATATAACTGACTTACATCTTCTTTGTGGTTGTGGTTGTATAGCTGTATTCATCAAGACTCATAGGATTGTACAACAGGATGAGTAGATTTTACTATATGTAAATTACATCCCAATTTTAAAAAAACATGAATTGAGAAGTAGGAGAATTTTGATTCTGATAGTGGAATAAAAGAAAAGATTTTCCAAAAATAATTTATTCTATTACAACAATATTTGCTTCATTCCCAACAACCACCCAGCTTGCTTAAGAAGCACATTTGAGTTCAACTGTATACTTGTCACAAAAATGTTTATTTTAATAAAAAAAGGCATTCTTGCAAAAAATTTAATGAGACTATTAAATACTTGTTATATGAGTATTGAAGCAGCATGCTAGAAAAGGAAAAAGCTAACATTATTATTATTATTACAATGAGAATAAGTATATAAAGGAAATGTCATTTGAGAAAGCAACTCTGTTGAGTTCTGATAATTGTTGCCCTTTAAAAATAGGATAGGGGCGCCTGGGTGGCTTAGTCGGTTAAGCATCCAACTTTCGCTTAGGTCATGATCTCACGGTTGGTGGGTTCGAGCCCCGCATCGGGCTCTGTGCTGACTGCCAGCTCAGAGCCTGGAGCCTGTTTCAGAGTCTGTGACTCCCTCTCTCTCTGACCCTCCCCTGCTCACGCTGTCTCTCTCTCTCTCTCCTAGAAATAAATAAAAAAACATTAAAAAAAAAATTAAAAATAGGATAAATAAAGCTATTGATTTGACTCATTTAATCCACCTCCTTATCATTTGGCAAAATTATTCAGATTTGTATAGGTCAGACAATACTGTTAGCATTTCTGGTTCTCTTTTCAAATTCTATTTCTTTTTAATTTTTTATTTTATTATTTTATTTTATTTTATTTTTTTATTTGAGAAAGAGAGACTGTGTCTGACTGGGGGAGAGCGGCAGAGCAAGAAAGAGAGACAACCTTAAGCAAGCACCCTGCTCACTTTATTTTATTTTATTATTTTTTAAATGTTTTATTTATTTTTAGGAGAGAGAGAGAGACAGCGTGAGCAGGGGAGGGTCAGAGAGAGAGGGAGTCACAGGCTGAAACAGGCTCCAGGCTCTGAGTGGCAGTCAGCACAGAGCCCGACGCGGGGCTCGAACCCACGAACTGTGAGATCATGACCTAAGCGAAAGTCGGACGCTTAACCAACTAAGCCACCCAGGCGCCCCTCACCCTGCTCACTTTAGAGCCAAACCCAAGGTTCTATTCCACTACACTGGGGTCATGAACTGAGCCCATATCAAGAGTTAGGCACTCAACCAACTGAGCCACCCAGGTGGTTCTCAAATTCTATTTGAATTATAGTCAAGTGCAGCAGCATTATTGTGGAAGAAAAATTAGGAATTTTCTAGTCCAATCATTTGTATGGTATGTTATTACCTTTCACTAAATGAGGAACAAATGAAGAGAGGTAAAGTAACATGCCACGCAGGTCCATCTTTAGCCTGGGTGATTCTATTACACCTCAACTGTCAGTTTTGAGGACCTTCAAAAAATTCATTTAAATATAAGGAAAAGTCCTTTAGCTACAGAAACTTCATATTCACTTCATGTGAATAAATGAAATTCCTAAGGGTCTAAAGGCAAAGACAAAGAGACTTTCATATATAACTCAGAAAAACTGAGAAAAGTAAGCAAAATTATCAGACTGGGGGAAGTACCATCCCTATATATCCCAAAGGATAGCTTATAGAGTGCTTGCAAAATAACTCAAAAAGATTAAATCTAGATGTGTAGCTCTACCGGATTGGATATGGGTGTATTAGTTTACTTCTTGTTGAAGGAATCATATCATATTCCTCTGAATCAGAAGGGCTAACTCAGCTCCTAGCACAATGCAAGTTGTCAAGAGGGACCTAACTACTAACTACTTAGTTTAACGCAGCCATCATACAAAACTTTTTATGACTGAAGTCAAGTCTGACTTATAAATATGACTATAGTGCTTCCTGAAAGGGTTTTAATTATAGACTTGTTTTTTTCTCTAAGATTTTACAAATGGTTGGAATAAGGTAGGAAAATTAATCATAAAATGGCTGAAATTAATTGCTCACATGATACAGAATCTTTCATAAATCAAGTTCCCATCTCTGGCCCTATGGAGCATTTGAGTAAAAAACTGATAACTTAGATCCAAGATAAGGTAACACAGTAGCACTGGCCAGATTAGCTTAGGATAAAAGAAACACACACATAATAGTCAAATTACAAGACAAACATATAAATAAATAACATCAGGGGGACAAACATATCAACTATTTAAGTTAATATGATTGCTGTGAGTAAAAGCCAAAAGAGAAAACAACTCTCAATCTATAGGAAAGAAGTATGTACATTTTTCTGAGATTAGTGTTGCAAAATTTGATTGCAGAATATTTGCAAATAAAAAAAAAACCTTCAGCAAAATCATGAATATTGCTTTGAGCAGTAATTTGATGCTGCTAAAACATTGTGTGCCTCACTGCTGTAGGGCAAGCAGGTTTACTGAAATTGAGGCCTCATAAGAATTGCATATTAGTAGTGTGAGCGTTTATAACTGAAGACCCATCTATTTCTTTATCTATTCTTTTTCCACCAATGTATTTATTTAAGAATTGTTTGTTCTATTCCTGTTCTAAGATTGACACCATGCTAAGCACCTAAAATAGCTTTAATTTTATAGGGTAGAGTAAAAAGCCTTCCTGATTTTGTCAAAGGGAGATGAATTTTTACCTAAGATTTTGATACGATACTGTTTTTAACAATTTTCATCAGCTTTTAAGTTCAATCTATGGAAATAATATGTACCTTCTAATTTACCCAGAATAGCATTCAGAAACAGTTGGAAAACCCCAGAATCTTGGATGGTTTTTCATTTTTCCTCACACCATTTCAAATAACTGTCATTAATATAAATGTTTACTGCTGAGTACAGTGTGTTGCTGGGCAAATTAGTGGGCCATCACTATTATTGCAACTTCTTAAAAAGAAATCAGACAATTATTTTCTTGAGAAACCAATAGTGTTTATGATGATTACACTTATTTTTAGAAACAATGCCATGTAAATATACTCTAATGACTATCCACATATATACAAAATGCATAATACTTGTAGAGATTGCAGTTTTCAGGGTGTCAAGGGCAATTGATAGCAGACAATACAAGGCTAGGCTGTACTAGAATATAAGCCCATCAGAAATAAAGCAATGTTGTGTGTATTAGTGCCTTCCCTGTGCCAGTTTCAGAGCACTGAGGCAAAGGTAAACCTTTTACATTTTTGCAATTGGATAGCAACAACAATAAAAAAAAGAACAAACAAACAAAAACGCCTTCCCTATGAAATACTTAGTTTCTCAAACACAGATTTTTCTGGCCTTGCCTTAAAACAAATAATTTGGATGACCTCTGAGAAGCAATAATGGAGCAACTCTATTAAAAATGCCAATTGGGCTAATAGCTTGGTCTGTGTCCTGTGAAGCAGTGCTTTGTGAATTGAATGTCCTTGCTGATATTTTTAGCTCTGAGTCCATCACTTAAAGAGGATCATCCATCTCTTAACTAATGCATTTTCCATTTTCTATCTTAGCCTGGAAATCAATTGAAAGTGATTGAAGGTGCAAGGAATTCTATGGAAGGCCCTCAGCAGTTTTGACAAACAGTAGAGAAGGTCTACAATAGTCTGATCTTATCCGACCCAGCCAATATTTCCCCAGTCCAAACTGCAATCATTTATTATGGTCAGAGTGATCTCTATGCTGTCCTTCAAATGTGGCAGATAAATGCCTGACCCTGACTTCAGAGCATTTCCCCCAAAACCAGACAGCCTGGATCCAAGTCTGAAGGCTACTCCTTATTATACTTTGGCAATCAACTGTTTTGAGATCATTTCCACAACTATAAAGTAAAATAATAAAATCACTTTCTCATAAGGTTAGCAAGAAATATATATGTAAAAACCTTAAAAATAAGATCTGACACACAGTAAGTGCTACATAAGTATTTATTCAATTCAATGTTCAAATACTCTTCCATCTTTCAAGTGCCAATTTTATGCTTTTCAATTGCCGACTCGAGCAATAATTTTGTCTAACTACTATAGTTTATTCAGACTTTGATTTCTTTTGAATTTCTAAAGCCCTTTGGTAATATCACATTCATGTACTCAGTGATTTGCTAATTGTTTCATACATTTCATCACTATACAAAGAAATCATCAATACTTTAAATAGTTAAATTTTCCTTTATTTCTATGCATTCTAAATTTAGCCCAGTGCTAGGAAAATAATGGACCCACATTATTTTTAAAATAATTGACTTAAAACCCAGTTTATAAAATTGAAGATTATTCCATTGCAAGTGACTATAAAATGTCAGGTTCACAGACTGGTTTTTTTGTTTTGTTTTGTCTTGTTTGGTTTTGTTTTGTTTGGTTTGGTTTTATAGCCCCAATATGCTGCTCAATCCATTCAGGAAATTTTTACTGCAAAACTTGTATTTTGAATTTAAGAATTCCATTTTTTAAAGTTTATTTTTTTGTGTTTATATTCTGTGTGTGCTCACTCATCATGTACATTTTTTCCTTTAAATAAAGTTAATAATAGCTGTTTAATATTTTATGCTAATTTTCAAATTGTGTCATTTCTGAATCCATTTTTGGTTCTTAATATCCCAGATTCTCAATACACCTAGTTATGGGTTATATAATTATGCTTCTTGAAATATTCATAAGAAATTATGGATATTCTGTTGTTAATTAATACATATTCCCTTCATTAAAGAGTCTATTATTTCTGGTTCCCGCTTAGAATACAAGAAGCTGTTAAAAGCATTGCTTGCATTCATCAACTAACTAACCAACCAACCAACCAACCAACCAACCAACCAACCAACCAACCAACCAACCGAGACAACCTGCATCATCACAAATTTTCAAAACCTGATCACAGATGGAAGGTCACAGGCAAAACGACCAACCTGAAATCTAAGGAAAGGCAATTGCTTGGGGCGCCTGGGTGGCTTAGTCGGTTAAACGTCCGACTTTCGCTTAGGTCATGATCTCGCGGTTCGTGGGTTCGAGCCCCGCGTCGGGCTCTGTGCTGACTGCCAGCTCAGAGCCTGGAGCCTGTTTCAGAGTCTGTGTCTCCCTCTCTCTCTGACCCTCCCCTGTTCACGCTCTCTTAGAAATAAATAAAACATTAAAAAAAATTTAAAAAAAAAAAAAAAAGGAAAGGCAATTGCTTGCAGTGGAAGATAAGATGTGAGCATTTACATACCTCAGGCAGATGCAGCTAGACAGTAGTAAGAATTCAGGTGACAATGGAGATGAATTGGTACATGTAGTGTATAGGCCAGTAAGAGAATATAGAAACCCTGGAGGCCACAGATATGAGGAGAATACACATCTATTCACAGCTTCTACTCCACAAACTTCATGGGGGCTCACCAAAAATTACAGGTGACTGTAGTGATACAGAGTCATTTGTGGTTTATGCCTCAGAAGAATAGCTGCTGCTATGGGAAAAATAGAAAAAACAACCTTTCTCCCCACATTCTTTTTCCCTCTTCTCTCCCAGAGACAAATATCTAAACTGAGCAAAGTGGGAGGGCAACACTTTTTTTCCCTTATTCCCATGGCACTAGCAAAATCCTTTGCACCTGGACAAAGAAACAAAAGACTACTGTATCTGGGGAGAGGTGAAGAATTATATGCTGAGCACAGACCTACAGCTGACAGTGGACAAAACCACTGAAATGAGCACATGTATGAGGTCCAGAATCACAGGGCTTGCCTTGGACTGAAACCTAGCCACAAGAGTGAATATCCCCTGTCCCCACCTCTAGGGTAAAAAAACACTTGAGCACTGTGAGCATACTAGAGCTGGTAGAGATTTCTTAGAAGTGTACCACAAAGGGAAAATGTAAAATTCAGTATAAAGCAGATGATGAGAAAAATCTTCTGCCAACCTAACACCAACCACAAACACAAGGTATCACAAAAGGAAATTAAGGCTTGAAGTGCATTGTGGGAAACCATATCAACAAAAGACACTAAACATAGCTCAAACCTTGACTGGTGTGAGTCAATTCCTGACACCAAAAGCCTAGGAGAAGGAAAACTTTGCCTATTTCATGGCATAAGATACAGTTAGAGTAACTTGGGTACTACAAAACATATCTTATGTCCTTTTTTACTGCCTTCCAGTAGATGCTTTACATAAGATATCCTGCAAAGTCTTGAATAGTATCGCCAGGGTCCTTACTGATCTACTTGCCATATCCTTCTATGCCTCAAGAAATTTGTGCTTGTTGTTCCCTCTGCCTTAATTATTTATCCTCAGATATTCATGACTGAAAATTTTTTAAGTCACCCACAAAAATCACCTTTTCATAAAACCTCTCATTATTATTTTTTACAGAAACATACTTTTTTCACAAATCTTACTTTTATCAGAAATTATGTTTCATCAGAAATCATACTCTCATCAGAAAGGCATGGACTTTTTCTTAAGAATCTTGCACATGAAACTACTATAACATTGTATGTTAATTATACTTCAATAATAAAAGTTAAAAAGAAAAACCAAGAATCTTATTTCTCATATTTGTTTCTGCTCTGGGTTTCCAGACATTTGAACAGTGACTGACACAAAGTAGGCATTCAGTAGTATCGAATGAATGAGAAGTGAATAAATATATTGTTGAATAAGCATCAGCATCTGATTTTTTAAAATTCTTATTTAAATTCTTAATTGGAGTATCTGTTTATTTCCTTTCCTCATAATATATCATGTTCATGAGTATTTTAAAGTTAAGAAACTTTTCCTGCAGTCAAAATCAATGTATATTGAATACAGAAGTAATTTGTGAAAAATCAGCTCTGAAGACATCTATAATAGTATGGGACTCTTTATAAAGTTGCATGAGCTTTTTTCAACAAAACATTTCTTGGGATTGCAATAGTTTCTATTCTATATAAATATTTCATAGTTCAATATAAATGACATCTATTATAATAATGGCATCTTTGTTGTTGGATAGACTAAGGGTATAAATAATATCTTTTATGGTCTATTTAAAGCTTCTTTTAGTTTTTCAAGTGTTCATATTTACATAATTTTGCATTTATGGAGAAGTCACAAAGATAGTGCAGAGTTCCTGTATACCATTCCCAGAGTTTCATTTAATGTTAACACCTTACATTTATCAAGATTAAAAATTTAACCTTTGTATTTTATAATGGGCTATGTAATCAGACTTGTGAATACACTTTTTTTAAGACTTAACTTTTTAGAGAAGTGTTGGGTTCATAGCAAATTTGAGAGGAAAGTAGAGAGATTTCCCATATACTCTCTCCCCCAACACATGTGTAGCCTCCTCTGTTATTAACATGCCCCACCAGAGTGGCACATTGGTCACAATCAGTGAATCTTCATTGGCCCATCATGATCACACAAGGTCCATAGTTTGCATTACAGCTCACTTGCGGTGTGTATTTCTGTGATTTTTGACAAATGTATAATGTCTTATTCACCATCATAGTATCATTGCTCTAAAATTCCTCTGTGTTCTGCCTATCCATCCCTTCCTCCCCATTAACCCCTAGTGGGAGGTTGTACTAATATTTGCACTGGCTTTGGAGTTTTGTCTTTTCCAGAATGTTATATAATGGAACCACACAGAATGTAGTCTTTTCAGATTAGCTTTTTTCACGTAGTAATACGCATTTATCTTCCTCCATGTCTTTTCATGGCTTAATGGCTCATTTCTTGTTAGTGTTGAATAATATCCCATTGTCTGGATGTGCCACAGTTTAGTTGTCCATTCATCCATATCCATTACTGAAGGACATTTTGGTTACTTCCAAGCTTTGGCAATTATGAATAAAACTGCTATCAAGGTCCATATTCAGACTTTTGTGTAGTTTTTAACTACTTTAGGTAAATTGCAAGGAACATGATTTCTAGATTGTATAGTAAGCGTATGATTAGTTTTGTAAGAAACTGCCAAACCATCTTCCAAAATGTATCATTATGTATTCCTACCAGCAAAACAAATGTGAGTGATATCACCAGTTTTTACACTATTTTTTTCTATCTCAGGGTTCAGTGCTGGATACCACATTGCTTTTTGCCATTATTCCTCTTTTTGACATTTTCTCAGTTGTTATTTATTTTTCATGACCTTAATACCTTTGAAGAATACTGGTCAGGTATTTAATAAAGTGCTCCTTAATTCCAGTTTGTCTGATTGTTTCTAATGATTGGACTGGGGATAATATGACAGAGAAGGACCCTTTTCATCACATCATACCAGGGAGTACAAGGTATCCACATGACTCATGACTAGTAATTTTAACCTTACCCACTTTGCTATAGTGATATCGTAAGATTTCTCCATTATGGTTAGTGTAAATAACATTTTTTAAGTATGGTGGGTGTTCACTTCCTGATTGGCAACATGAATTATGTAACAAATAAAATGAATTTTCATTCTTGGACCAATAATGTTGATATTCTTGTACTTTTTAGTATAACCATGAGTTAATTATCTATTACATTGTGATTCCTTCTGTATCTCTCTTGAGCAGTTTTAAGAGCTGACCAACTAAAAAGCAAGAAAATAGATTTAAAGGAACCCTTAAACTCCTACTGCTTTTATTACATTATTACAAAGGGGAGATTGATGAAAAGAGAAGAGTGAGAGCAACTCAATTTTCTATTTCGTTTTTAATAAAGTAAAAGTCAATAAAGCCATTAGGCTAATTTTACTGTAATGTTTAATCAATATTGTTAACATTAATGCATTTTGTTTCCTCTGTGTTATTGCAGAAAAATTTGAACCAAGAAAATGTTTTCTTTGATGCTTTTTACCCTCAATCAGTGACTCTTTCAAAGAACCTAAAGCTACTGAGCCTCTTGGTTGGGCCAAAAACACTTACTTTTTGTAGCAGACACATCCCAAAACCATTACCCTCTTTCAGGTTTTCCAAAACCACTCATCCACATATGGATAACTAGCCTAAGCTCAAAGGTGTACCTGACAATTATGTAGAGTGTGTGATCTGTATTTCCTAAGAACTCACAATTGAACTGGGAAAACACAAGTTATTCAAGGAAGGAGTCAGTGAACCCATAATAAAGGAGATGGAAATTAAAATGTGTCTTTTATCTAAGTGGAGAAAAGAATATTTAGGGAGTACGATAAAATTACTTCAATGATGAAATAATGAGATGTGGGGTGGGAGAGGAAGCAAGCATTGGAAAGCCAAAAGAAATAATGGGGACTTGTCACATTAAGTAACAGGATATGAAGTAAGAGATTTTTCTGAATCATCAATCAACCAGTATTCTAGGGAGCAAAAATTAAGTGCTTAGCAATTTTAGTTCCAAAGAATCCTCATTTTTATAACTAGCTAATGTGATTAATAAGGTTTGTTAATGGGAGCTAATGGCTAATCTGTGATGTGTTTATATTTTTAGGCAGTGATCTAAATAAGTAGATGTGATGAATGAAATTGAATATTGGAGAAAATACTCTGGTTTTGGTCATATCGATCAACACGGACTTTCAGAAATATCTTTTCAAGCCAGTAAATTGACTATCCTCATCCATTAAATGTAAATAAGTGCCCACTAATCACTAGGTACTGCAAATACCTAAAAATATGACAGTGCTCATATATCTAAAATTTTATCTCACATCATATTAAAAACTTTTAATCCAATTAGATTCCACAGTTGCCCATATAGGAAAATTTTTAAAGATTTACTAAAATTGTTTAAAAAACAGACATTTCTATGTGAGGTACATGATTGCAATCTTTGATTAAATTTTATATTATACTTTCTCCCCAAATTCAATTAATTAAATAATTTAATTAATGCTTTTTCCAGTCTAGAGCTGATAATAAATGTATTAGGCATGTTTAAAGTACAAAATGAACATGGTAAAAAGTTACTAATTAACATACAATCTTCTGGATGACAGATTTCTTCCTATGATGTCTACTAACCTATTGACATTCATCCCTAAAATTCTAGTTAACATATTTTTAAATATGCACTTATCTCTACAAAACTGACTTAGACAGTAAAATCCAAAGATCTAGCAATTTTTGATCTAAAAATCTTCCAAAGTCCACAGTAAAATGTATGTATAAAGCATCTGCTTAATATTATCAAAATACTTTTACTAAGAAATATTTAGCCATTGGTTTACTGCACATAACCTTTCATGTAGGGCATTGAAATAGTTATTTTCAACTTCTTTATAATTATTCTAAATACATGGCTTAGTTTTTTCTTTTTCATTTTTTTTTTTTACCAATTCATTTATTCATTAACTATGTTTGATGTCCAGTATAGAGAAACACACATGACAGAGCTAATTTTGGATCAGTGTTGTCCATGGGTTTTATTTTTGCTATTTTATTTACTCTTTTTTTTTTTTTTTTGAATTTGATTGGTTTTAAAAAAAAGAAAAAAACTATCCTGGCTTAGCTGTTGTTTTTCCAAATCCCATCATAATATTTTATATGTTGAGAGAGAGGGAAAGCATAAGTGGGCAAGGGGCAGAGAAAGAGGGAGAATCCCAAGCAAATTTCATGAGGTGAGCACAGAATCCATTGTGGGGCTTGATCACTTGAACTGTGAGATTATCACCTGAGTGAAATCAAGAGTCCAACACTCAACCGACTGAGCTACCAGGCACCTCTGTACATTGAAGATTCTTTTTTTTTTTTAATGTTTTTTTTTATTTCTAGGAGAGAGAGAGAGAGAGAGAGAGAGACAGTGTGAGCAGGAGAGGGTCAGAGAGAAGGAGTCACAGACTCTGAAACAGGCTCCAGGCTCTGAGCTGGCAGTCAGCACAGAGCCCGACGCGGGGCTCGAACCCACGAACCGTGAGACCATGACCTAAGCGAAAGTCGGACGCTTAACCGACTAAGCCACCCAGGTGCCCCTGTACATTGAAGATTCTTAATTGTACTCTCTTTTGCAACCAAACTTACAAAATATTTCTCTTGTTTGGAGAATTTAAAAAATGTCACTGGGGACATCCCAAAAACTCTGTTTAAGTGGTACCATTGTGTTTTGACCACTTAGTAATCTTTAACACCCTTAAAATGTGTGTTCTGACTACTGTAACTGTGTAATTTTTCTACAATCCTGGTGTAAGTTCTCTGGAATTGGAATAGCTTTTGTGTATATTTTTGCATGTGTTTGTTAAGTATTTTTCTTTTATTCTTTTTAGTGTAAATGCTGTAGATATGATCAAGATTGCCAAAACCCTTCGTTTCCCCTAAGGGAATGTAGAATCTTCAAATAAGTCTATTTTTTTATCATTCATGTTGGCCTTGGCTCAAGTGTCTTAATTTTTAGGGGCAGATATGTACTTTGGTCACATATAACTTTTAAAAACAGGGTCTTATCACATCCTTGTTGAATAGATATTGTTTTCTCTTGGGTTTTGATCTAGATATATTTTTTCTTTGTGGATGTATACATATGCTTTCAGATGAAAGGTTACCATCCAATATGTTTTCTCTTTTCCTTTGTTCCAGGAAAACTAAGAATAAATTTCAGTGCCATGTTGTAGTTATCAATTTATCTTCAAGTGTTTAAAAACATTTACTCCTTCTGTTTTCTATAAATGCACTTCATTTTGGTTAACCCCTCAATTTATTTTTTCAACAATGTGTTTTAAGCATGGATCATTTTAAGTCTCCTTAGAAACAGATCACTTGTCAGGGGTGCCTGGGTGGCTCAATGTGTTAAGCATCTGACTCTTGATTTCTGCTCAAGTCATGATCTCATGATTCATGGGATCAAGCTCCTAGTTGGGATTATTTCTGACCCTCTATTTTTGCCCTTTTGCTGCTTGTTCTCTCTCTCTCAAAATAAATAAATAAACTTTAAAATAAAAAATAAACTGATTACTTGTAAACCACACACACACACACACACACACACACACACACACACACCACACACACATGCATGCATGCACATGTGCACAAATACTTATTAAATCAAGTCAAAAACATATTGACCCTAATAGGAATTTATACATACTCTTCTTGAAATAGAAAATATGGAAGTTATATCCCCTTCACATATAAAGGATTAGTATTAACTAAAAATTAAATTTCACATAGGTAATTACAAATATAAAGAAGATATGAGCAAGTCAATGGTTGCATACGACAATTATTTTTAGTGCATTAGTCAGGACAGTAGCATTACAGAAATCAAATAAAAGAGCATGTAAGAAAAGTGTGGATCAATTTATAAGAGAAAAAGAACGATGATTAAGAAGCTTTAAAAGCTTTAAACTCTACAAATTTTATTAGAAGTAAATAATTTCAAAGATTTTCTAGCCACAACTTATTCTGCAATTTTGGATTACTTTTTTTTCTCCCCAAAGGACAGTATCAATGCAGCGGCATGAGAAATCTGAAAACTTCATGTATAAAGCAAGAATTTGGACAGAAACATTTTGTGAACCCAGACATGAAAGCCATCAAAGAAAAACTCTAGTGGAAAAGTACAAGATAACCAGTTTCTCAAGGCTCTGTGAAACCCAAAGAATTTTCATAGGTTTTTATGACCTATAAAGATCAAAGAGAAAAAATTTTAAAAACTCTAAAAAAAATCTTGGGTCTTATGATATGCACCCGAATATGACCTCGTTAAATCAATGTATTATTGGACATAACGAAAGTATACCAAAATTCTGCATGAATTACATTTTCAGATGCATCCATTTGTGTGCATGCGTACATGTTTTGTTAGGTAAAAGGAAACCATAATTACATGTTTTCTTAATCAAGATGAGCAGAATATAATTTTTCAGAAATACAGATACATGGTTGTTTTCCTTTTTATTAGTTCCCTGCCAAGAACTTAGACTTTAAACCTCTTGATGAGCTCACAATTAACTGACTTTTTCTATTCCTCTGTTGCTTCATTTTCCCTTCCCACCAGAATGATGTGTTGATGGGTGCTGTTCTTAGTCCCCAGGAGATTCCATGGTTAGTAAGCATCCTGTGCTCACATCATGGATCAAAATGTCAGGAACCAGAAACTGATCAATCAACTTCTTAACTGCTGTTAGTTTCTCTGAAGCAAAATCATGCCAGCTTTATTCAAATACTCCCACATGAAACATCACTAAAGATAGAAGCTTGCTATCATTATTAAATGCACCTTAAACAGAGCTTTACTAATATTTGGGATGTACATGCAGATTCGAAGAGTATACAGTTTGGAATGCTGACAGCTGCAAAGTGAAATAAAAAGTGGAAATGTGCATAATTATATTGTCCATATGGCACAGCAGCAGTATGGTTTTATAAGATTAAATCTTGTATGGGGATGAGAAATGATAAGCCAGTGTTATTATTATGAACCACACAATAACATATGGGATGTAGGCCAATAGCATCACTCTAAATCAACCTTAGAATTTCATAAGCCACTGAATGTCACAGATGGAAGCTATTATTCATTCCACCTGCTTGACATGATGAGAGATAATGATAAAAGTTTGGAAGTAAAATTAAAATGAAGACAGCTAGGCCTCCCTGTATTCTGCTGGCTACCATTATTAGTGATGCGATGGTCGGAGAGGCCGGAGGTTCACATTGATCACCGGGCTATGACAAGATGACAGTACATTAATTCTAACAAAAATTTAAAAGGAATCTGATTTTACCATTTACATGAGTGAAAACAATGCTCATATAATCCTCCTCATAGAGAAGATCCTGAAAAGAAGAAATCATGTCAGGTTATCTAAACATATAGATGACCTATGCATTATATATAGATTTAAGATGAAACCAGGTAGAGGAAAGGACTAACTAATTTCTTCCTGTTTATTTAACTTAGGATATTGTTTGCCACTTTTATTAAATTTCTATACTTTGAATCCAGGTTTATTATAAAATATTACAATACAGAAATTTACAGAAGGAAAGAGTGAATGTCCATCTTCTTCTCCTTTCACATGTACATATAACCCTACTCCTCTCTTTAAGTAACCTGTATATGCATATATTTTATATAAATGTATATAATTTTGCTTACGTACACATGTATTATTTTCCCATATAAATGGAATTGCACTTTATATGTACATTAATAGGAACAAATGTAGCTTTGTTTTTATGTAAATGATTTATTATGTATACTTGTCTTACACTTTTTATTCAACAATATAAGCACATGATTTATGGTTTTTTAAAGTTCTGTGTAGTATTTCTCATAAAAGAGATAAGAACATTTATTTAACAATTACTTTATTAAATACTTTATTTTTATTTTGAGTTTTCACTATGTTAAACAAACCTGAAAAGAAAATTATATATAGGTATGTGTATAGACACATATACAGATATAGATATATAATTATATAGATAAATATATACTGACTACACATAAGAATGTGTATACTCAATACACACACATATATCCACAGTCTAAGATGCTTCCCCACTTGCTTGAATAACATAGAAAACTATTGAGATATAAGATTTCTTTTTCTCATTTTATCTTAAAGTCCAATGATCTCTATAAATAACAACACACTAGTAATATACAATTTTTATTTTTGTATTCTTATAATGTTTTAATATAGAGATGAGAAAAGCTTCTATCATTATTCCATATATGTATATTTTTTTCAAAATTGAAGTGGCTATTCTTGCACTTACATTCCCCAAGATGAAGTTTGGAATTTTGCTTGAGATTACATCTTTAGGTTACATTAAAGAACTGATTCATATTATTTTGTTGTTTGTCAACCAGATACCTTATGTCTTTCAATAATATTTTAATTTTTTCATAAAACAGTTGTATATATGTGTTTACATTTGTTCTATATTGCCAGAGTCTTGTGAGTTTATAAAAGTAATTATTTTTCCCATGATAATTTTTACCAGAGTTTAGCTCGTGAATAAGATGACCTTTTATTTCTATTGAACTTGAAACTAACCAATTCCCCCAAATTCTCTTATTTGCTTTAAACATAGCTAAAAAAACGAAACAAACACTTAACGTTAAATGAGTTAAGCGAAGTTGCAGGATACAATTAGAAACTGATTAGATACCTTAGCATGCTAATTCTGTCAATTCTCCTCAAACTGATCTATGGACTATTCACCATTATAATCAACTCCCTCCCAGGAGGATTTTGGTACATATAGACAAAGTCACTTGAAAATTTATATGGAAAGGCAAACAAAATAGAATAAGAAGTAGATTAGCCAAAACAATTCTAATAAGGGAAAATCAAAGATGGATGAATCATGCAATCTAAATTTATGACTCATTGTGAAGCTGTGGTAAATATGAAAGTATGGAATTGGTAAAAAGCTAGACACATGAATGGAGAAAGGAGAAAACAGTCCAGAGATGGACCTAAACAAATATAGCCAATGATATTTTAAGTACAAAAGCAAATAAATGAAAAAAAAATTGTATTCTCAACAAATGATGTTGAAACAGTTAGATATATGCAAAAATAAGAAAAAAGAACCTCAACTTCAACCTGATACCTTATATAAAAATTAAATTAATTATAAATCTTAGTTTAAAATTTAAAACTAAAGAAAAATACATTTAAGAAACTACTAAAGATGTTGTTGGTAGAATAAAATGAATGTCACTTACTAGTAAAAGATGTTTGCCAATCACAGATTTAATAAAGAATGTATATCTAGTATATATAAAAAACACTTATTAAGAAAATAAATAGTTAAAAAATGGACAAAAATATCGTATACACACTTGACTTAAGAGAATAAGTGAATGTAAAATAGCATATAAGCTTATATTCATCACAAGTAGATATTCAAGAATTTCAAAGTCACACCATGACAAGATACAACATTATCTAATAGGCTCATTTAAATAATATTTGTACATTACTTATCTATACATGTATGAATATAATATATATGTTGCTAATAACACAAAATGCTGGTAAGGATTCAGAACAGTGAGAATGTTCCTATATTGCCAGTGGGAATGCAAAATGATTCAGCCATCCTGGAAAGGAGATCAGCGGTGTCTCAAAAATTTTAATTTATACTTAATCTATGACCTAGCAATTTACTCAAAGGGATTAAAAATGTATGTTACACAAAAGTCTATATATTAATGCTCATAACAACTCTAATCACAATGGTCAAAAATTGGAGAGAGAGTGAAGGTCTTTCACAAGCAGGTAGACAAACTGTGCTGTGTTCATAAAAGGGATATTTCTCTGCAGGAAAAGTAATGAGCTATGCATATACCCGGTACCTTGTAGAAATCTTAAGGGAATTTTGCTGAATAAAAATGTCAATCTCAAAAGGTTGAATACTATGTCCTTCCATGTACTTGACATCCTGAAAAAGACAAAACCAAAATGAAGGAAAATAAATTAGGGGTTGCTAGGACTGAGGGGTTGAGAGGGTGTATCTGCAAAGTGATGGCAGAAGACAGTTTTTGGAGAAAGGCCATAAAATTGTTCTGAATTCTGATTTTGGTAGCTATGACCACACATACCTATGTAGATGTTAGAATTCATAGCATTCTGTATGTTAATTTTCAAAAAAATAAACTTTGAGGAGAAAGGAAAATAAATGTCTCCTCTCTTTCATTCCAAAAGATTTCCTCTTGCATAATGGTCCATGGGATATTTGTTTCAAATATTGCAAACAATTTGGCTTCCATCCTTTGATATACTCATGAGGCTGGTAACTAAGAAGATAACCAAATTGTTTTAGCACCATGAAAGAAATATAGTAAAGTGTGGATGATATGGATGAGCAGGTAAATAACAGCTTCTGGATGCTTGCATATCAGGAACTTAAACTGAAAATGTTTATTTCAAGTAATGCTTCAAAAATATAAACAGCAAACACTCTATGGCAGATTATATTTTCTAAATGTGGCTATAAAATCTCCAGTGTCAGTTGCTCTTTACCAATGTCACCTTGCCACTTCTGCATGCAAACATGGTGTCCATCTCTGTACCCCCTTACTCAAGTCCGAACAGGCCTTATTATTGTCATAACCAATCAAATATCACTCAGTTTCCAGATATGGTCCCTAACAGATTTGGCAGCTGCTGCTTCCTCTCTGGTGGGACCTGGTGACAATGTTAGTCTGAGCTGTTACTTGACACAAACCCATGAGAGATCCCAAACAAGAATTCTCCAGCTGAGTCAAAAAGTCACAGAAGGCTAAGAAATAATTATAAATCGCCATTGCCACTAAGTTTTGTTAGAATGTAATAGGTAACTACAATATGGTCACCACCTCCAAATTCAAATGTATACAACTAAATGTGTTACATACAGCTAACTACCCAGCTACAGCCTGTATAAGAATCTGGAAAGATCAAGAGAGAAGTGGAATACAAGAGAGGGAATTTAGTGGAAAAAGTTGTCAGTGTGCTTCCTCCTCACAGAAAAGTAATAAAGAGGGCCCCAAAGAGGCCTTTATAAGCAGAGGAATTTATAAGTATCCTCAGCAGTTTGCAGTGGGAAATAGGAAGCGGGTCACACAGATATGTGCCTGCCTCAGTATTGAGCAAAAGTTCTAAAATGCAAGAAGCTTGAGAAAGGGGCTTATAGCAGCACAATAGGAAAATACTATTCTTGGACCAACAAGGAATGAAATATTTGTGTTTCAGGTGGACTAGATATATGAATATCTGGAGGAAGGGGGTGGAGAGAGAGAGTATGTAAGATACTTGCTAAGAATGAAGTTTATCCCAAAACAGATATCACATGATTTCATTCATCTGGAGAATTTGAGAAACACAGATAAATGTAGGGGAAGTGAAGGAAAAATAATATAAAAACAGAGAGGGAAGCAAACCATAAGAGACAAATACGGAGAAGAAACTGAGGGTTGCTGGAGGGGGTGTGTGGGAGGACGGGTTAAATGGGTGATGGGCAGTAAGGAGGGCATTTTTTGGGACTGGGTGTCATGTGTAAGAGATGGACCACTGGGTTCTACTCCTGAAGCCAAGACTACACTCTATGTTAACTAATTTGAATTAAAAAAAAGAAGAAGGAAAAAGAAGAAAGAATGAAACGTGTCCCATAATGTCTGCCAGGCCCAGAGTGTGTCCACTCACACAGCCAATAAGACCATTAGTTCTCCCCATCTCAGTCCTGTTCTTCACTTTAGCTGTGACACAGTGAGGAGTAATAACTAAGGTGAAGGAAGAACTGGCCAACTCAAGAGAGAAGAAGCCTATTGTATTTTTTGTCCATCTCCACCCCGTTTGCTTCTTTCCATTTCAAGTTCCTGTCATAAGTAAGTCTGACCAGGGAAAGGAAGATTTTAACTTTATTTATTTATTTATTTTTTAAAATATTTTTATTTATTTCTAGGATAGAGAGAGACAGCGTGAACAGGGGAGGGTCAGAGAGAGAGAGAGATACAGACTCTGAAACAGGCTCCAGGCTCTGAGCTGGCAGTCAGCACAGAGCCCGACGCGGGGCTCGAACCCACGAACAGTGAGATCATGACCTAAGCGAAAGTCGGACGCTTAATGGACTAAGCCACCCAGGCGCCCCAGGAAGATTTTAACTTTAAATAAACTTTGAAAGTTTGATGATTGGGAAATTTAACGACCAAAATTTTATAGTTGGAGAGTAGGAAAGCACAGTCCAAGAGCTTCCTTCTAAGTCATGTAGTAGGACTGCTTATTAGCTGTGGCTTCAGGCACATCCTCTCTGAGAAATACAAGAGACAACAGGCAGCCTCTTGCTAAATTATGCTTATTCATATTTTTAAGATCCTTATTAAAATAAATACTCTTGCTCTCCACTGGGAAAATCTTTGCTTTCAGCCTTTCTTCTATAAGAATGGTAACTGCTTTTTGAAATCTAGTCATTAAATATTTTTAAAAAAAAATTTTAATGTTTTATTTATTTCTGAGAGAGAGAGAGAGCATGAGCAGGGGAGGGTCAGAGAGAGAGGAAGATACAGAATCTGAAACAGGTTCCAGGCTCTGAGTTGGCCGTCAGCACAGAGCCTGATGCGGGGCTCGAACCCATCAATTGTGAGATCATGACCTGAGCTGAGGTCGGATGCTTAACTGACTGACCCACCCAGGTGCCCCTCATTAAATATTTTTAATGATAAATTTTAAAAAGAAAAGTAAGTAAAAATGTAAAAACTTTTTTTAAAAAATTTCTTTCATTACCATTGGTTTTGTGCTTGGAATATCATACTTTCTTCTTACCTATTTAGACCTAGTTAACAATGCCTTTGTGAACTATACTTACACAGTTTTTAGGAATATCTTTCCCTATGTTTAGTAGATATAATAACTTTGTATTTTAAAGAAGCCTCTCCTCATTTATAACTTGCCATGAGATGGTTTTTGTTTCTTTATTTTTTGATGATCATGTGTATATCTAACAGATATGTGATTCCCATATAATATTTAGACTAAACAATTCTCTCTTACCGTGGTACAATTTAATGATGGATTTTCTGGTCACCAAGCAATGTCCTTAAGCTTCTTTAAATCTCCTTTCCAGGATGAAAAGTTTACTTTACTAGAAGACTTTTATTCAAAGTATTCAAATTAGTGACAAAAGGCAAAAAGCATATATTCCTGGAGCATTCATATTTGCTCTTGGTCACACACAGTGCACTTGACTTCTGTATAGTGGTTACTTGAGAGCAGAGATTTGGAAATGGCACACAGGTGAAAAGCGGTGCTCTGGGCACCGAAGTAGAAGATGCTACTCAGGGACCACCAACTTAGAAAGGGGAAGGCTAGATTTGGGAGAAATCATCTTCAATCTAAAATATTGCTGACATTTTTTAAACTTTTAACTAACATTAAATTTCTTTACAAAATCTTCTCCCTCTTTGTCTCTCTCTCTCTCTTTTTTTTTTTTTTTTTTTGCCCTTTTCTCTTTTCCCCCTTCCTGATATTGTTTCTGTTTCTTACCTATGACTCAGGCATTGTTATACTAGAGACCCCAACAATTGTTCAATTCAGGAACCCTGCTCTTTAAACTTGTGAGTTGTTTTACAAGCTTTAATTTAATTTCTTTTTATTTTCATGAAAAATAGGCACTTGGAATTGATTTTGAAAGATTTCTAAAGGATCATTGCAGAGTAACCATCTTGACTTCTCAATTATAAAATTTATTTGATTTCACTTGTTGGCTTCATTTACCCAGTAATTGTAGGCAGTGTATTTGTAATAACAGAAGAGAAAAAATAAATAAAGCACCTTTGCGACATCTTCCCTTCTGTCAACTAATCCTGACATTTGCTTTAAAAGGCTTGTTACGGTTCTCTGTGGGATAAGTTTTGCAAAATCATCTTCATCGCCTTAATTTGATTCTCTCTTAAAATGTCATATAGATTTTCTTCTAATACAGCATAAATACACCATGCCTCTTAAGTGGATAAATCTAAATAAATTCTTAATTTGTTTTACATGGGCTAATATGCGTGACCAATTTTGTTAAACACAGAAGACAAAAATAAAGAATATTTTTATAATTAGAAATTTTAAGAGCAAATGTCAAGAAGATCTTAATCACCATTGTCTAAAAATGAACTAGCACATTCCAACTACAACTGGTAGGATATTTATCATTAAGACTTGAGGCAAATAAACAGCAAATGAATAAATAGTCTCTGAATAAGTATTATATGTCATTCTTCAAGAAACTGTGTAAAAATACTCAAAAATGTATGCTATATTTAACTTTTATTGGTAAGTACTAGGAAAGAAATAAAAAGAAACAAGAAAAAGGATTCCTTTTTTACATGAGAAATTTAAGTCAAAAACCCATGTTAAACCTGTAAAGCTACAAATGAATAAAGAAAAGTCATGACTTTGGCTCAGTTGTCAGTTACTGGGCAACGAGAAAATAGATTTAGTCAACAGGAAAGCTGAAAATCCTTTTTACACCAGAGCCAAACATTTGGAAAAACAGCAGAAAGATAATAGATAAGGCTTAGATAAATGGAAGCTTGCAAACTCCCTACTGAGTGTCTAATCCTAGAAGATGTTGAAAAAGAGTCAACATTTGGCTTATTCTTGATTCTGCCAACAAGGTATTTCGGAAAGCAATGAGGCGGGGAACAGACTAGCTCTTCTGCAAACAAAGGAGGACAATATGGATATCCCAGAACTTAAGCTCTTCCCAGCTCTGGAAATGCGAATTGTTCCTGCAGCTCAAACAGCAGAAAATAAGACTGAAATAGATGTTGAACAATAAAGGCCCCAGAGGGATCTTTGTCAATAAAAGCCCTTGAAGCAACAACAAAAGAAAGGCCTTCAGTTTTGTGACAAAACATAGATAAATAAATAAGAAAAGCCTGCCCTTTCCAGTCAATCTAATAGTTTCAGAGGGTTTCAAGGTAGCTGCCCTTTTGCAGGAAGACAGAGACAATGGCACAAAATAAGCAAATAAATAAGACAGGCATAAGAACTATTTCTAGAAAACAACTGGGGATGTGGTTAAAATCACATAGAAATGTGTAGAAGCAGACACCGAACCCTATTAAGATTTTAAACTAAATTATTAAAGTATACACACATGTAGAAACATGCACAAAATATAATCATAAGCTTGATGAATTTTAACACCGTTTAAAAAAACTCCCTGCAGGGGCGCCTGGGTGGGTTAGTCGGTTAAGCGTCCGACTTTCGCTTAGGTCATGATCTCGCGGTTCGTGGGTTCGAGCCCCGCGTCGGGCTCTGTGCTGACTGCCAGCTCAGAGCCTGGAGACTGTTTCAGAGTCTGTCACTCCCTCTCTCTCTGACCCTCCCCTGCTCACGCTGTTTCTCTCTCTCTCTCCTAGAAATAAATAAAAATATTAAAAAAAAAAATCCCTGCAAAGCCATCATACAGGGGAAGAAAAATAATGTTATGTACACCACAGATGTCTCTGTGCCCATATTCCTATAAATTAAATAAATAAATATTATCAAATGTATCTTGGGATATATTTTATTAGAAAAGTTTAAACTGGCACTACTCATATCTGTCCCATCATAATAATTTTCTAATAGGTATGTTTTGAAAGGAAAACTTTATAAGTTTTCTCTGGTTTGCCTTTTTCTATATAAGCCAAGGATGTTTTGTTTAAAAAAACAATACATGTATATTTATTTGACTAGGATGATGATAAGACCAGCTAGACAAAATTTGTGGCTGTGTATCCTTTCTAATAGAGTGCAAGCTAATTTTATTTAACATGAAACACATATTCCATCATTGATTCTTTGTTGTTTCTTATACAACACTGAACAGAGAGTGAAAAAGCAAGCCCATTCATTTCCAGGAACTGTAGTGTGACTGGAGTCCAATTAATGCCCTTCTCTTCCCTCCGCGTCTCATCATAAGCTGAGAAGATACCGAAAAAAATATATCTCCATATATTTAAGCTTAAATTAATAAAACTAGGAGGACCAAAGCAACAAATTTAGTTGTTTTTTTTTTTTAATATTTTTATTTATTTCTAGGAGAGAGAGAGAGACAGTGTGAGCAGGGGAGGGTCAGAGAGAGAGGGAGTCACACAGGCTCCAGGCTCCGAGCTGGCAGTCAGCACAGAGTCCGACGCGGGGCTCGAACCCACAAACCACGAGATCATGACCTAAGCGAAAGTCAGACGCTTAACCGACTAAGCCACCCAGGCGCCCCGAACAAATTTAGTTTTAAAATCAAAATGTTCAAATCAAAATTAACTTCATCTTTTTATTTCTAGAGTTTCACTTAGTTAACTCAGTGAATATTACAATAGTTAAGAGTATCAGTCATTATATCAAAAATAATCAACACTGAAACGGGGTAATATGAACATTCTTAATGACTCTCTGTCTTGCATTGTTTGGTTAAACTCTACTGAAATCAGGAAACTGGATCAGATGACAACTAGTTACATATCATTTAATGTCTACTACAAATGCTAACTAACTTTGATGTGATAAAAAAAAATTAGAGGAGTAAAAGCTTTGACTCTAGGGATCAGTTGGTATTCTTAGCCTGTTCACTTCTCTAATCTAAATGTGAAATTGTAGATATAAAAGAAAAGTGCTAAAGCTTTTATAAATGCAAGCCTGAATATTTAAAAGTGGCTACCACAGACTAAAATCATAACCATTAGCAAGCAGTTGACACATTCAAAGTGTCGGAGAAGAATTAAGAAGTTAAGTGTATCCCTTTGGTGCACTTTGATAGAACTAATATCAAATACCATCAATAGGATTTTTCACTCCCTCGAACTACAAAGAAAATCTGTCGCCAGACAATTTTCACAGCTCTAATTACAGTGTTGCTTTTGCAACTCTATAATTAAGAGTGAACTACAATTTTGCTTCCTACTCTCAGCTGTGGAAAATAAAAATAAAATAAAAATAAAAGTTAAAAAAATAAAACTTGTTCTGAATTTAACATGGTATTTATGTCTGTAGTTCATCATATTTGCCTCCAAAATTTTGTGGAAATCAAGTTTAATTCACTTACAGGTATTTCTAATTTGCAATAGATGTCAGTCTTTTCAAATGTTATGTCTATCTCAAAATGTCAGCTTCTCACGATGTCTGTTATTTTCTAGATTTCTAGGTAATTATTTTCAGTAGCTCTTCTGTATAAATCAACATGTCTACAAATAAACTCCTCGATTTCCTGCTTTCACTCTCTCTTTCTCTGTATTTTACAATGTTACATGTTTATACTCAGATTAAATGCAATTCTTTAAAAATTACATGATGCTTCAGACATTCCTCCAGCTAATATCGGGATTCATTTTGGAATTCACTCTTGAAATTATGGCTCCAGCTCTTAAACCAAGCTATTAAACCTTTTTCCCTCCCATAAACACGTGATTTTGCCAAGCTTGATAAAACTTCCAAGGAAGCAAAATTCATTTAGCATGACCGTTTGGAGAATAGTTAACCATGCAGTTGAATCCAGTGGTAGTGCTTATACCTGCCTCATGGTCCAGTCTGTCATTCATATGAGACATTAGAAAGGAAGTACTTGTAGCCTGAATTGCAGTTCTAGGAAGTGACAGTTTAGCGTTACTCCCTCGAGGGAGTAAAAGCTGGAGGACTTTGCAGTCCGTTGTTTAAAGAAGCCCAGTGGATCATACTCAAGCTCAAACAGAGAGTCTGCTTTGAGTTTCCACTCCCTAGGACTCCGAAGAGTGAACCCTTCGATTACTTTAGTCAGACAAGGCTACTCACCCAATGCCTTTCTGTGTTTTTGACCTTCCTGTCTCCTCCATCCTTCTCCTCTCCTCCCAATATTTTAAAAAGAATTTTTTTTAATGAGAGAGAGAGAGAGAGAGAGAGAGAGAGAGAGACAGAGAGAGAGAGAAAGCATGTGTGCGTGCAAGTGGAGGAGGAGGAGAGAGAAAGGGAGACACAGAATCCTAAGTAGGCTTCAGGCTCTGAGCTGTCAGTACAGAGCCCAGTGAGGAGCTTGAACTCATGAACTGTGACATCATGACCTGAGCCAAAGTCAGATGCTTAATCAACTGAGACACTGAGACATCCCTCCTCTTCTCCCAATTCTTGCCAGAATTCTTCTAGCAGGTATTCTACCTCCTGTCTCTCACTCTTTGTTGTCTCTTCTGTCTTCTCTTTATACCCTTACTTGATACCTTTTGATGTCAAATGATTAGGATAAACAAATACTTGCCCAAACAAGAACACTTTTGGCACTTCTCAATGTGCAAATTTATCACCATTCTTTCTAAGCAGCTCTCATTATTCTGTTTATTGTGATTTATTGTGTTTATCTGCTTGTTGCCTGATACACATTGCTATGCCCTTGCCCATAGTTATTTATCACTTGTCAAGTTTATCTCGATTGATTTGTAATTTTATTCTGCATTTTGATGAGAGTGAGGGCTCAGTGGTATGGCTGGGATTGATAACCGGGAGCAAGCAGTAGGCTAGCCTCGGCTCCTCTGCTAATAGGTCATGTGCCTCTCATCCCTCTAGGTTGTCAGCTTCCTCTTCTACTAATGAAGAGTAGTAGGTGACATTGTGGGTCCTTTACCCATCTAATCATATGATATTCCCTCCTTTATTGGGGAATTAAAAAGCAAATGAATGTGTGTACTTCTCTGAAAATAGGCTGCTCTCCCCATTGTGTTTATTGTTATAGGAGATGGATGATGTTTAAATAAAGATCTCCGTCGTTACGAAATGAGTATTTCCTCTTGCTCTAGGCTAGTATCTTATGTTTATTTTATATCGTTCGAGATATTATATGTCATGTCTATTTCTTCTTTTAACTTGAATAAACTATATTTTATTTTCATGTATAAAAAGGCATAGTATGAGTATCTTTCTATTAAACATTAAGTACATTGCTAAAACTCAACACAATCAAGCTGCATTACCCAAAAAAGAAGGCTTCTTTACTTCACTGTTTGCCTCTACACTGTGAATGCTGACTACATCACTGTTACCCAAGGGGAAAGTACTGGAATAACTGCTACCATGGTCTTAGTTCTACATAAAAAAACTACTTGTATGAAAAGGTATTAACTATGAAAATAAAACTTATCAGTATTCCTCTTTATAACATATTCTTGTAATACTTTCATTCATTTGGCCATTCAACAAATTCAACAAATATTTATTTGTTCAACAAACATTTATTGAGCACTCAGTATCCCCTAGACGAGGATTATGTGCACACGCACATACACACACACACACACACACACACACACACACACACACACACACAAGCCTGTCTTTGTGGGTTTATATTACAGTACAAGTGAAAATAATAATAACAGTAATAATAATACAATTATTTGTCATATGGTGACAAACATCACCAAGTATAATAAAACAGAATAAAAAAAAATAGGGAAGACTGGGAGAGTGTGAGTATAATTTTTAGAGTGTGAAGAAAATCTCTGAGAAGATGGCATTTGACTACAATTCTGAAGAGAATGAGGTGCAAGCCAGGCAGAGGGAACAAGTATAAAGACCCAGAGGTAGGAGTATTTTTAGTGGGTTCCAGGGATGGCAAGTTGCCACTGTGGCTGTAGTGGACTGTCCACACAGGAAGTGGTCAGAGAGGAAATGAGGGTACAAAAAACATGCTGTTGTGGGCCCCTGAAACACTGTAGCTTTTCCTCTGAGTGAGAGGGGCTGACTGTACAGGAATTTGAACTTTGTAATCCTATATTAGAGGGACAATTCAAAGTAACCAATCAGACTTAGCATTTCTGCATATCTGTGTGCAGATATATTTTTAAGGTTTTTTTTATTATTATTATTTTGAGAGAGACATAGACAGTGTGAGTAGGGGAGGGGCAGAGAGAGAGGGAGACTGAGAATCCCAAGCAGGCTTGGGCTTGAACTCACAAACCGTGAGATGATGACCTGAGCTGAAACCAAGAGTTGGATACTTAACCAACTGAGCTACCCCGGTGCCCCTCAATGTTTTAAACGACCACTCTAGTTCTTGAGTGGAGAAAAGATCATAAAAGCTCAAGGGTATAGAAAAGGAGATTATTAGTATGATATGTGAGAAATATATGTGATATAATGGATAGGTATGCATACTTCTACATTTGAGCATAAACTACACAGAATGCTTACACAAAAATAACATTTGAAAGTTAAGTATATAAATAACTTTACAAAAATGCACAACATAGTGATTTTGAAATTCATTAATGTATTGTATTGGAGATTTCCAGTTTTAGGTTCACAAGAGATGAAGAGAAAAGCACAGAGATTTCCCATATACACCCTGTATCCACACATACCCCTCCCCTTATCAACAGCATTCACCAGGATGGTGCCCTTGTTCTTCGTCTGTTTGTTCATTTTTTACCTAGGATAATGAACCTATATTGATAAATCACAATCACCCAGGATCTTTAATTCACCTTTGGGTTCATTTTTGCTGTTGTACATTCTATGGGTTTGGGCAAATGGATGATGACATACACTGATCATTTTAACAATATAGAGAGTATTTTCACTGACCTAAAGATCTTCTGTGCTCTTCTTGTTTATTTCACCACCACAATCCCTAGCAACCATTGGTCTTTTATTGTCTTCATAGTTTTGCCTTTCCCAAAATGCCATATAGTTAGAATCATACAGTATATAGCCTTTTCAGACTTGGTTTCTTTCAATTAGCAAAGGTATTTAGGTTTCCTCCATATCTTTCCATGGCTTGATAGCTCATTTCTTTCTAATGCATTGTCTGGAGGTACCACCATCTATTTATCCTTTGGCCTACTGAAGGACATTTTGGTTGCTTCCAAGTTTGGGCATAATGAATAAAGCTGCTATAAACATCTGTGTGCAGATTTTTGTGTGAACGTTAATGTTTAACTCCTTTGGGCAAATACCAAAGATCCTGATTTCTGGATCATATAGTAAGAGTATGTTTAGTTTTGTAGAAAATTTCCAAACTGCCTTCCCAAGGTGTTGTACCAGTTTTTCATTCCTATTAGCAATGAATGAGAGTTCCTGTTGCTCCACATCCTTGTCAGCATTTGCCATTGTCAGTGGCCCAGAATTTGGCCCATCTAATAGATGTAGAGTGAGATCTCATTGTTGTTTTAATTTGCATTTCCCTATGACATATGAAGTGGAGCATCTTTTCATAAGCTTATTTTTTTATCTGTATATCTTCTTTGATGATATATGTCTTAAGGTCTCTGGTCCATTTTTAATCTGGTTGTTTGTTTTCTTTTTGAGATTAAAATGTTCTTTGTATATTTTGGATAACAGTCATTTCAGATATATATATCTGAAATAAATATATATATATATTGTAAATACTTCCTCCAAGTTTGGAGTTTATCTTCTCATTTTCTTGACATTGTCTTTCAAGCAGGAATTTTTATTAATTTCATTATTTTAATGAAGTCCAGCCATCAATTTTTTTACTCAGATTATGTCTTTGATGTTGAAGCTACAAAGGCATGACTGTATTCAAGGCTATCTACATTTTACCCTATGGTATCCTCTAAGTTCTTTAGACTTTTGAATTTTATATGGAGATCTAAGATCCATTCTGACTTACTTTTCAGAAGGGTGTAAAGTTTACATCTAGATTCAGCTTTTGTAAATGGATGTCTAGTTCTTCCAGAATAAATAATGTATTTTAATGGTGTTTCTTAAACCATAATTTTTTACTAAAATTTGTTAATTAATTAATTGTTTTATAAAAATGTTTATTTATTTATTTTGAGAGAGACAGAGAGGGAGAGAGAGTGCAGGGGAGGGGCAGAGAGAGAGGGGAACAGAGAATCCAAGCAGGCTCCGTGTGCTCTTAGTGCAGAGCTTGACATGGTGCTCAATCCCATGAACCATGAGATCATGACCTGAGCTGAAATCAAGAGTCACTGTTCAACTGACTGAGTTACCTAGTCACCCCAAGGTTTGTTAATTCAATTAGCAACATTTTAGATTATCTAATATGTATTGCCAGTTTTTTAAATTTATTTTTTAAAGTTTACTTATTTATTTTGAGAAAGAGAGAGAGAGCACAAGGTGTTGGAGGACAGAGAGAGAGGGAGAGACAGGATCCCAAGCAGGTTCTCACTGTCAATGCAGAGTCTGATGGGGGGCTCAAGCCCAGGAACTGTGAGATCATGCCTGAGTCAAAATCAAGAGTCAGACAGTTAACCAACTGAGCCACCCAGGCTCCCAGTATTTTCATTTTGAACAGAGGGAGAGAAATTTGTTACAGAATATATGAGCTAAAACATATTTATAATCAGTTAATTACATATACATTTTAAAATAAGTGAAATAACTTCTGTATATTTCTATACATCTATGCATACGTAGTATTCAATGCTTAGAGTGATTTAAAAATGTACAAGTACCCACTAATATACACACACACTCATATGCATTGCCTAGAAATATTTAAATATGCATGTGTGTATACAAGGTCACCAGTGAAAGATTTTTAGAATACACACACACACACACACACACACACACACACACACACACACACATATTTGTCCTGCTGCAAGTTTATTTGTACAAATAGCATAGGAAGACACCGGCCCCATGCAGACAGAAGCCACGGTCAGTCACATCAGTCTTTCTACCCTCACATCAGCAGACAGGAGCCTCTACACTAGAGCCTTCATAAGAGCCTGGTCACCTTCAGGAGCTTGAGCCATAGCAAGAGTCTGGCCCTTGGACTCTGTTAGCAGAGCCTGAGACTCTTAGCCATGTAGCATGATCACATATCCAAAACTTGAGGTGAGAAATGTGGGCAAGGTGATTGAACTTGGGATGTGGACTTGACTTCCTTGGGTTCAACAAGGGTTCTGATAGCCTAGCACATGCACTCGTGGCCTTGGCATTGTTAGCCTGCACCTTCTTCAGGCCCTTTTTGTTGTGCTTCTTGGCAAAGTGCATGTTCCTCAGGAAATTGGGGTCTACTCTCTTAAGAGATTCGTATCTTTGTGACTGGGTTTCTTGATGCAGTTTCCATGCCATTTTCATGGCTGGTTGTGCATGGTGTGGTTCTTGGACTTGGCCATGTCTGCACCGAAGCCCATGGCCCCCAAAGCACTTTGTACCAGAAGGGAGAGAGAAAGATAATTAGAATGTTTCAAAACTTATTTCTCCATGCAATCATCTTTCTTCTTAAAATATCTCACACAAAGTTCTAAACACAGTGAAGGTGCAATGAAGATAAATGATTAGTCTCTAGTCACAGTCTTCTGACTATTTGGATGATGCTTTCATTTTCCACATTGTTCAAATGGGAAATGTCTTATTGAATATTTTACCTACAAACAATTCATGTGCCACTCAGGATGCCTTTAACCTAATCTCAGATTTTTTTTCTTTCACAATTAATAATAGAAGCTAAGTCAAAAGGAGGATGGCAAATTTTCTACCTATCAATCATTTTCCAAGTTTTGCACCTCACAGTGTGATTGTTAAATGAGATTATACACATGAAAGCACTTTGAAAAGAGCTGCACAAATGTTAATTATCATTTTCAGATTTTTTCCCCTAAATTTCAGCTCTATTACCTAACTAGATGCATGACTTTGAAACATCCTTAAACTTATTGGCTGGGTCTGGAAACATTTTTATATCACTGGGGCCTTCTTGTCCTTCTGATTCAGGTTCATTACCATCTTCTCAGAGAGGGTCTTCATGACTCTCCAAAATAAATTATTCACTCTTCTTATTCTCTTTCGTGGAACCTTATTCCCCTTTCTACACAATTTACCGCTGTTTGTAGGTATGCAGTCTTAGCTCTTCTGTGGGACTATAATGTCCATGAGACCAGGCCCCATCTCTGTTCTTCTTGCCACTATATTCCCGACTCTAATCACAAGGCCTGACTCAGAACATTTGCCGAATGGGGACAAAAAATAATCTATCCATTTATATTGAACATTGTTATGACAATCAAGAGAGATTATTTTTTTAAAAAGGATTCACAAACTTATAGAAATAGAGAAATATAAGGTGCTATAATTATTTTGAGGAACAAGTTTAAGGTATTAGTTATCTCCAGCCTGTTTTCTACCAACCCCCCAACATGAGGTACAAAGCACACAGGGGTCATGGATGAATAAATGTATACGCTTTATCATTTTTGGTTTTGGCTTAAATGATAGTGTACAATCCTGGACAAACACCATGACCACATGAAGAATGCTTTTCTTAAGGTGAGACGTAGGTAGATGAAAGAGATGAGGTTGGAATCAAAGCTAGACCAGTGCCTTCTATTACGTGTCTCCCCTTGAGCTCTTATGACTCAGGTAGGAGAAAAAAAAATCATGTGTCCAGAGCAAAGGGCCAATTAATCTGAGTTATTTCACACCCACATGAAACATGTTCTGTTTCCCTATAATCTCCTCTAATGAGGAAAAGGCTTCTTACACTCCTATTCAGGTTACGAATAACAGACTTGCTTCCATTTTGGACCAGCTGGATCACCCTCTTTGGTCAACTAATTCTGACACTTTTGTGTGTTTCACACTTGCATAAAGATAAGAAAAATTGAAGGGTTTCAATATCTATCTGCACTTTCCCAAGTCTCTGGCTCTATTACTCAGTTTGCATCAAAGAAATAGACACACAGTATTGTTTTGCCTGTTGATTACCATACAATTTCGAGCAAATGCTGGTAGATCAGGAATCTCAACTCCCTTTAGTTCTGCAAATTAACTGCTGGCACCAGAAACTCATTCTTTTCTATTTTACATTCTTCAGCCGAAAGAGGGAAAACAAGAGAAATTACATAAACGATATGGGGTTTTTGGAAGCCGGGGAACCACTTATGGGTTTGGAACTCAGCAGTAATGAAGGCTGCGCCCTTTCAGGATAGCTTCCGGTGTTACAATCACATGCAACACTCACTATCCCTGGCTGAACATTCAGGAACTTTGTTTAAATTGTTATTTCTATTTATGTGTTGGCAGATGTAGATATTTTAGTCAAAATTAAATGCATATTCTAAGGCAAGGAAGTATAATTAAATCCAAGAAAAGGAGAGATCACTTGTGGTTTGGATGAACGGGCGACACATGTTAGAGATGATGGATAGTGATATTTAGTCTGGAATGTCAAGCCTCGTGAGATCTCATCAAATGTATGTCAAGATGAGGGGTATTCTAAATACTTGAAGTAAATGTCTGTTGCTTTCCTTCAGGGATACACAAGCATCTAATTTAGCACATGAAGAAGAAGAGTAGGAAAAAAAGAAGACCGTAAAGGTAATTTGAGTCCAAATATGAAAGTTCTTTAACATGAAGAAAAAATGTAACATTTAAAATAAGAAACAATGGCTCCCTGCCAGGTTTTGAGCAATAGATTGGCACAATTAAAACTTTAGTGAAATCTGCCTCACAGCTATAAATTAAAGTGAAGAGAATTTGGAAACAGAGAATTGAGGTTTTTAAAAAGTCAAGAGGTTAAGTAATAGGTAGGACCAGATAAGAGGGGCTCAACTAAGAATTGTGACCGTTCAAATAGTCTAAGACAGAAGAACTCCCCAAAGACTTTTCATTAGAAATGTGAGGCTGAGTGTCATGGGAAAATAGAGACAAAATTTCATAAATTTGCTGAAATTATGATGTCCCCCCAAAGGAGGCATTTAAGTTTCCTCCAGCTGACAAATGATGGTAGTTCAACAATTTTCATTATTTGAGGCAAAGTCAGTGCCAACGTATACTATTATGTTCTGAGAGAAACATAACTAAGATGCACAAAAAATGATATACAAATTAAATGAGAAATATGACAAAAATGGAAAGAGCTCTAGACTGTTTCTCACAAATCATTACGTTTCTGTGACCTTCAATTTTGTCCCTATATCATCACACTAAGTGCAGACACGCTGTCCTACATGGTCCCTTCCAGTTTCCTTAAACCCTTTAATCTATGATTCAAGATGGAGATTTCATACTGGATACTAAGATTGTTCTGAGCTATAAAATGATATCATTCCACAAATTTATTTTTTTTACAAGTAGTTTATTGTCAAATTAGTTTCCACATAAATAAATTTATATTTTTATATGTTTTAAAAATTCAAAAATCCCCAGTTTTCTTAACTATAATTATTTTACCAATTATTAAATTAATTTTAACTGACATTTCATTGGTTGTATATGGATATATTTTGGGGAAATGCTTTGGGGTGATTTTTTCCACCATTCAATTCAATCATCTCCCTCATTTTTTTTTCTTAAATTTATTTCTGAGAGAAAGAG
Source organism: Proteles cristata cristata (assembly GCA_017311185.1). Taxonomy (NCBI): domain Eukaryota; kingdom Metazoa; phylum Chordata; class Mammalia; order Carnivora; family Hyaenidae; genus Proteles; species Proteles cristata. The sequence goes on from JAESUZ010001452.1 coordinate 245,309, forward strand.
ACAGTGTGAGTAGGAGAGGGTCAGAGAAAGGGAAACACAGAATCCAAAGCAGGCTCCAGGCTCTGAGCTAGCTGTCAGCACGGAGCCCGACACGGGGCTTGAACCCATGAACCGTGAGACCATGACTTGAGCCTAAGTCAGACGCTTAACCGACTGAGCCACCCAGGTACCCCTCAATCATCTCCCTCTTAACAGCTTTATCACAATATAGTTCAGTGCAATGAACTGCACACATTTAAACTATAGAATCTGATAGATTTTTGCAAATTTGTATACCTATGGAACCATTGCTATAGTCAAAATAATGAAATATCCATTACCTTAAGAAGTTTCCTTAGGATTCTGGAGGTTTTCTCCTGTCTACCATTCTCCTGTCTCCTGTCTCCAATTCTTTTGGACACAGGGGTTATTTACAGTTTGGAGATATGGTTTAAAAAAAAAGCTTCTATGAATAATTATATACAAGTATTTGTATTGACATATACCGTAGTTGCATTATTTTCAACAAGAAATCTGTCATCCCTGACTTTGTTCCTCTGTACATAATCTATGACTGCTTTTAAGATTTTGTCTTTATTAATGGTATGTGCCATTTTATTTTGATTTACTTTGACGTAGTTTCCATCATACTGCTCATAATTGGGGTTCATGGAGACTTTTGGATCCAAGAGTTTATACTTGCGGTCAAATTTGGGGAGAATCTGGTTACTGCTTCCTCAAATATTCTGTTTCCTATTCCTTCACTGTCTTATATTTTTACTCTTGCTCCAAAGACTCCAAATACACAAGTATGATAGGCTGCTTAAAGTGGTCCCACAGCTCATTGGCACTAGGCTCATTTTGTTTTATTTATTTATTCTTCTTTAGTTTTCTGTTTCAGTTTGGATCATTTCTGTTTTTATATCACCAATATGAACCTTTTCTTCTGCAATAGCTAATGTGCTATTAATGCAGTATATTTTCGAACTTGCACCATGTAATTTTCATTTCTAGAAGTCTGATTATTTTCCTTTTTTATAATGTTTATTTATTTTTATGGGAGAGAGATAGAACATGAGTGGGGGAGGGGCAGAGAGAGAGGGAGACACAGAATCTGAACCAGGCTCCAGGCTCTGAGCTGTCAGCCCAGAGCCGTAGGCAGAGTTTAAACTCACAGATCACAGGGGCACCTGGCTGACTCAGTCAGTTAAACATCCAACTTCGGCTCTGGCCATGATCTCATGGTTTGTGGGTTCGAGCCCCGCATAGGGCTCTGTACTGACAGCCAGCTCAGAGCCTGGAACCTGTTTTGGATTCTGTGTCTCCCTCTCTCTCTGACCCTCCCCTGTTCATGCTGTGTGTCTCTCTGTCTCTCAGAAATAAATAAATAAACTCATGAACCAGAGAGATCATGACCTGTGCTGATGATGTCGGTTAAGCTACTGAGCCCCCCAGAAGCCCCGATTTGTTTTTTTCTTATATTTTTCCCATTTGTCCTTAAATTTTAGAGCACTTGCAGTTATAATGTTTTAAAACCACTTTTTGCTAATTCTGACATCTCTGTTAGTTAAGGGTCAGTCATTGTCCTCGTTATGGTTATTTTCCTGTTTCTTTTCATTTTTGGTAATTTTTGAGTGGATGTCACAAATCGTTAAGCTTACCTGGTTGTATGTTGAATACTTTTGTATTTCTATAAAGATTCTTGATATTCTTGATAAAATTAAGTTTACTGGAAGGAGTTTAAACCTTTAAGTCCTACTTTTAAGGTGTATTAGTTAGAAACAGAGCATGAGTGGCTCTAGAAGTAATTACTCACTGCTACTGAATATTTTTTGAGCATTTTTACCCCTTTGTCTGTGAACTTTGAGTTTTTTAATTTTCCTGGTGAGAACAGGCACTGTCCTAAGCCCTATGGGGCCTCTTCCCACTGCTCCCTCTAATCTTGCTGAGAAGTTCTTTTCGTGGCCTTGGGTGGCTTTCTCACATGCATTTAATTATTAAGACTTATTTGAATATGTGAGGGGACTTTCTATATTTCTCTAAAAATCTTTGGAGGGCAGCTCTCTGCTATCTTAAACCTTCTCCTGTGAACTCTGTCTTCCTCTGCTCAACTCCGGGAGTCTTCTGGCTTTTGCAGGGTACCCTTCTCTGTTCCTGTTGCCTGGCAACTCAAGGGAGTAAGCAGTACAATCCTAGGGCTTCAGTGACTTGATTCCATTGTCTAGAAGTCACTGTCCTTTGTTGTCTGATGGTCAGTTTCTGGAAACCACTGTATCATAGAGTTTGTCCATTTTTGTGTAGTTTCAGAAAGGAAGACAGAGTAAATTATGTTCATATTTTACTCCATGTTGGCCAAAAGCTCAATTTCACAGTTTTAGTTTAAAACTCTCAATCTATCATGACTTTTAAGAAGTTGCAAGGATATTCTATTTTTTAAATTTCTCATTTATATAATTAAATACATTGATATGAATCTTCTATTTGTTCAAGAGTAACAAACTTCTTACTGAAAAAAATCATATAAAACCTTTAAACCAGGCTCTCTCTACTTCCAGTGTCGACATGCCCTAGTTGCCATGAAAACTGGATAGTATCACCTAGGAAATGATTACTGACAACCAAAAGACATCTCCCTGAAGATAGCATTTAACTTGAACTCAGTACTGACTAAAATCAGGCACTTTACTTTGCAACTGAGAAAATGAGTCATATTAATGTGTCTTCACATAGATACTTGAGATTCCTAGCTTAAGCTAAAGAATTAAAGCATTCTATACAAAAAGAAGTAAAAGATGAAACAAAGGCAAACAATGAAATAAACAACTATATATTGAACAGCTATTATATGGCCAGGCACTGATTTAGACATGGACATGTAAAAATAAATACCCATTTATAAGTTTACAATGAGAAATATAATTGTTGTGGAAACCACATTGCCTTTTTGTTCTAACATGTTTGTTTTCTTTCTATATGCAAGCACTGAAAAGTCAGCATGCCTAGTGACTAAAAAATTTATACCTATAATATCATAAAATCAGTTCATTGTAAATGCATTTATGATGGTAATGTCCATTGTGAAAAGTAGATTTCCAAATAGAATTGGCTCAGAATATAAATTTGAGTTTATAAAGATAGATTCAATTCTACCTTGAGTTGTTAAACCTTCCACTATATCTTAAACATGATTCAATTGGAAAACTACTTCTCTCTATATTAGATTTTGAGTGGAATTTGCTTTTGTAAGTTGAAGAATGTTGCATCTACTGTGGGCTTTGAAAGAATATTACACTGCAGCTACTTAAGCGACTTCTTCAGCACATATGTAAATGTTTTACAAACCATTTTAAGAAGACTCAAACAAATACTCTTGTTTGAGTCTTTACTTTGTACTTAAGATTTTCATGACACAAAGAGAACACTGAATATGAATGACAAATATTATTAGCACATTTTAAATCAGTATTATAATTTGTAAATTCTGCTCAGGCTTTTCTGTACTTGATTCTATGACATTAAGAAACTCCATACTTTGCTTAGAAAGGTTGCATACATCTGCATTCTAGTCTTTTCAAAGTATCAGACTGCTCATGTATTTATTTGTTTATACCACTCAGAACTCCCTACTGTTTCTGTAATAACAATACAACAGTGACCAACTAAGCTGCTTTTTCTTGGGGTATCTGCCTCTATGCTTCTTAGAGAAAATTGTTCTTATACATTAAAAAAAAAAAAGAAAACAGAAAAACTAACTTCTATCACAATTGCTTTACTATAAAAAGAATATCTGAGTACTTTGACACTGATTTTCAAAAGTTGAAGCATGTTTCAGAATGTCTGGGTGGCTCAGTTGGTTAAGTGTCCGACTTGCAACTTCAGTTCAAGGTCATGATCTTGTGGTCCATGAGTTCAAGCCCCTCACCGGGCTCTGTGCTGACAGCTTAGAGCCTGGAGCCTGCTTCGGATTCTGTGTCTCCCTCTCTCTGTGCCCCTTCCCTCCTTGCGCTGTCTCTATGTCTCTCTCAAAAATAAATAACAACAACAAAAAGTTGAAGCATGTTTCATGAGAAGCAGGAACAGAGGAAATGAAGGCCGGCAAACAAGAGTTGTCCTCAAAATAAAATTAATTAAATGTAACTCCTTCCATTCTCTGAGAGGCAGACTTGAGAACAAAGGCAGCTGAAGCAATCAAGCCTGCTCTCTGAAGGGCGTCTGCCAGGACACTTCCGGTGTGAGTGTCGGTGCTAGGTCCTGAGAATTAGGGCAATACTCATGATAATGCATCCCATACACTGTATCGTATCCAGACCATCTCTCAAACACAATAAATTACTTTATTCTAATCAAAAATTGTGTCAGAAAAAGAACATGACTCTTTACAGATTAGGAAAGAGACTCCATTGTCAAGAAAGAAGTCTCAATTTACCTCCTTCTCCACAATATGCACAGACAAAAACACTTCCAATGTTGCAAAAGAATATTGCAGTATCCATAAGCTAGGAAACTAACTCCACAGTAACACAGTTAATATAGAAAAGAGAAGACTGTGTTAAAATTAAGAAAATAAATGTTTCTGGAATTATTCAAAAAGGAATCACATTCTTTTTTTTTTTTTTTTAGCTTACGGGTTTATAACCTCTGCACACCCAGCGTGGGACTTGAACTCACGACCCTGAAATCAAGAGTCACATACTCTACCCATTGAGTCAACCAGGGGCCCCAAGAAGGAATCACATTGTGAAATTAAAGCCAGATTTCAAAATTCAAAAAGAGCAAAACAACATAAAACAAAACAAAATCTTCAATACATAATTTTTAAAAAAGATGTCAGTGCCCATCTCACACCTTACACAACAACCAGCACACGAGATAGAATATGGATCAAAATGCTTTTTAAAAAAGTAAACTATATAAGCAATAGAGAGCATGCAATTACAATGTATCTTCTCTTTATTGCTGAATTCTCAGCATCTACAAGAGTGTCTGAGAAACAATAGTTGCTCAATGAATGAGAAAGGAGTTAATGAGTCCGTTGCAAACCTTAATTTCAGTTGGTTTATATCTCGATTCTTATCCCTCACTATGAAAGTGGAAAAGTTGAACCAGAGAATCTCTGTACTTGGGAACATTCAGTGATTAGCATCATCACCGGAATGAAAATAAAGAGCTGTGGAAATCTACAGACTGAATGAACAGACAGCAGCTTTCCCTCAATCTTTTTCAGGAATGCCAGTAGCCAAATATTAATCCTTCCCTCATGACTACTGTCATGTAAGAAATTGAAATATCCATCTCTGCAAAAATTAAATGTCTCCAAACTAAAAACCCCTATGCATTGGCATGTGAATGTCTTACAAGGCAGAAAGTGACTTATCTTTTCTATAACCTGAGGCGTAGTGAAGCCCACTACTCACCCTAGAGCCTTCAATCAGATTGCTGATGTCCCTTTATCAAAATGAACAGTCAAATTTCTCTCGACTTTTGGAGAAATCCACGTGAGACATTCCAAAAATCATGCAGAAAGAAAGGAAGGAAGGAAGGAAGGAAGGAAGGAAAAAAGAAGAAAGAAAATAAATAAGATGCATAGAAAATAAAAAACCTACACTATCTCTAAGTCCATTCATAAAATGAAACAAGGAAACTATGAAAAAAAAGAGAGAACAAAAAAATAAAATATGGTTATTTAAAATTTTTAAAATTGAAGGTTTTAATAAAACAGCACACAGAAAATCTTTATGAAAATTTTAAAGTTTCACAAAGTGATAGATGGTTGAAAAGGAAACATGAGCGGGCCCCTGGGTTGCTGAGTCAGTTGAGCATCCAACTCTTGACTTCAGGTCAAGTCATGATCCCAGGGTCATGGGACTGAGCCTCACATTGGGCTCTATGCTGGGCATGGAGCTTGCTTAAGATTCTCTCTCCACTTCCTCTTCCTCTGCTCCTCCCCCATCTCAAAAAAATACAATATATTATAAAAAAACAGACAAACAAAAAAAGGAAAACAGGAGCAAATTAGAGGATCAGTCCATAAGAACAATATTAGGACAGCTGAAACTCCAACAAATCAGGCATACTGCCTGGGTTTGAAACCTAGATCCTCAAGTTACCAGGAGACCTACCTTACTAGTTACATAACGCTGGAGGTCAGCTACTTTATTTATAAATCATCTTCCTCATATGATTGTAAGAAATTAAATGTTAATAATAGCAAAACTCCAAGAACAGAACCTGATAAGTTATAAACAGCGTAACATGATTATTATCAGTTGATGTCCCCTTATACCTCCAGTGAACAATCTGTGGCCCCTTACACCTGCAGTAACCTAATTTTCCTTCGACATCTTAAGGCTGGTTGAGCTACCCTTTTGACATCATTCAGATCTGTTCAAATATCATCTCTTCAGTAAGGGTGGCCTGATCATCCTGACTACAGTGTAGCCCCACCTCCTCTCTAACTCTTTACCCAACTTCATTTTTATTTGTAGTAGTTATGTCAACTTTGAATTGTATTTTAAACGTATTGAGTTATTTTGTTATGTTTACTCTCTATAACTGGAATATATGTTCCGTGGGGCAGGAACTTTGTTGTGTTTATCCCTGAGTCTTCAGTGTCCAGAAAAGTTCCTGGCACATAGTCGCTGCTCGGCAAATAACTGTCTCTCATAACACAGCAGAGTGGTTAAGAACAAAAGCATTAGAATGAACCTGCTGCTCCCTGGCAGCTCTGGGGTCTTCAATAATTTACTTAACTTGCATACCACTCATTTAGCAAAGTGGGAATAAAAATAGTATCACCGACATTTAATGTCGTGATGCTTCAACACGTATAAAAGTCTTTGAAGTCTGTTTGGCATATATCATTTATTGATGTCAGCTATTATTGTTTCTAACCTATGTTGAGAGAACAAGAACATAAGTGAATTTATGAATGAATAAATAAATGCGGAGCACAGGGGAAAGAGGACTTTCATTAAGGCATTGCCCTACTTAATTCATTCATGACAATCATGTTGCTCTTTGTTACCTTCCTAATGCTTAGAAAATTAATTTTAACATTAAGGAAAATACAAAGTATCTGTGTTTTTCTCCTAGAGAAAGGAAAGCTTGTGGCTTAAGAAGCCTTTACCACTTCTCTGTTTTCCCTGCCACAAACATACTGCCCTCGACGTTGAAGTTCATTTCAGGTTACTCAAAATGAGAATAACAGCTGTGCAAATATGCCAGTCATTCTCTTTTACTCTCTTTTGTCCCCGAACTCATAATCCAAAGTTTGCCCTTCTGTGCCCTGCTTTCTAATTTGAGAGGCTGAATTCTGTGGACTGTGTCATTTTCACTCTTTTACTTTCAAGGCTCCAGTCAGATTCCAGAAATGAAAGACACTGATAGGAAATCAGAGAAGAAGGAAGAGAGAGCATGAGGAGGGTGACCTGTGTCCACCCATCTCCGTGCAGGATACCAGGAGTGTCAGTGACCACATCCACTGGGGCCTGCTCCTCCTCTATAGACCCCAAATCCACTCACTCTCCCTCCGTTGTCCCTTCAGGCCTAGGTAGGGTAAATGGTTTTCTGCTATTGCTAATCCCTGGGTGTCTCACCATCCAAGGTTACGTGTCTATTACCCTAAAAATACTCCTTTCATTAAATTATTTCCAGTCAAAACCTTTTAAACGGGCCTTATGCTCTCTTTAAACTTTTTGAGTGTAGTTGACACAAACGTTACATTAGTTTTAGGTGCACAACACAGTGATTTGACAAGTCCACATTATGCTGTGCTCACCACAAGTGTACCTACCATCTGTCATCATACAATACCATTAACTATATTCTCGGTGCTGTGTCTTTTATTCCTATGACTTACTCATTCCACAACTGGAAACCTATATCCTCCACTCCCCATTTATTTCTTTTTTTTTTTTTAATATTTTATTTATTTTTGAGAGAGCAATAGAGACAGCATGAGCAGGGGAGGGTCAGAGAGAGAGGAGGGAGACACAGAATCTGAAGCAGGCTCCAGGCTCTGAGCTAGCTGTCAGCACAGAGCCCGATGCGGGGCTCGAACCCACGAACCGTGAGATCATGACCTGAGCTAAAGCTGGACGCTCAACCGACTGAGCCACCCAGGCTCCCAACTCCCCATCTATTTCTTGACCAACAGTAAGAAAATTATGTTTCATGAGATGTCTAGAGCATGTGACAAATCCATCCACGTCCACCATCAGCCCTCATTGCACAAAGGCAGTGATCCTCCAATGAAGAGGATTATTCAGTTTCTGCTATATAATCCACAGCCATCTGTATTCTTTGTTTTGGGTTTCTCCCTCCACATTTCCTGAGACCTCTCATAACCAATTATTATAAATGGAGTAAGGGTGGATGGAAGATGGCCATTTCTACTGAGCCATTTTATAAATGACATCTTTCCTTGTGATTAAATCCACAAAATGTTCTGTTAATACTCTTTGGGAAGAAATTAGACTTAGTTAAATTCTCAGGAGTCAATTCTTTGGAATTTTGAATGACAATTTGTAATCAACAATTACAGAGGGAAAATAACTTGGCACAAAAATGTTCAAAATTTCTCTATTCTTGGTTAAGCATCCAACTCTTGATTTCAGCTCATGTCATGACCTTAGCTCTGCACTGACCATAGAGCCTGCTTAAGATTCTCTGTCTCCCTCTCTCTCTCTGCCCCTCCCCTACTTATTTTGGTTTTCTCTCTCTCTCATTCTCTCTCTCAAACAAAAATTCCTCTAGACAAATGTTGGGTCTCCTGGGTATGCATTTTTTTAAGTTTATTTGTTTATTTTGAGAGAAAGAGAGAGAGACAGCATGAGTGAGGGAGGGTCAGAGAGAGAGGAAGACAGAGAATCCCAAGCAGACTTTGTGCTGTCACTGTAGAGCCCAAGGCTGTGGAGCTGGAATCGGGGCTTGATTCCATTGTCATTATACATAGTTAATATACTCTAAATAAATATCTATTTTTGTATTTTAAAGACATCAATGTGACATAAGTTTGTAGTGAAAAGTCTTTGTTTACTGAGAAGTGAATAAAAGTCTTCATCTGTTTAATGATTGCTTATATTATTTTTGGTTGAGTATATGTATTTATCCACATTCATATTCCTCTGGGGATATCTTTTTTTTTAATGTTTATTTATTTCTGAGAGAGAGAGAGAGAGAGAGAGAGAGAGAGAGAGACAGCATGAGCAGGGGAGGGTCATAGAAAGAGGGAGACACAGAATCTGAAACAGGCTCCAGGCTCTGAGCTGTCAGCACAAAGTCTGCTTGGGATTCTCTGTCTTCCTCTCTCTCTGACCTTCCCTCACTCATGCTGTCTCTCTTTATTTCAAAATAATCAAATAAACTAAAAAAAAAATGCATACCCAGGAGACCCAACATTTGTCAGGAGGAATTTTTGTTTAAAAAAAAAAAAAAATCCCACGAACTGTGAGATCATGACCTGAGTAGAAGTCAGATGCTTAACTGACTGAGCCACCCAGGCTCCCCACTCTGAGGATATCTTTGGAAAAACTTTAGAGTCTCTGAGTACAGATACTTAGTTTAATCAATCCATAAAAGTAGATTGGTATATTTCTTAAGTATAGGTATAAAAAAAGTATTGATTTTGTTTATTTATGAAGGTTTTCATTACTTCCTCTTTTAAAAATTTACCACTTGGAATGTTTCCAATTTATTTTTTCTGTTATCAAATTCTTTGTTAAAAATAGAATAATAATTTTACATTTTCCATATGGAGCTTTTAGTATACTTAACATCTTTTTTCACTGAACCAAGAAAAAAGAATTTTTTTGGTTTTGCAAGTGGGTATATGAAACATTGAGAAAGTCTTTTACATGGCTTCCAAAAGGTTATTGTTTGGAACTTACCTTTGCTGGTTATTACCTATATCAGTTGTATGATGCTCCCTAGGAATCAGCATTGAAACGCATACATCTAGATACATTTTAATGAAGGGAGCCTAGAGTGCATGGGGGAAAGAAGAAACAGATTTAGAAGAAAAAAGATCCCCCAAGTGATAGTACGCGGTAGCACTTTCAAAGAAGAAAAGGGAACATGTTCAGGCATTAGGCCTACTGTGGGAAGAAAAGCCAAACAAAACAAGAAAACAAACAAGGAAAGCCCAGACCTAACAGTAGAAAATCTCCTAGGTCACCATCCCCTGAGGTTACTCAGGGGTAAGGAGCCAAGAGGGAGGAAGAGAATTTCAATGTCTGAATCACTTTTAGCATACGTGACTTTTTTTCTAGGTCCAGAAGCAAAAAGCCCAAGAAAGTGCTGTGTTGCAATGCGGTGGTTATGAGGAGCGTGGTGGTGGCCACGAGGCCTCCGAGAGGTGGTTTGAGGGCTCTTCCCCAACACCCACTTCGTTCGCTGGCATCTGGCAGCTCCCCTTTTATGAATCTTTCGTTCCTATTACTGAAGGGAAAGTTGATTAAAAAAAAAAGTAAAGGGGCGCCTGGGTGGCTTAGTTGGTTAAGCGTCCGACTTTCGCTTAGGTCATGATCTCGCGGTTCGTGGGTTCGAGCCCCCCGTGGGCTCAGAGCCTGGAGCCTGTTTCAGTCTGTGACTCCCTCTCTCTCTGACCCTCCCCTGCTCACGCTGTCTCTCTCTCTCTCTCTCTCTCCTAGAAATAAATAAAACATTTAAAAAAGAAAGTAAAGAAAAAAAAAAAAGAATTAACACTTTAAGCCTCATCAGAAATATAAAACCTAGTGTGAAAATTTCATCTAGTGCCTTCTGGATAAAAAAGAAGTTTTTGACAGACCGTGGATGGAGAACATAAGAAAGAAATATAATATGGAGTGTCTTGGAGAGTTTGAAGTGGGAGGGCAGGCAACTTGGCTGGGGAGAGAGGCAGAGAAAAGTGCAAATTTGGACGCCAAAGATAAAATTGGCTTCCTTCTCAATTTGCCTACAAATGAAACCTTGTCCTGAGCACATGCAACATCTGACCACCCGGAAATGAGAAATTGCCTGAAAAAGATAGAGGGATTTACATGCTAAGCAGAGTATTAGAAAAATATTCCTATTATTCTATACTTATCTGGTCTGTCTATCCTAGGGAACCATGGGAATTTTTCATTTAACTGTGTCTAGGCTCTCCTTAACACCTATATATGGCAGGCTTGTAGGGCTATAATATCATCCCTCAAATTCTCTGACCCTGTTGGCAGAAATTTGAAGACTATAATACTATTGGAAATTCATAAAACTTATTCCCCTAGCCTGAAGGACAGGCAATGACATTATTCAGGTAGTCTGAAGGAAGCACTATGAAACCATAGTCCAAATCAGTGACGAGGTTATCTGTTGTTCAGTGGTTTTTATCAATCCCCAAATGACTCTTCCACCCTGCAGTTTAAAATCTAGTTACTATGTTGTCCCTTTCACTGTAATAGATTCTGGCAGTCCACTGAGGGTCTCTAGAATGAATTACTACCACATTCATCATTCTACTAACCTTCCAATGAGTCTGTCAAATCACCTACTACTTTCCAATTTTCAATTTCTTCGATGAGATATCTGACTTCAATCGGTTGTTTTGCAGATCCAAAAAGAGGAGCTTGAATCTACAATAAATCAGTGAAGGTTATCAGGGGAAGAAAAGACCTGCAGCCTTGAATCAAGGCTCCTTTAGAAATATGCCCAGCACTAGCATGGAATAATACAGGACAACCTAGCATAAAAGGAACAGATTGTAGCATAAAGTGTAAATCTTTAGCTCAAAGATCCCTTGGGAATTCTTATGAATGCATACCTCAGTTTCCTCCTGCAATAAGACCTCCACATGAAGTTGAATATAAACTGTAGCAACCACCCCAAGTCCTCAGTTTGCCTCTATTCCTACACACTAGGTTTTTGGTTTGGGGAACGAACACCCATCTATTTGCCCAACTTTCAAATATAGGAATTATCTTCAATTTCTTGTTTCCTTTTAATTCCCACATCCATTCATACCTCAAGTTTTGCCAGTTCTGACTCCTACATACCTCCAGAATCCATCCTCTTTTCTATTTTCACTTCCATTTCTTTTACGTGTTCCCACCTCATGTCTTACCTAGATTATTTTAATAGCTTTCTAAACTAGACCTCCCCTCCAAGTCTCATTCTTTGTCTATATAACCTTCACACTGCTTATCAGAATGTGTTTTAAGGAAAGAAGTTAATTGTAAGTATCTCTTATTTAAGTAAGCCACAGAGATAAAATTCTAAAATATAGCAAGCAAATCTAGTCTTTTCAGGATCTGGCCTGTTTCTATTTCCTATAAGCATCCTTACATACCCCTATATATGCCTTAACATCCCACGTATTGCCGAGTGAGTCATTTTTTCTTTTGCTCACTCTTCTGCCTGGAATACTTTTCTTCTTCTTGTCCACTTAGGAAACATTTGCTCATTCTTCGAGATTCATCTCAGGTATCACATTTCCATTTAAGCCTTCTCCAGGACCAGTTTTCTCCAATCAGGGAAAAATGACCCCAAGAATCACAGACATGAATCTATGTCTGTGATTAAATATTTCCTATATGTTAGTGAAATTTTTCTCATGTAAATTTCTCTCCACCAGACTCAGGCTATATGAATTTAGGGACCACATCTTATTCTTGTCTTCTAACACATTGCTTCATGTGGATAGTAAGGATGTCATAACTATTTGTTGAGAGTGATATCTGAACTCCATGCAAATTTAACGTAGTTTTGCAAATACTGTTTTTTTGTCTTTTTTTTTTTAGCTAGGTCGATATTCTCTTACTCATGTGCATTGCTTCATTACTTTTTGGATATCCTTTATGAATTCCTATATCTTAATTTCTTATTGCCTTAAGCTTCTTAGGAATATTAGTCCATTATGATAACATGTTTTGTTTATACAGACCCTAGCATAGGCCCATATTCTTGTTGACTCTCAGATACCTTGACTGAGGTTATCTGAATGGGACAATGTTAATAACCAACATTTCCAACCATCTTAAATTAGAACTAACTGAACAGAGGGGGAAGGAGAGTGAACTTTAAAAAGATGCTTGCCATTGCCAGAGAATCATCTGGTAAGAAGCCATTTCTGGAAAATAATCTGTGCTAATGAGAAAAAGAAGTGGAGAAAAAGTGGGATGTGAGCTTTGCTATTTTCAGCTCTTTGTTTTACTTTCTGCAAGGTGTCTTCTAATCCTTGCCATGAATATTGTACATGCTGTCTGGGTTGTATGCTCTGAGAAGTGCAAGTGAAACCATGCCAAGCCACAGCCCATGATATGTGTAGGAAGAATAACCTAAATCATTGACTTAAAGACAGTACCTCTAGAGAGAGTTCTGCTGAACACAACAGACACATTAATTTGTTTTGCTATTTTGGACATGCAAAGCTCCAAAGGAACATTGCAAGCTGAATAAACAAGCAAAAAGATGGTAAGCCATGGACACATAGTTTCAGTGATTAGCCATTCTGTGTTCAGATTCTAAAAAGAAGGGTTAGAAGACACAGACTCCTGGACTGTCTCTGACAAGCTCAGAAACTTGTAACCTGCATTACTTAAACAAAACAAAACAAAACAAAAAAACAGTAGGGGATGGGGTGCCTGGGTGGCTCAGTTGGTTAAGTGACTGAGTCTTGATTTTGGCTCAGGTCATGATCTCACAGTTCATGGATTCTAGCCCCACCTCAGGCTCTGTACTGTCCGTGGAATTCTCTCTCCCCTTCTCTCAGTCCCTACCCTGCTCTCTCTCTCCTTCTCTCTCAAAATAAATAAATAAACTTAAAAAAAAAATAGGGAAATCATTTTCAAACAAAATGCCGTGATTTAGAGTAGACTCAGTGTAAGAAAAGTTGCCATTTATCCCTTTTGCCTTAAATTATTTTCCTCTAGTCAAAGTAAGAGAACTCAAGTCTCTTAGTATCTCTTTTTTCTATTACCTTATCATTCAAAAATAAATAAATAGGTATTCAACCTGCTTTAATATTTCATTTTGTTCAATATTTGCATCACTGCACACATTCTTTTAAAAAATTTTTAAATGTTTTATTTATTTCTAGGAGAGAGAGAGAGAGAGACAGCGTGAGCAGGGGAGGGTCAGAGAGAGAGGGAGTCACAGACTGAAACAGGCTCCAGGCTCTGAGCTGGCAGTCAGCACAGAGCCCGACGCGGGGCTCGAACCACGAACCGCGAGATCATGACCTAAGCGAAAGTCGGACGCTTAACCGACTAAGCCACCCAAGCGCCCCTTAAAATTTTTTTTAAATAAATTTTATTTATTTTAAAGAGAGAGAGTTAGAGTCTGAGTGGGAGAGAAGAGCAGAGGGGGAGAGAGAGAGAGAGAGAGAGAGAGAGAGAGAGAGAGAGAGAGAGAGAGAATTTCAAGTAGGCTCAACACAAAGCCAAACACATCGACTCCACAACCCTGGGATCATGATCTGAATGGAAACCAAGAATCAGGTGCTCAGCTGACTGAGCCACCCGGGCACTCCTCACTGCACATATTATAGATAAATAAATAAACAAATAAATAAAGCACATTAGAAGCACAAATAAATAAAGCACATCCATTCTTCTCTCCTTACATGAAATATGTAAATAAAAGATTTTTCCCTTTTATCCCTTTGTCATTTCATATTGTGCCATAAACTGTGCTATAAATGAGACAATCCCAGAACACATTGACGCATAGCTAGTGCATTCTTACTTAGATACAACCTCATCTTTTAAAGCAAAGAAATAGAATTTTTCTCAGATATGTCTTCTAGAATGCCAGCACTCTCCTCAATTGTTACAGAACCTAAAATAATTTGGTGAGCTTCATCAGTGCTATGTAGCCTAAATGTAAGATGTTTTAGATAAGGTGTTTTCCAGGTGAGGTGATCATTTAACATGAAAGTATTTCAGGGCACCTGGGTGGGTCAGTCAGTTGAGTGTCCGTCTCTTGATTTCAGCTCAGGTCATGGTCTCATGATTCATGGAAGGGAGCCCTGCATCTGGCTCTGTACTGACAGCACAGAGTCTGTTTGGGATTCTCCCTCCTTCTCTCTCACTGCCCCTCCTTCTCGCTCTGCCTCCCGACCCCTACTGGTGCATGCGTGCATACATCTATCACGCTCTCTTGCTCTCTGTGTCAAAATAAATAAACTTCGAAAAAGATAAATGCTTCAATTTATAGATCTGGAAAGATGATGGAGAATTATGTTGCCCTACAAGTCACCAAAAATCAGGTTGTTTATGGCTCTTCTTATCTTCCTGTCTGATGAAAGCACATGCTGAGGGTGTGAGTAGGTGCACAACAGATACTGTTGTTCTGTCATTTATATCCCCTGGGAGGGTAAAGGATTTTCAAGCACAAAAACTCAAAATTAGAATTCTGTTACTAGGATTATATTATCTCCATACCTAGCAAAGAGCATTTCTGTATCCTCAACTACCTGGACAATCTTAACATAACCTCATCTTTTTATTAAACTTAAAGATGAAGAAAGTTCTGGTCTTCAGTCATTCTAACAATCAGCATACCAGCGTATACATATACACATATGTATTCACATATACATACACACATATAACGCGTACCTTGCAGATCGTAGGATGACTGACACAAAAGCCTTTCTCAGTCAAATGAGAAAACTACAGCTCCAAAGTAATATAAACTGATGGACATCAGCAAGTATAGAAGTGACGGGTGCAAGATTTAAATAAAACTCTTCTCTTGGACCCATGCAGGCCAGGGTGATAGCTACTAGCCATCTGTGTCTATTGAACATACAATATATGACTAGTTTGAAGGGAGATTTGTTGTAAGTGCAAAATACCCATCATATTTTGAAAACTTGAGATGATATAAAAGTTGCAAAATATTTCAATAATTCCTATATTGACTGTATATGGAAATGAAAATATTTTTATATATTAGGTTAAATAAAATATTAAAATTTATATCACCTGTTTCTTTTTCTTTTTTTTTCATGTTTATTTATCATTGAGAGAGAGAGAAAGAGAGAGAGAGAGAGAGAGATGGAGCATGAGCAGGAGAGCGGCAGAGAGAGAGAGAGACAGAATCTGAAGCAGGTTGCAGGTTTCAAGCTGTCAGCACAGAGCCCAATGTGGGGCTCAAACTCATGAACCATGAGATCATGACTTGAGCTGAAGTTGGTCACTTAACTAACTGAGGCAGCCAGGTGCCCCTCTTTTTATTTTTTTCTAATGTAGCTACATTAGAAAATTTGAAATGCCACAGATGGCTCACATTTGACTCCTATCATATCTGTATTAGACAGCATTGCATCCAACCATATGTCTACACCTCTGTAGGAAAATTCTCCTTTGAATACCTACTGGCATTTTAAGAGAAGCAAAGCACTTTTAAAACTGGATTGTGATATCGGTCTCAAACTTACATGTATGCTTCTTATTTATATGTACTCCAAATGCTGATTACCCTTGAAGCAAATCACTTTTCCTAAGAATGTGCTTCCCAGTTTCAGCCTAGAGAGACATCATATTCTCTGCTTCCTGGTGGGTTGTTGTTTGGTTGGTTTCTTTTGTTTTTTTCTCTGCAAGGACTGTCCTGTGCTGTACTATCAAGTATTATCTACTCTGGTGAGGATTGCTTGTGCTGCAGACAGCTTGCAACATCCGGATACCCTGCATGACTGTACAGTTTCTCCAGATAATCTACAATGTCTGGAATTATATTCTTATATTGGGAGAAGGTCAAAATTGTTTAGAAGCTGCTTTCATACTTTTGATGTACATAACAATGATGAAGGCAGCCTGTTAAAATGATCAGTTCCCAGATTTCTACTTCCACACTGAGTTTGAATCAGGAAGTTTGCGTAGCACTCAAATGTTCATTTTTGCCAGACCTCCCCAATAATTCTGATGTAGAGACCCTATAGACCTCCCTTCAGAAATCACTTCTCCAGACAAAAGGCTGAATCTGAAGGCAAGAACATAAGTATCTTGACAAATGGGGTAGTTGTCAGTCATCAGAACCCAGGTCTTATTTTTGTGTGTTTGTTTACAAAACTATCAGCTTCATTATACAGCATGGAGACAAATCAGTGTCATGTTAGAAAATAGAAACTAACCAGGGAATGAATGATTGTGGATAGATACATAGGTTTCAAAGTCCTGCATTTGTAAATATAAAGACTTTTAAAATTCCTTAAAGTTCAGTTTCACCATCTATAGAATGTAATAGAATTGTTTACATCACTAGAAGGTGCTGTAAAATATTGTTATTAATCCTTCAAACTTTATACATGAATGGTACTTTAAACACATGAGTATCTGGTAAGATCCCATACATAGCCTTCACCGTAGTTTGGAAAAACATGAAACATCAGTAAGAAATTCATCAACATTCTGATGTTTCTTCTCTGAGTCAGATCATATACAGGAAACCTTTCAAAAACATTGAAATGGGATTGATACTTTGAAAATATATCACTTATTTGATAAAGAGATATATTAATTTTCAGATGGTCAATTACTGATCTTCTTGTCCTTTGGCATTTACTGATATTATCTGCAAAATTTACACAAGGGTATGTCCAGAGCCCAAAGCAATCTGATTTGCTTTCTACAGTCAATTATTGAACTTCACAATTTATTAAATAATGTCAATGGGATAGTGAATTGGCAAAGATGTGGCGTGAGTCTGCTGCAATATTCATGATTGGTTTCTAATAATAAAACGTCAATACATATAACTAAACATTTTCTTTTAACATTTATTTATTTTTGAGAGACAGAGCATGAGCAGGGGAGGGGCAGAGAGAGGAGACACGGAATCCAAAGCAGGCTCTAGGCTCTGAGCTGTCAGCACAGAGCCCGATGTGGGGCTCAAATCCACATACCTGTGAGATCATGACCTAAGCAGAAGTCGGATGCTTAACCGACTGAGCCACCCAGGCACCCCCACATAGAACTAGACAAAATGAAGTTATTGCCTTTCTATTAATAAAATCTAGCAACTCATCTCATTTCTCCTGTTTTATGATATTCCTATCATAGGTGAACGGAAAATGTTAAAGTAAATGTGTTACAGCAATCCTTTCTCAAGAATCATTTTCAGTAGAACGGAGTGATCATAATGTATAAGGCATCCTACTAAGTACATTATCATAGAAAAGCAAGTCATGGTCTGTGCCTCCCAACATAAAGCTTGACAAGTGAAAAACCATTTGGAATAGACTCAGCATTCATTAAACATTTGATGAATAAATGAATTAATAAATAAACAAAGGAACAAATGCAAATTTAGCTAAACAGCTCTGTTAAAATTCAGGAGAGGACACATCCTTAGCTACCAATGCTCTCTTCTCAGGGTACATGAAACATTTCTTCTCAGCTGTCAACAGCCACTTCCGATAGCTGCTGAAGGAAGGATTCTGAATGTTAAATGGAATTGTCATAGACACAACTGTGTTAAGTACTACACCACAGGCTGAAGATTATCATAGATGATAAAAAAATTTTTTAAAAACACCTCCACTTGCCAGGTATGGGAGTGGAGCCTGAGAAATTAATATAATTCACTCAATGTCAAGTCCACTACTATACAAAATTTGGAATGACAAGATCCAAATCTTTTAGCAGGCAGATTTTCATTATGGTAAAGGTTAAATAACACACATGCTTAAATTCACAAATTAACACTAATTATTAAATATGTCCTAACCATCAACAAATAAGACTGATAGCATCAGGACAATACAAATAGGGAAGCTTGCAATGCACTAGGTCCTTTAATGTTGCTTATCTCGATTAATCCTGACACCAACACTGAGGGCTAGGCATTACTCTAATTTTACAGCAAGGGAAATTGAGCTTCTCTATTGTCAACTATCTAGCAATCTATATAGGAAGTAAATGATGGGGTCAATATCTCAACTTTAATTCATCAATTTCCTACGGTTTTTCTTCCCAGTGTGCTATCCCCGCCTCCCCCCTCCCCCCCCCCAAAGACGAATATGGCTTCGCAACCATCTGAATAATTTCTGGCATCGCTGGTCGGAGTTTTAACTTTCATCCTACTCACAGAACCTCTGGTGCCTTCTAATATTATATGCCATACAGAAAAGGAGAAATAATAATGAATAAGAAAAGGTGCTAATGTTCAATCCAAACAAACTCTGCATTTGAAAACAACATGGAAGGCTGAAGTGCAAGTAAGACCAGTCTATAAAGCAAGTAGAAAATTGTACTCACACAGGCAGAGTTTGGAACAATCTATCAAAGAAGCCACTTACCTCGCATGAAACCTATGCTGATCCCATTCATTTCCCTGGAGCAAATTAGACAGGTGAGAAGGAAATAAATAATTAGCACTATGGTCAGTTCCGGTAGGGTTTTTTGTCTAGTTATAGGTGTGTATGTTTTCATGTCAGCAAGTTTGAAACTGGGAAAGCAATCATAGACTGAAAAAGAACATGTAGTGAGGTATCTTTAAACTGTTCAGGTTCTGCATTCCTTTTATGGAGTCACTGTATGTCCTTAAAGAAAGGACCTAGTTCATTGAAATGAAAGAGAACTCTTTGATGGGGGCGGGGGAGGGCGAGGAGGATGGAGGCATTTATGTTAAAGAGGGAGAAAGGCAACTGCTCTGAGAGGGCAAGTCCTAAACAAGTCCTGTTTTGGACAGATGACAAAAGCTATATAGTGGAGAGTAGCTGACAGAACTCTAGAAGCTGTAGGAAGCCATGTGTATGGGAAGTAGAGGCTTGTGCAGTGGGTATTGAATCTCTGTGGAGAGATACCTGGAAATCGCTTGCCTGCATGCAGAAGTCATCTTTTCTGGAACTGACAGGGAATGCTACTCTGACTATGCCTCCCTCCTCCCCACCCCCTTTTATCCGGCAGCACCCCCTGGGAACATCTCTGTACTTGTGTTTGCCATCCTCTATAGGGATCATTTATTTATATGCTCATCTTTACCATTAAATTATGAGCTCTTGAGAGCAGTGACCACGTTTTATTTATTTACTCACTTCATCCTCAAAACATAGTGCCTGGCACCACTGGAACATAGTTCTTTCATCGACAAACCTTCCCCCTACATCCACAAAGATAGCCCCCACTAAGAATCAGCAACTGGTGTCCTAACTTGGTCCATGGTCTAGGTCCTCATCCACATATTTCATTACACATTATAATCTCTTTATGTCTCTGTTAACACCTTGGCTCCTGTTCTATTATCTTTTTTGTCTGTAGTCTGACATACTCCCCCTTTACAAGGGGCACTTCATGCTGCACCAGTAATGATCTCTTTCAATTACATTTCACTCACGTTGGTACTTAGGGCTTGAACTGGGTTGAGTTTGCCCACTTGGTAGAGCATTCCATCATCCATCCTGAGTCTATATGAATTGGCCCATGAATTTGGCATCAAAAGCCAGACTTGAGTGACCCACGGGTGATAACCAGACATATAATAGGCACTCGAAAAATACTGCTGGCTGTTAAGAATTAAAATGCATGATGCCATGCAAGGATGATGATGATATCATACGATGCCACAGAAATTAAGACTGATCCAATTCAACACAACTAACATTAAAATAAAAAGCTTAATGTACAGTCTCAAAATAATTGTAAAATCATTTAAAAATATACTGGTCTTCCTCAATATAATAATTTCAGAGACAAATTTTAAAAACAGACACACAAGGCCAAACGACAAAGTCTGTCATCATTTTTGAAGATTCCCATGCTCAAGCACAGGGAATTGTGATGTGAATTAAAATCTAAATTAGTTGTAATTTGCATGGGTTCACAAATCCTCATATGCAATTCCCAGAGCCGTGTACAACAGCCTTCCCGATATGGGCTCATCAAGCTGACTTGGTTTCTAGGGTGTCCCAAGGCTTGTTTTGGATTTGTTCACACACAGATTCAGATGCATTTTAATCTCCAGCTCAGCCCATATGGTCACCCCATGAGCATTCAGAGTAATTCTCAGGTATAGTCACTCAGCTCTAAAACCAAAGTATGAACATGTCAGGCAAGTAACTTATTCATCAGCTTCTATATAGTAATTCTCGAACCTTAACGGAAAGGTAGAAACTCAACTGAAGCCTATCAATTTTCAATTGCATTTAATAGCAGGATCAAAGGCTGCCTGTGCTCTGAATGTGAGGCGCATGCAACATTAGAGAATGGATACTCAGAAACGTTTTCACCACCAAGCTGAGGTAGGAAGCTTCCATCTGAGTAGGAGTTCAGGATCTGTTCTGTGATTTCTGTTGCTAGGCAACTGCTTCCTTTGTCTGCTTTGTTCAGAACAGTTGCTTTATTTATACTTGGTTTAAATGATGCAGATCATAATGTGAAATCATAAAGGAAAACAGGAAAAATTTATATTAAAATCGTTCCAGAGAATTTGTAATTCTGTATGAAAACTAATGAATGTTGATGCAAATAGAGCTCCCACCAAAAAAAAAAAAAAAAAAAAAAAAAAAAAGAACTATAACCCAGCAGGCCCCATCTATCGGATACTTTTTGAATAAGCTACATAGTAACCTAGAGTTGACTTTTGAAATCATCTGTGTCTAACCAAAATAAAACCAAGTACTTAGGCAGTAATTAAATAATATAAACTATATCTTGAGGGCAATAGCCAGAATAAATAAGTTGTTTAGTGTGAGATGTTGAAATGATTTGGAGAAGATTGAAATGCATTAAAATTTTTAAAAATTAAAAAAAAAATAAACTGAGAAGCAAAGAATGTAAAAAAAGGAAGAAGATTGAGGGATACGGGAGAGGAAAGGTATATTATTTAACTTCCCAAAATTTTGAAACATAAAACACATTTTTTCCATACTTCTGATTTGCACATATAAGAAAAATTGAACTAACTTTCATTAGCAAAACTCAGTTTTAATCTATCTTAAATGACTTTTTCAATGGTTGTGAACTATTATTTTGAGGTGATTTTTCAATGAAGCAAAAATAAGGCTATGCTCTGATCATGTTTGCTTATGCCTTGCATATTCATTCTTTTTCTCATTAGCAAGTTCTTCATTTTTTTCTCCACCTTTTAGTATCAATAAACAAGTAAGGGCCCAGAAGGATCAGATATTTTAGCACTTTACAGATCTTAGTTCATTTAAAAACATTTTTTTAATGTTTACTTTATTATTTTTGAGAGAGAGAGAGAGAGAGAGAGACAGAGCAGGCAGCAGAAGGTCAGAGAGCAAGCAAGAGGGAGACACAGAATCTGAAACAGACTCCAGGCTCTAAACTGTTCGCACAGAGTCTGATGTGGGGCTTAAAGTCGGGATGTTGAGATCATGACCCGAGCCAAAGTCAGATGCTTAACTGACTGAGCCACCCCGTCACCCCAGATCTTAGTTCATTGATCTAAGGTCCCTAGGAAGAAAGTATTATTGTTATCCCCATTGTAAAGATGAGAAAAATGAAGCACAGAGGTGTGAAATAATTTTCCTATAAGGATCCAACTACTAGGTGGTGGAGCAAGGAGTCAGATTCACATATTCTGATGCAGATCCCACCTGCTAAGCCACTACTTTATGGATTGTGACCGACCCCCTCCCCCCGTGCACACACACCATAACACAATTTTGTGATTGACTATTTTCTCTCAAAATACCCTCCTTAGGGGGCGTCTGGGGGGCTTAGTCGGTTAAGCGTCCGACTTTCACTTGGGTCATGATCTCGCGGTTCGTGGGTTCGAGTCCCGCGTCGGGCTCTGTGCTGACTGCCAGCTCGGAGCCTGGAGCCTGTTTCAGTCTGTGACTCCCTCTCTCTCTGACCCTCCCCTGCTCACGCTGTCTCTCTCTCTCTCCTAGAAATAAATAAAACATTTAAAAAATACCCTCCTTGGTTTGGGTTTTCATAAAATAACCAGCTAACTCAGTATCTTTCATATCCATCTATTTTTATTCTTATGCACCATGGTTTATAATACATTTCAACTGCTGCATTCTAGTTATAATGAGCCCTACCTAAAATGTATCCCATTCACAGCATCAACTTTCTTGCCTTTCCTATTCCTTACGGTACTGAGTTGGCACACTGTTCCTATAGACAGCTTACTTGCACAGTTATAAATGTCTTTGGTTTCCCCAACATGTACAAATATGATGAATAAATACTAAGAATTAAGACCAAACACAGAGATGCAGACTGTGGGTGAAGTCTGACTATCAATTCTGTGGCTAATAAAATTTGAGCTTTTATTAAACTCAATTGAGGTCTCAGCACGGTTTTATGCCCCCATAATTACAAATCCTATATTTTTTTACTCTACCTTATTAATATTCCATAATAAAATAGTTGGACAAATTTTTGAATTGGTAAGTTGAGTGTCACAAGGTGTTAGTTACCCTTATGTCTAAATGAACCTTGAATTTGAGAGGAGTACTGCTTCCTTTTATGCCATGCTGAGGCATCTTGAAAGAGAAAAGAAAAAAAAAAAAAAGAATGGGAAGAGCAGAGAGATTTTGATGCCACTGGGATTTGTTGTTTTAGGGTTAAATGTCAGTAGGGGTCCAGTTTGTTGTATCCCATATGCAATTGGCTCCTGATGAAATCATCTCTAAATCAATAGTGCTCAAACTTTGGGTCTCAGACAAATAGAGAACAGTCTCAAACATATCATGACCACTTACTTCTTCATTGAACAAAGAAAGATGAACAAAACCAAAGAAACCAAGAAATATTTGCTAGGATGAAGGGGCATTTAATTTTCTTCAGGCTTATAATTTTCATGTGAGTCTATCCAATGGTGTTTTGAAACAAAGATCGTTTCAATTTAATCACAAAATTATAATTTTTAGGATATAAACTCTTTTCTCTACCAAGAATATACCTATAATGAAGTTATTTGTCATTAAAATTATTATTGCTGCTCTTATTATTATCATGTTTAAACTCATAAAAAATTGATTATTACTCCTTAAGACTCCCCTTTGGAGTAATGAACTTAGATGGTGACCGTGTTTTATATAAGGTAACCTTTTTAATAGCTTTCATGATTCTCCAGACTGCTCTTTAAAAATATTACTAATTTCTCACACATTGAAATATGTTTTTGAATATCAAAATATCAAAACATATTTTTGAAATAAAATATACAATATGATAGAAAATATAAAATATACAAATAAAAATTCTTAAAAGTAAAAACCGTAACGTGGGGTATAAGGAACGAAGCCTCTATGTGCGCTGAGTATGGGATTGAAAAATGAGCCAACAACTCCAACAATAAATGTCTCTTCTTCAGTTGCTTCACTGCGGAGAACACTCAGAGTTCAGTCAAAGATTAGACAGAGTTAGTACAAAAGTGTACCATCAGATGTAACAAAGTCGCAGTAGTCACTGACAAGAGGGGGCGTCCGTAATTCAATAGGTAGAATTCTGCCTCTTGACACTTTAGAATATCAATTTGGGTCGAAGTTTCTCTTCATAGTATCACAAGATAAAACTAAAGCCCACACAGGTGTCAAAACATTTGAATCAGAGCAGGTATTAAATAACAAGGAGTGCTAGTTATTTGAATGAAGACTTTCACATTTCTTATCTGGAGCTAGAAGAAAAATCACTCCACTGCATCCACATTGGGGGATCATTTTATACAGTAATAGGGGAAAATATTATTTATTTTTATTTAAATAAATAGTAATGACAAGAAGGAACACTCATAATACTAATGTACACCAAGCACTACTCTAAGTTTTATATATATGTATTAGTTCATTTAAATCATATAGTAAACCACCAAGTGGATATGATTTATCTGCATTTTATTTTTTTTATTTTTTTTTAAAAGTTTTTTTTTAAGGTTTTATTTATTTCTAGGAGAGAGAGAGACAGCGTGAGCAGGGGAGGGTCAGAGAGAGAGGGAGTCACAGACTGAAACGGGCTCCAGGCTCTGAGCTGGCAGTCAGCACAGAGCCCGACGCGGGGCTCGAACCCACGAACCGCGAGATCATGACCTAAGCGAAAGCCGGACGCTCAACAGACTAAGCCACCCAGGCGCGCCGATTTATCTGCATTTTAGAGACAAGGCACAGAGCAGATAAGTAGTTGGTCCAAGATCACATAGCTATTACGTAGTGTACTAGGATATGAACCCATGCAGTCTGGCTCAAGAATCCCAGTGTTTACATTGAGCTAACTGATTAATTTGGAGTTTATATTGCTTTGCCTTTCATAAAACAATGAGAGTTGTCTTTATTAAAATGATTAATTTAAATATAATTTCTTTTTGTCTTGGATTTGTGAAATTTTTCTTAAAAACTGAGTAACACAACCAAAACATGACAGCTGGGACTCAGGTCCCATAAGTACAAGTTGATATCATAGATTCAGTGTATTAGAACATACTGCCACCTCTGTTTGAGATGTAGATCCACTTAAACATAATGAAATCCGTTTCTGTATTATCATATATCTTCTTATTAAGTATCAAAATTGTCTATAATTTTGTAAAACCAATAGTAGGTAAATAATAGCTTAACTTCAAATTATATTGTTAAGAAAAGAAAATATATGAGATGATGATACACATATTTCAGCAAAACAAATTATGTGTATAGTACTATGCCTGCTTTGTGTATATAACACTCCCAACTGTGTGTCCCTCTCATAATACGTGTAATTAGACGTTTGAGCAATGAAAACTGACTATGGTAATGTAATGCTTCCTCATACCTGTCAGAATATAATCAGTCAAGATTTATAGGCAATATGAGTTTATATCTTTATTTTTAATTAAAAACATGTTTTAAAAGGTATATGACATAAAAAAGTATAATGTTTACACTTTACTTTTGGTATTTTTGCTTGAGGTATCTGTATTTGTTCTCCCCACCCCCCACCTCCTCTTACCACAGAATTATAGTGAAAGCTAAAAGCACCTTGAGCAGCTGGTGACAGACTAACTCAAGCTCTTTCTTTCTTTTCTTCTTTCTTTTTTAATCTCTGATTAGTGGAGAATCCCAGGATGAGGAATTCAAGTAAATTAGCAAGAGACTAAAAGAAATTGTATTCTACGTTAAATAAAAGCACACCCGATATACCATATTATTACAACCTGTCTATACCTCAGAAAATAGAGAAACTAGAAACAATTCAAAATGGGGGGGAGGGAGCAAGATGGCGGAGAAGTGAGGAGCTCCGTACTTGCACTCGCGCCCATACATCACACAAAAAAGATCTGAAGCCATTGGAAACCTTACAAAACCTGAGAGATTGGGAGAAAAAGGACGCAGAATCCACTGAGAGAGCCTTCTAACGTGAGTGCGAACCAGAGAAGATAAAATCGGACCAGGATCAGAGACTCCAGGGTGGGAGGCGATCCCCCTCTACCCTCTACAGGGAGTGAGAGGGGAAAAGGAGAGTCCGAAACAGAAAAACCTCCGCTTGAGGGAAAAAAACCTCCGCTCGGGGCACAGAAAGACCATACTTGCCAAATACCTGCACACCAGGTCCCCTCGCGCCAACTGGTCCTGGGGGAGGCTGAGCACACAAACTGCTTCTTTGTGCCGCTCCTGGCGGCTGGACTTCAGAGCGGCCGCGCGCCTGCCGCCATTGTAGCTCCCAGGCGGCTGGGGCTCCTGAAAGAGCCACCCGGACACCGGGCATACGCGCTCCTGGCTGCCTGGGACTCAGAGGGAAGGCAAAGAACTAAAAACTGGGAAATTAGCCTGTGAGTTCGTGTTTAGGGTGACGAGCCATAGAGGGACCCGGTTTTCCTCACTCCAGCGGGCTCGGGCTCGTTGCACCCGGCAGGCAAGCCCCCGCGCATGCGCGCCAGCCTGACCCAGAGAAGGAAGCAGCGATTCTGACTCCGCCCCCAGAGCTCAGCAGTGGGCCTGGAATAGCCCGAGGGGTTTGCCTGGGAAACTGTGTCTAAGGCAACTTCAGCCAGGCGCGCGGACTGGAATTTGGAGATTGGGACTGGCCTGGGTTGAAGAGTACAACCAACTTCGGCTGCGCCCTCGGTACGGGGACTTTACACGCCCAAAAAAGCGAGGTGCAGTGCTTGGTTCAAGAAGGGACTGGAGCACCGTCACTCTCCTACCCACAACCGCCAAGGCAGAGCTCCCGCCTGAGGCATTGGATCACGCCACGCCCATCCCTGCCTGAGAGCTGCCCTCCCCTTTTTTCCCCCTTTTTTTTCCCTTCTTTTGTTTTTTTCCTTTTTCTTTTTCTTTTCTTTTTCTTTCTTTTCTTTCCCTTTTTTTCTCTTTCTTTTTTTCTTCTTCTTTCTCTTTTCTCTCTTTTTTCCCCAGAACACTGACCTGACTAACTCTGGTTGCCAGCTTGCTTAAACAATCACAACGAGTCCATTCTGTAAATGTAAATTCTACACCTACCGACATTTTCATCTTTCTCTCAGGAGTAATTAGACTATATAGTTTCTCTGGATAATTCCAGCACCCTTCTCTCACCTATCCAACCATATTCTACCCTTTACCACTTTGAAAAAAGCTTCTTATCCCTTCTGCCTGTTCATTCTAATTCCAATTTTGCCTCATCCCACTCTGCCTTCTCTCTCTTTCTCTATGCTCTTCAACCAGCACTGCATACACACAGCTATTTAACTGTAGCTGGGAAATACAGGTATATGCTTTAAAACGTTCTTTGTCTATCGGTTTTCTTCTTTTTTCCTTTTCTTTTCCCCTTTTGGACCCTTCTATGTATTTTATACTCTATATTGTTCACCATCCCTCCTCCGTCTTTTCTATTAACTTTTTCGTTTTCCCTCTCGCTTTGCATGTTAGTTGAATTCACCTGTGCGTTTGTGTGCTCTTGCTCCCTGTGGTCTGTCTGTCTGTTTTCTTTTCCAGGGCTACCTCAAGAAACAAGCTAGAGTACACAAGGTGGAGAGTCCCAAATATCACTATGAATAGGAAAATAAAATAACTAAGGTCCCAACAAGAGAGACCGAGGGATACCATTCAAAAAACAATCTCTGAAAGGATAGGCCCTGGAAAGTCAAAGAGTCTTCTTGGATACAGCAGCGCTGATAGAAACAGAGAGCATAACAGGTCTTTAAAACCAACAAGAGCCGGAAAGCTAACTAAAATGACGAAACAAAAGAGCTCTCCTCCAAAGAAACCCCAAGAAGAAATGGCAGCTAATGAACTGCTCAAAACAGATATCAGCAGCATAACTGAACAAGATTTTAGAATAATAATGGTAAAATTAATAGCAGGGCTTGAAAAAAACATAGGGGACATCAAAGAAACTATGGCTACAGAATGGAAAATAAAACTAGGCATGAAGAATTAAAAAAATGCGATAAATGAGATACATAATAAATTAGAGGCCTCCAATGCACGGATTGAAGAGGCAGAAAGGAGAATAAGTGATTTAGAAGACACCATTATAGAAAAACAAGAAGCTGACAAACAAAGAGGCAAACTGATCCAGGAACAGGAAAGAAGAATTCGAGAGCTCAGCAATACGGTCAAACACAACAATATCTGTATCATAGGAATCCCAGAAGAGGAAGAGAGAGGGAAAGGTGCTGAAGGAGTCCTGGAACAAATTATAGCAGAAAACTTTCCCGACCTGGGGAAGGAAGTAAATGTGGAAATACAAGAGGCTCAGAGGACTCCCCTCAGACGTAACTTGAATCAATCTTCTGCACGACATATCATCATAAAAATGGCAAAATACAAGGACAAAGAAAGAATTTTGAAAGCAGCTAGGGAGAAAAGGGCCCTCACATACAAAGGGAAACCCATCAGAGTGGTGACAGACCTATCTACTGAAACGTGGCAGGCCAGAAAGGAATGGCAAGAGATCTTCAATGTGATGAACAGTAAAAATATGCAGCCAAGAATCCTCTATCCAGCAAGCTTGTCCTTCAAAATAGAAGGAGAGATAAAAACCTTTTCAAATAAGTAGAAATTGAAAGAACTTGTCACCACTAAGCCAGCCCTACAAGAAATCCTGAGGGGGACGCTCTGAAGGAAAGGTTGCAAGGAACAAAGATAACAGAGACACCACCACAAACATGAACCCTACAAAAGATACAAAGACTCTAAACCCACATATTTCAATAATAACACTGAATGTAAATGGGCTGAATGCTCCAATCAGAAGACATACGGTAGCAGAATGGATTAAAAAACAAAATGCATCTATATGCTATCTACAAGAAACTCATTTTAGACAGGAAGATACCTTCAGATTAAAAGTAAGGGGATGGAGAAATATATATCATGCTACTGGAAGTCAAAAGAAAGCTGGAGTAGCGATACTTATATCAGACAAACTGGACTTTAAATTAAAGACAATCACAAGAGATGAAGAAGGACACTACATAATAATTACAGGGTCCATCCATCAGGAAGAAGTAACAATCATAAATGTCTACGCACCGAATATGGGAGCACCTAAATATCTAAAACAATTAATCACAAACAGAAAGAAACTTATAGATAAGAATGTGCTAATAGCAGGGGACTTTAATACTCCACTTATAGCAATGGATAGGTCAACAAGACAGAAAATCACTAAAGAAATAATGGACTTGAAAGACACATTGGACTAGATGGATCTGACGGATATATTTAGAACTTTACATCCTGAGGCCAGGGAATTTACTTTCTTCTCAAGTGTGCATGGCACATTCTTCAAGATAGATGACATACTGGGACATAAAGCAGCTCTCAATAAATATAAAAGATAGAGATCATACCATGCACACTCTCAGATCATAATGCTTTGAAACTTGAAATCAATTACAGGAAGAAGTCTGGAAAACCTCCAAAAACATGGAGGTTAAAGAACACCCTTCTAAAGAATGAATGGGCCAATCAGGCAATTAGAGATGAAATTAAAAAATATATGGAAACAAATGAAAATCAAACACAACAATTCAAAATCTATGGGATGCGGCCAAGGCAGTCCTAAGAGGAAAGTACATTGCTCTCCAGGCCTATTTCAAGAGATTAGAAAAAGCACAAGTCCAAAATCTAACAGCTCACCTAAAGGAACTAGAGGCAGAGCAACAAGAACACCCCAAACCCAGTAAAGAAGAGAAATAGTAAAAAATTAGAGCAGAAATAAACAACATAGAGACCAAAGAAACAATTGAACAGATCAATGAAACCAAGAGTTGGTGTTTTGAAAAAGTAAACAAAATTGACAAACCTCTAGCCAGACTTACCAAAAAGAAAAGAGAGAGCACCCAAATAGACAAAATTATGAATGAAAATGGACTTATTACAACCAACCCTCAGAAATACAAGCAATTATCAGGGAATACTATGAAAAATTATATGCCAACAAATTGGACAACTTAGAAGAAATGGACAAATTCCTAAACACACACTCACTACCAAAATTCACACGGGAAGAAATAGAAACCTGAACAGACCCATAACGAGTGAAGAAATTGAATCAGTGATCAAAAATCTCCCAACAAATAAGAGCCCTGGACCTGATGGCTTCCCTGGGGAATTCTACCAGACATTTAAAACAGAATTAATCCCAATTCTTCTCAAGCTATTCCAAAAAATAGAAAGCGAAGGAAAACTCCCGGACTCATTTTATGAAGCCAGCATCACTCTGATTCCCAAGCCAGACAGAGATCCTGCAAAAAAAAGAGGACTGCAGGCCAATATCCTTGATGAATACGGATGCAAAAATTCTCAACAAGATCCTTGCAAATTAAATCCAGCAGCATATAAAAAGAATCATCCACCAAGATCAAGTGGGATTCATTCCTGGGTTACAGGGCTGGTTCAATATTCGCAAATCAATCAATGTGATCCATCATATCAATAAAAGAAAAGATAAAAACCATATGATCCTGTCAATAGATGCAGAAAAAGCATTTGACAAAATACAGCATCCCTTCTTAATAAAGACTCTAGAGAAAATTGGGATAGAAGGGACCTACTTAAACATCATCAAAGCCATCTATGAGAAGCCTTCAGCTAACATTATCCTCAACGGGGAAAAACTGAGAGCTTTCCCCCTGAGATCAGGAACACGACAGGGATGCCCACTCTCACCACTGCTGTTTAACATAGTGCTGGAAGTCCTAGCATCAGCCATCAGACACCAAAAAGAAATCAAAGGCATCAGAATTGGCAAAGAGGAAGTCAAACTTTCACTCTTCTCAGATGACATGATACTCTACATCGAAAACCCGACAGACTCCACCAGAAGCCTATTAGAACTGATCCAAGAATTCAGCCAAGTTGCAGGGTCCAAAATCAACGTACAGAAATCGGTTGCATTTTTATATACCTAGAATGAAGCAACAGAAAGAGAAATCAAGAAACTGATCCCATTCACAATTGCACAAAAAACCATAAAATACCTCGGAATAAACCTAACCAACGATACAAGAAATCTGTATGATGAAAACTATAGAAAACTTATGAAGGAAATTGAAGAAGACACAAAGAAATGGAAAAACATTCCATGCTCATGGATAGGAAGAATAAATATAGTTAAGATGTCATTACTACCTAAAGCACTCTACACATTCAATGCAATTCGAATCAAAATTGCACCAGCATACTTCTCAAAACTAGAACAAACTATCCAAAAATTTGTATGGAACCACAGAAGACCCCGAATAGCCAAAGTAATCCTGAAAAATAAAACCAAAACGGGAGGTATCACATCCCAGACTTTAGCCTCTACTACAAAGCTGTCATCATCAAGACAGTATGGTATTGGCACAAAAACAGACACATAGACCAATGGAACAGAATTGAGAACTCAGAAGTGGACCCAAAAGTATACAGCCAACTAATCTTTGACAAAGCAGGAAAGAATATCCAATGGAAAAAGACAGCCTTTTTAATAGATGGTGTTGGGAGAACTGGACAGCAACATGCAGAAGAATGAAACTAGATCATTTTTTCACACCATGCACAAAAATAAACTCAAAATGGATAAAGGACCTGAACGTGAGACAGGAAACTATCAACACCCTAGAGGAGAAAGCAGGAAACAACCTTCTTGACCTCCACCACAGCAACTTCTTACTTGACACATCCCCAAAAGCAAGGGAATCAAGAGCAAAAATAAACTGTTGGGACCTCATCAAGATTAAAAGCTTCCAGGGGCGCCTGGGTGGCTTAGTCGGTTAAGCGTCCGACTTTCGCTTGGGTCATGATCTCGCGGCTCGTGGGTTCGAGCCCTGCGTCAGGCTCTGTGCTGACTGCCAGTTCAGAGCCTGGAGCCTGTTTCAGTCTGTGACTCCCTCTCTCTCTGACCCTCCCTGCTCACTCTGTCTCTCTCTGTCTCTCTCTCTCCTAGAAATAAATAAAAAAAAAAAAAAAAAAGATTAAAAGCTTCTGCACAGCCAAGGAAACAACCCAGAAAACTAATAGGCAACCAACGGAATGGGAAAAGATAGTTGCAAATGACATATCAGATAAGGGTTAATATCCAGAATCTATAAGGAACTCACCAAACTACACACCCGAAAAACAAACAACCCAGTGAAGAAATGGGCAGAAGATATGAACAGACACTTCTCCAAAGAGGACATCCAGATGGCCAACAGACACATGAAACGATGCTCAAAGCATGGCCTCATCAGGGAAATACAAATCAAAACCACACTGAGATACCACCTCTCGCCAGTCTGAATTACTAAAATGAGGAAATCAAGAGAACTCTAGATGCTGGCGAGGATGTGGAGAAACAGCACCCTCCTACACTGTTGGGGTGGGAATGTAAGCTGAGTGCAGCCCCCTCTGGAAAACAGTGTGGAGGTTCCTCAGGAAACTAACAGTAGAACTCCGCTATGACCCAGCAATAGCACTGCTAGGAATTTACCCCAGGGATACAGAAATGCTGAGGCATAGGAGTACATGTACCCCAATGTTCATAGCAGCACTCTCCACAGTAGCTAAAACATGGAGAGAGCCTAAGTGTCCATCAACAGATGAATGGATCAAGAAAGTGTAGTTTATCTATACAATGGAATACTACATGGCAATGAGAAACAATGAAATCTGGTCATGTGTAGCAACATGGATGGGCCTTGAGGGTGTTATGCTGAGCGAAATAAGTCAGGCAGAGAAGGACAAATATCATATGTTTGCACATATAGGAGGATTAGGAGG
>JAESUZ010001454.1:0-40435 GCA_017311185.1 Proteles cristata cristata
TGATCACCACATGGCATTGATGTTTATCCATTTTCTACTTCTGTGTCTCCCATATATGGAAGCACACAAACATGCAGTCTCATTACGTGGACTCATGCTAAAAGGTCCACACACAGGAATAGCAAGGTTGCCTTGAGATGTTTTCTTTCCGTGGGGCAGGGAATCGAGCCCGATGTCATTAAGATCCTGAAACCCAGGAGTCAACATCACTACCCTGATTATTCCCACAAGAAGCCTCCAAGCAGAGAGAAACCTTAATGTGTGTAGAAGATATCATAGGTGATGTTCCAGATTGGTACAGATGGTTCCAGGGAAGGAACCCTACTTAGATTTGAAGGATAGTGCTACAAAATCACTACCTTTCGATATTGCAGTAAAATCTGACCACGGCACCCGTGGCAAAAACCAAAACCAAACCAAAACAACCACACACACACACACAACACATACACACAACACACACATACACATACACACACACACACACACACACACACATCGCGTCGGGCTGTCACCAATGTCCGAAGGCATTTGGAAAAATCAAGATTCCACACAGGGCCAGATGATATAAACACTATTATAAAAGTTGAAGCGTAAGGACAGTACTCTGTGGACTCAGCTGTTGGATTCCTGTGGTCATAGGCTGTCAAGCAAAAGACCAATAAGTGCAAATGTAATTGTGAATGGAAACTTGTGCAGCCAAGCAGTTAACTAATTGTCCTGATGTTTATAATGGTGATCGATTCTGATCGGGAGATTTCCTGTTATCCACCAACAACCACACAAACAAGAGAGGAAAATCTATTTTGTCCAAAATTACCTTTAGCCCGTTATTTCATACCAAGCAATGCCCCAACCCTCTAGATCATAAAATACTCCTGACAACTCCAGTGAGTACTCTGCTTGGCAATTAACTCACTATTCCTGTGCAATTTCCGTGTGAAAAGAAATTATCCTTCAAATATCTCCAGGTCCGTTATGTAAGACTAGTACAGGAAGGCCAAATCACTTCCATCCAGATTTCATCCATCATCACTTTAAGAGACACCACATCTTTGGAATTCACTCAATCGACTTTCTCAGGAGCCATGTGGTTTCAATGCACGTTAATTTTGTTCCCTTAAGGAGAATTTCACACGTCAGCCTTTCCTAAACAAAACTTCCTGACAGTGAACCATTTCCTGTAGGAGCTCAGTAAATATAAACCTTACTTTTCAATATAAAATCTAAAGAAACACCTTTAAAACGTTTAAACCGGTGAAGCTTTCTTCGTGATCACCGAGACCTTGATAGTCTAAGCCATACAAATGCGTCCATTATTAACACTCCCCGGCTTGAAATTCACGGAAAATATCCTTGGTCAAAGCTTTGGAATCCCGTTAAACGTACGAAACGTGTGGCATTCAGAGTACGCCGAGCACGAGGTAGCGCCAGGCCATTCGACACCATAGGTTATCGTTCGTCCAGAACGAGGGATGGAGGTAAAGAAACGAACTGAAGAATGCATCTGGAGGAGTGGGGAGGTGGATGAAGAGAACGTAATTGTAGCTTTATTGCATTAGCAGGAAACCAAATTCCTTGCGGCGGGGAGAAAGAAAAAGGAGAGGAACAGAAGGAAAGAGAGAGAGAGAGAGATTGACCTCCGGAGGACTTCTAGACGAGTGGGGCAGAGGCCAAAAGGGAGGGAAAGGATGCTCCCGTAGAGCCCCAGAGGCGTCTCAATCTGGGCTTAAGAAGAAAGGGGACCTCCGTGCCGAGCCAGCCTTCTCCTCCCTCGGCCAGCCCCGCGCCAGGAGCAGGTAGAGGGCACCCCTGCCCCGGAGGCCCCGTCCCCGTTGGTGGCGCCGCACCCCTGGGGCCTGTGCTGGAAAAGACCACGCGGTGCTTCTTCCCCCGTCGAGCGCACTGGGGGACGCGGAACCGGCCGCCTGTGGAAACGCTGGCCTGTCACTTGGTCATCCGTCCAGGCGGAAGCCGTCCCGGGGCGGAGGGGCCGAGCTTCGGGAGACAGCGTCTCACGCAGGGTCACCGGGAAGCGGCGGAGCCTCACCACTGGTTCCAGGTTCACGCGCAGGACTTGGTGCGCGCGGCGCCGCGCCGCCGCCAGGCTGCGCTCGCCCCACACGTGGCGGCCGACGCGGACGCTGGGGAAGGTGGTGGGCGGCGCGGTGGTTGCCCTGCAGACCTCCTCCCGCGTGCGGCCTCCGCGGCAGGGCCCGGGGGCCGCGGGCTTGGGGGCGCCGCGGTCCTCGGGGCCCGGCGCGGGCGGGGGCCGCGGGGGCTGCCTCTGGCGGACGGCTGGGCCCGGGGCTCCGCGGCGCCGCCTCCTGGCCGCCGCCCGGCGCTTCTGGCGGCTGGCCGCGGGGCGCTGGCCGGGATCTGGGACCAGAGCCAGGCGGGAGGAGTAGCGGTAAACGTCCTTGCTGCGCAGGACGCACGGGGAGAACTGGGTCTTGAGGCTGCCGAGGAAGCGCCACAGCTCCGCGTCCGAGCCCGTGAACTCCGTGCAGCCGGGCACGAAAAGCTGGAAGGCGTCGACCAGCGCCCTGGTGCTGTCGGCAGGCGGCAGCTGCGACCTCCAGGACACCACTCTCTCCTCCCGCGCCTCCAGCTCGGCCCGTCCTCAGGCCCAAAAGCCATCTCTCAGGGCGCGCGAGGACAGGGCCGCATGGGGCCAGCGCCGCCTCCTCCTCAGGCTGCGCCTTAATGGAGGCCCTTCGGGGTCGCCCATGCTCTCAGGGTCTTACCACCGCCATCGCCGGCCTTCGATGAATTTCCCCGCCGCCAGCTGGCTCCGGATGAATTTCCTACCCTGAAACAAATCAGTCAGGCTCTGAGGTTACCCTTCAGTTGCTAGGAGACCATGTGCTTTGTGAGGTCAGGGGTCTCTTTATCTTAAAGCTGTAGGCTGCCCATGCTGCCCTGGTGGTGAGGGTGTTAAGGCTATGCCTTTGAGTTTATCCAAGGGGGCCATGGGGGAGCAGACGGGGACCAATAGTTGCGGAGAGGGACGAGGCAAACCAGGAGGGACTCTTGAATGCTGAGAGAAACCTGGGGGCTGGTGGGGTGAGGGCGAGGGGGACGGGGGACGGGCATGAGGGAGAGCACTTGTTGGGGTGAGTACTGAGTGTTACATGCAATCCAACTTGACAACAAAAAATGAAAAAAAGTAATCTTTGTAAAATTAAGTGCATAAGTACATACATACAGGAGACCCGAAGAGCAACCGGAAAGAAAGAAGGAAAGAAAGAAAGAAAGAAAGAAGGAAGGAAGGAAGGAAGGAAGGAAGGAAGGAAGGAAGGAAGGAAGGAAGGAAGGAAGGAAGGAAGGAAGGAAGGAAGGAAGGAAGAGAGAGAAAGAAAGAAATAGAGAAGGAAAGAAAGATAGATAGAAAGAAGACTGCCGTTGAGAAACAGATTTGGATACTCTCATCCAGGAGACAGCCCATGATTCTGCAAAGGTTCAAGAGGCTTTTCCTAGAGATCAATGCACTGTTGTTTCAGCCTCCGTTAACACTGACCAACATGAAAGGATATTGAGGAGTGGAACGTCTACACAACTTCATACCGAATATATGTGTGAGAGACTTACAGGTAAATAGATAGCTTGTAATATCAAGCACTGAAAGCAAAACTGAAATGAGTACACTGCTCTTGCGTAGAACACATATATACCGTGCCTTGCTTAGTGTCCAAATTGTGTGTTGATGTTGCTCAAGTTCCAGGAAGCTGTCCTGTTGACAGCAGCACACACTTTGCATGATTACTCTCTGTCCTCAGTTTCATGCAGCAAAGAGGGAACCATGTCGCCGTGTGCTTAAGAGCAAAGGGAGACACATTCTGTGTGGCCACTAGGGAGGGAATTCAGGGCCCCATTCATTACCTGCCAGTTCATGGTATTTCAGGTTAGCCATACACAAAGTGATGAAAGACTATATAAAATGTCAATGCCAGGAAAGGTTTTACGCATTCAATGTAAGTGTTTCTGCCACCAGTACATTTCATTCATGATCACACCATACACAATAAAGTCAGCAAATATCACAAGGATCACCTACCATAATCTATTGAAGTCCATTTCTGCAAGAAAGGATGTCCCAAGCCATGTGAATCAAAAGAACTGATAAATCACATCAATGATCAGGAGAAAAGAATCTTGGGAAAGTGAAAAGTAAGACATGCGAGGGCTCTGTCTCCCTTCAACTCCTTTTTTTCATTAAAATTTTTAAAAATAATTTACTGAGAAACAGAGCCTGATCAGCAGAGAGAAGACAAGGAGAGACCTAGAGTATGAGGAAGGCTCCAGAGCCTGAGGTGAGGACAGAACCCACACACTGCAAGATCATGACCTGAGTGAGTCACAGTCCAACGTCCAAGCGGCTGAGCCACCCAGGTGGCCTCGACTCCTTTTTGTCAACAAATAAACAGAAACCAGCAAAGCTCTCCTTCACTTAGTGAAACTAAATCTTCCTCACATGCATACAGTTATGAAATGGAAAACGATCCTCATATTCAAGAGGAGTGAGACCTGAGTTTCACTGGATTAAAGCTAACACCGAGAGCCAATTCCTCCAGTCCACTTGTATACTGAACTCCAAAAACGTCCCAGAGCAATGTCAGTATAGAAGGACACAAAGACATGCCAAAGAAGAAAGCAGTCTCCTCATCGATGATGTGAATTGGCAGCAAATCTCCCAGACACAGTATAAAGCAGGAAGGAAATTAGGTAAAGAGAAGGGGCATGGCTAGCAATAAAAAAAAAAAAAAGTTTCAGATATTCAACAAAATATCTATGTGACAGGCTGCCCAGCTCTATTTCAGAGAAGAGCGTGGCAGGAGGAGGTCCTCTCAACCAAGGCAAGAGCCTCTTCTCCCACAAGTCTCCCAACCAATAAACCCACCATTGAGGGCAGTTTCTGGACTCACAACTGAAGCTCTCCCTCTCCCTTCCTGGGCAAATGTTTGTTTCCCATTCTGTCACATGGAACACCCTTCTACGATATGTATTGCCATCCTAAAACTGTCCCATTCTTCTCCATTTCCTGGACTTCTGCCACCTGATGCTGTGATAGACTGACTGTAACAGCTCCAGCCTGGAGCGTTTCTTTTTTCTTTTATTTATTTATTTTTTTTTTCTAGGAGAGAGCGAGAGAGACAGCGTGAGCAGGGGAAGGTCAAAGAGAGAGGGAGTCACAGACTGAAACAGGCTCCAGGCTCTGAGCTGGCAGTCAGCACAGAGCCCAACGCGGGGCTCGAACCCACGAACCACGAGATCATGACCTGAGCGAAAGTCGGACGCTTAACCGACTAAGCTATCCAGGCACCCCCAGCCTGGAGCGTTTCTGAACCTGACTGCCCCATGAACCTGCCATCTAATGGAAACTCTTCCATCACAGGAAATTGAACCCACAGCCAAAGGCCTAGTGTATGATTTCAAGGGATCCCTGAGACCCTCTCCTGCCTGTAATTCTTCTGGGCCCAGGAAGACGTACGGGAAAGTCACTTTGCACCAAAGGGGACAGGGGTTCAGGGCTCTCAAGAGAGTGTGGGTGAAACAGATCCTAGATATACGGCATCAGCTCCCCAAACAGTGCGTGAACCCCAGGGCGCGAATAGACAGAGGATCAGACAGAAGGGAAGAAATCGTGGATGCTACTATGTCGCTACGCTAAGCCCTTACACTCCTTTTGTTCTTAGAGCCACTGTGACCGCCCCCGGGGACCTTTCTCCGTCTCTCTTCCCTGAAGGCCAACACATGGATTCCCCTCCTTCATCAGCTGCTCCACATGCCCATACAAACCAGCACCAGCAGGGGAAGGATACTGCCTGGGCCCAGAAGCCAGGGATGCACTGGACGATGGCCCTTCTTTCATCCAATAACTCTCCACTTCCCATCATCCTGCGCTTAAACCACCAGAAGGCTCTTGTATCTGGGAGAGTCAGCACAGCTCGCCCTCAAAGAGGCAGCCCTGTCAGTGAGCAAGGGAGGTGGCAAGACCAGCACTAGTTCGTGGTGCTGCCGTTTCCCTGGCTGCTGGTACCCGATTCGAGCAACTCCAGCCACCTTGCCATACTCCTCTCCCTCCTGCATCTTCTCCCACTGCAGCCTCTGCTGACCCTAATCCCCCTCCGCCTTCCCCTCACTCTTCGGACTCCTCCACCACCTTGCTATTTTTCTGGACGTAATCCTGGTGTCCAGGCACATCTGTCAACGCCGCCACCACACCCTACTCTGCCCCGACGACCACCACCTCCCCCACTATCATTATGTCATCGGGCTTCAGCACGCATCCTCCTGCAGGGCCGGCCACCTCTCTCTCCCACTGGGCCTGGCGTTCCTGTCAGGAGCGGCAGCAGCAGCAGCCCCGATCCTGACGGGCTGCAGCACGCCCTCCCCTGCGGGCACCCCTGAACATGACCGTTTTTGACAGCATGATACTGACCGAGGACCGACTCGAATCTCGGCTTTCTCCGAACCACGACTCACTAGCCATGTGGGTCTGACGCGGGCCCCCGCCTGGGGCCGCTGCAAGACTAGAAGTCTGAGGCGGCGGTACACGACTGAAGCACTACGTCGACCCGTGGAGCCCTAGCGCCCAAGACGGTTAATAGGCAACTGCCTCATCCCGGAGCGCGCCAAAGTGTGAGACGCATGCGCACATGCTGTGGAGCAAGGAGCGCCCCGCGCAGGCTGTGGAGGTGCGGCAGAGACTGGGCCTGGGAACCGTGTGCGCATGCGTCCTTGGGCCAAAAGGGTTCCTAGGCAGGCCCAGCCTCGGGCAAGCTCCAAGGCCAGTCACAGGCATGCCGGTGTGCGGGCCTCCAGCAAGTGTGCGCCAGGCCCCTCCCCCGTGCAGGATCCAGTGCTCCGCCTCAGCGTTCCCTCGAGGCGAGTCCCACGTCCTCCTCAGCGCTGTCCCCTTCCGGGCCCGTCCTGCGTGGTCCCGGAGAGAGCGGAGCGGAGCGAGTGTTCGCTCTTTCACTCGTTCTCCGCAGGCCCCGCTCGCGGCACCAGGGTGTTCAGCGCGAGAATGCCAGCGCAAGAACAGCATGAGCCAGAGGGCCCGCGGCGTCCGCGTGCCCCTTCTGCGTGCTGCCAAGCCTGCAAGCTGGCTGTCCGCGTGGATTCTGCTCCTTTCGCTTTCGGGTGGGGGCGGGTGCCCTGGCGCACCCTGCCGGGGCCTCGAACTCAGCCCAGACACCACCCACCCGCGAGTCCCTCCAGGGAATGAGCTGAATGGAAGTCACTGCCCTGACCTCAGCAGAGGGCAGAGCCCGCCGTAGGCCCTGTCAACAGGTGCCTCATACATCTCCTACTAGAACCCCAGCACCATACGGAAGTACGTTTTAGGGGATAGCGTTTTTCTCTCGCTCAAACCTCTATCTTTCTGAAATAAAGTGGACATTTATGGAGAGCACTTTGCAGGTAAGAACAAGCCTTCCTGAGTGTGTCTCGAGGAACCCCCCGTGATCAGATCCACTCCAAACAACAACAAACTAGGGATCTCTCAATTGCCCATGGAAAACAGGACGATTGTGAACAAGTATTCACCACTATACTGATTACCATGGGGGAACACACACACACACACACACACACACACACACACACACACACTTAGTAGGTCCCAATGTCCATGACTTCCTTTTCTCACCCGTTCTCCAGACTTGGTGTCTTTTACCATTCTTACCTGGGGGAGAGCCCCCTGACCACGCAAGGAGTGCACCCACTGCAGGCAGCCATTGCCACCAGGATCTCTGGGGGAAGCGCCTGGGCCCTCTGCACTCCGATGCTTGAGTCTGTCCCATCAGCGGTAGATCCACAGAGATTCCTGTCTCTCTCCTTCACTGTCCATTGGCCTACACACACACTCAGTAGACCCAAAGACAAAAGGCCGCGCCCTTTCACACTCCTCTGCATGCCCACACTCGAGCGGGGAAACAGATGGCGTGCACACACTCCACAGGTACCTGCACACACTCACGCAGACTCAAGCGGCACCTCCACTTTCCCACGTGCTGTCCCTGAGAAATCCCGCTCACAGGCATCCCTCCTGCCATCAGGTGACCCCTGCTTTTGCCCCGCACACATCACCCATCTGTTCACACTGTCTCGGTACACAGCTAAGGACCAACGGGGTAATTGGAGGGTCAGGCGGGCGAGGCCTTGCCGGCCGGACTCTGAAAACCAGGCACCTCTGAGTTCTCCTGGGACTCAGGCCCTTCCTTCTGGCCCTGAACTGAGTTTCACTGATTAAAGCTGACACCGAAAGGCAATTCCCCCAGTCCACTTGAATACTGGAGTATATTGCTTTCGCTCAAACCTCTATCTGTCACAAAAAAGTGGACATTTACCAGGAGCACTTACCAGATAATTACAGGCTTTGCTGAGTCTGTCTCTGGAAACCCCGTGTTAGGATCCACTAGCAACAACAACATCACCAAGAACAACAACAGCAGCAGCAGCAGCAGCAGCAATGTAGAGGTCTCTAAATTGCCCATGGAACAGAGGACAATTCTGAACATGTATTCACCCCATGACAGAATATCATTGAGGAACACACACGCACACGCAGCACACAGTGTCCATGACGTGCTGCACTCACCCGTTCTCCCCTGATGTGGTGTCTTTTCCCTTTTGGATCCTGAGGGGAGGCCCCTGACCACGCAAGGAGTGCATCCACCGCAGGCAGCCGTTACCACCAGGATCTCCAGAGGGAAGGGCCTGCGCTCCCTGCACTCTGGGACTTGAGTCTGTCCCAGTAG
This sequence comes from Proteles cristata cristata, assembly GCA_017311185.1. Taxonomy (NCBI): domain Eukaryota; kingdom Metazoa; phylum Chordata; class Mammalia; order Carnivora; family Hyaenidae; genus Proteles; species Proteles cristata. Next base: position 8,766 of record JAESUZ010001454.1, read on the forward strand.
CGGCACATCCACAGAGATCCCTGTGTCTCTCCTTGAGTGTCCACTGGCCTACACACACACACACTCACTAGTCCCAAACACACAAGGCCGCGCCATTTCACACTCCTCTGCACGCCCCCCCCTCGCAGTCGGGAAACAGATGAAGTGCACACACTCCACAGGCACCAGCACACACTCACGCAGACTCAAGCGGCACCTCCACTCTCCCGCGTGCCGTCCCTGGGAAATCCCGCTCACGGGCCTCACACCTCCCATCAGGTCACCCCTGCTTTCTCCCTGCGCGCATCGCCCGTCTGAGACCACACTGTCTCGGCACACAGCTAAGGACCAAAGGGGCAATGGGAGGGCCAGGCGGGCGCGGGCATGTTGGCCGTGACTCTGCGGAGCCGGCCCTCCTGAGCGCTCCAGGGACACGGGCCCTTTCCACAGGCCCTGACTGTAGGCGTTACTACCAGACAGTATCTGGCCAAGCAGTGGACACTTCTCTGGGAGGAGGGGCCCTGGGTGGAACTCCTCTAGTCACGGCCACACAGTCCAGGAGCCCATGGACTGACTGGGACTCGCTGGGCAGCCCCTCCGCTACGCCTCTGCTCGGACCCATACAACAGTCTCCGCCTAAAAGGACCGCCTCTTCCCCCTGCTTCCGGACACTGCCCGGGAAGGACACCACCGCTATACATGGCACGCCCCGCCGTCCCCAGTCGGGCACGGCTCCCCCCACGCTACCTCACCCGCGCGGCCGTGCGCAAGGTCCCAGGGAGACCATTTCCCCTTGGTCCCTTCCCGTGTGCCCCATACAATTCACACACGCTGACACCTAAGAACTGGGTGCTTCTTTTCGGTCTCATGTAGCATCACTGCAGAGACAAGGGGGGATGATCTTTGGGGGCTGCCAACGGTGATCCTTTCCCTACGGGTCTGCCGTGCAGGCGAGGGGCAAAGGACACCCTCGCGCCAACTCTCCCAGCCGCCGAGGCGTCCTGGACCTGTTCGAGACGGGAAACGTGGACATTCTGTGGTGTTCTCGTCTGCACACATGGAGTGACACTGACACGTGTGGGCACGTGCACGCCGAAGCACCGCATGCCTACACACACGTGCAAACACACAACAGGGAGGGACAGATGGAAAGGGATCATTCCACAGATTTCCCAGACAGGGTCACTGGTGTGCCTCGCCCTCTGCGGACCCCTGTTGCCATTCTGCAGTCAGGGCTTCTATTCCAGCCTGCACGTAGGCTTGCATCATTGCCAAGAACGGCAGAGTCGTTGTGGTAGGGCTCGGGGTGGAGAGGGAAACCGAGGGCAGACCGGGATACTCAGCACAGTACTGCCTTGAGACACGGGAGCCCCAGCTCTAAAGCCTAGCTGGCAACTGCACCCTGAAGAAGGGCGAGGAGCCCCAGCAGCGAGCGGCAGTCAGCCACAGGCGCGTATGTGTGTTGGAGAAGCCTCGCTTCTCCAGAGTTGACCCTGGATGTTGAGGCCCTCAGCCCCGCAGCTTCGGGCTTGCAGGGATCGGACTCCCGTTATGCGTGTGCCGCCAACTCCCGGCAGGTTCCCCTCCTCATCCTCCCACCCGCTACCCGGGAGACCCGGGTCCCAGGCTCCCGTGAGCCTCAGATTCCCCACCACCGCCGACTCGACGGTCCCTTGCCCGTACAACACACGTGTCCGCACCCAGGCCCTGGGCTTCTCACCGACAAGTCCTCCTGCCGCCTCCCTATCTCCTGCTGGCTTCCTCCCTCGGGTAGTACTGCAGGGGACTGGGCCACAGGTCCTCGATGATGATCTGGTGGGCGATACGGGCCAGGTCAGCACGGGCCCCGGGACCCTCTCCCCACAGGCCGGGGCAGGGTCACCACATCGCCACGCTGACGAACGCGTCGGGGCCCCACCTCGGCAATCCTGCTGGATCCTGGGCAGCTGGGCTCACACAGCCAGTGGAGAAAGTGGAGGCTGCCGGTGTCGTGCCTGCGCCTGGGCTCTCCACCTCCCTCATCGCAGAACCACTGCACTGCAGTGGATCCAGAGGCCCGATAGCCTGTGGGAAGAGGCGAGTAGAGGCAGGAAGGTGATGCTCCCCTCGGGAAGCCACCCCGCACCGTGCTGCGTCTGGCCCGTGCTCTCCAACTCCTGTCCCACACCTTCCTGAGACTCAACCCCCACCTGCAAAGTTAAGGTGATACCGCTTCGGGATCACTTCGTTCTGGGAGTACGGGTTGCCCCAAAGAAAAACATCAGTTGTGAACTGACTTTGCGATGGGCCCCCTTCCTCCTCCTACAGCTAGGAAGTGGAGAGGAAGGAGCTAGCATCCAGAGCCCCTTCCTATGCTGAGATGAGAAGAAACATGCCCTCTCCCTCTACAGCTGCAGACAGGGAAGGGGGTAGGGGCATTCCCATGATGCCTCCTCCTATATATTTTCATCTTCCTTGACTCCCATATGTGGAAATATACAAACATTCAGTCTGATTACGTGGAATCATGGTATAAGATCCCAATACAGGAATAGGAAGGTTGTCTTGAGATGTTCTTTAGTTTTCATTCCGTTCAGCAAGGAACCTAGCCCAATATCATTAGAATCCTAAAACCCAGGAGTCAGGATCATTACCCTGATTATTTCGACAAGAAGATGCCATACAGAGAAAAACCTTAATATAGAAAATATCATAGGTGATGCTCCAGAGTGGTATAGATGCTTCCAGGGAAAGAAATTTACTTAGATTTGAAATTATAGTGGTACAAAATCACTGCATGACCCTTTCGATATTGCAGTAATTTCTGGCCACGGCACCCCTGCCCAAAACCAAAACCAAAACAACCACACACACACAGGCACGCACACACACGATTCCTGCTGCCAGTGTCCGAAGGTATTTGGGTAATGAAGATTCCACACTGGGCCAGAGGACATAAACACTATTCTAAAAGTGTAAGAGTAAGATCAGTACTCTGTGGGCTCAGCTGTTGGATTCCTGTGGTCTTTGGCTCTCAAGCAAAACAGCAATAACTGCAAACGTAATTGTTTATGGAACCTTGTGGAGCCAAACAGTTAACTTATTGCTCTGAGGTTTATAATGGTGATCGATAATAATCGGGACATTTCCACTTATCCAATAAAACCACAAAAACGAGAGGAAAATCTATTTTGTCCGAAGTTACCTTCAGCCAGTTATTTCATAGCATGCAATGCCCCAACCTTCTAGATCATAAAATACTCCTGACAATTCCAGTGAGTATTGTGTTTGGCACATTACTCATTTTTCCTGTGTAATTTCCTTTTGAAAAGAATTATCCTTCAAATATCTCCAGGTCGGTTATGTTAGACTAGTACAGGAAGGCCGAATCATTTCCAACCAGATTCCATCCATCATCACTTTATGAGATGTCAGACCTTTGTAATTCATTCACTCTTTTTTATCAGGAGCCTTGTGGTTCCAATGCACTTTACTTTTCTTCACATAAGGAGAACTTCACATGTCAACCTTCCCTAAACAAAACTTCCTGACAATGGTCATTTCCTTTAGGAGCTCAGTGAATACAAACGTTACATTTCAATATAAAATCTTAAGAAAAACCTTTAAAACGTTTCTTCGTGATGACTGAGAACCTTTCTTCATAATCACTGAGGCCTTGATAGACTAAGCCATACAAATGCGTCCATTACTAACACTCCCCCTCTTGAAATTCTGGGAAACTATCCTTGGTCAAAGCTTTGGAATCCCATCAAAAGTAGGAAACGTATGGGATTCAGAATTCGCTGAAGAAGAGGTAGCGCAAGGCCATTAAACACATAGGCGATCCTTCGTCCAGAACCAGGGGTGGAGGTGAAGACACGAACGAAAGAATGAATATGGAGGAGTGGGGAGGTGGATGAAGAGAAAGTAAACTCTAGCTTTATTGCATTAGCAGGAAACCAAATTCCGTGGGGTGGGGAGAAAGAAAAAGAAGAGAAGAGGAGGAGAAAAAAAAAAGACAGGGAGAGAGAGAGAATGACCTCCGGAGGACTACTAGACGAGTGGGGCAGAGGTCAAAAGGGAGGGAAAGGATGCTCCCATAGAGACCTCCATAGAATCCCGGAGGCATCTCAATCTGGGCTTAAGAAGAAAGGGTACCTCCCTGCTGAGCCAGCCTTCTCCTACCTCGGCCAGCCCCGCGCCAGGAGCAGGTAGAGGGCACCCCTGCCCCGGAGGCCCTGTTGTTGGCGCCGCACCCCTGGGGCGTCTGCTGGAAAAGACCACACGGTGCTTCTTCCCCTGTCGAGCGCACTGGGGGACACGGACCCGGCCGCGTGTGGAAACGCTGGCCTGTCACTTGGTCATCCGTCCAGGCGGAAGGCGTCCCGGGGCGGAGGGGCCCAGCTTCGGGAGACGGCGTCTCACTCAGGGTCACCGGGAAGCGGCGGAGCCTCACCACTGGTTCCAGGTTCACACGCAGGACTTGGCGCGCGCGGCCCCGCGCCGCCGCCAGGCTGCGCTCGCCCCACACGTGGCGGCCGACGCTGACGCTGGGGAAGATGGTGGGCGGTGCGGTGGCTGCCCTGCAGACGTCCTCCTGCGTGCAGCCACCGCGGAAGGGCCTGGGGGCCGCGGGCTTCGGGGCGCCGCCATCCTTGGGGCCCGGCGCGGGTAGGGGACCGCGGGGGCTGCCTCTGGTGGACGGCTGGGCCCCCTGCTCGGCGGCGCCGCCTCCTGGCCGCTGGGGCAGGGTGGAGCCTCCTCAGCCTGAACCGGATCGGAGGCCGCTCGGGGTCGCCCATGCTTGCAGGGTCCACCGCCTCCACCGCAGGCCCTCAATGAATTCGGCCGCCGCCCTCCATCTCCGGATGGATTTCTTACCGCGAAACAAATCAGTCAGGCTCTGAGGTTACCCTTTGTTTGATAGGAGACTATGTGCTTTGTGAGGTCAATGGGTCTGAATGTCTTAAGGCTGCAGGCTGCTCCAAGCTGCCCTAGCTGTGGCTGTGTTAAGACTATGTCTTAAAGGGGGGCCTGGGTGACATAGTAGGTTAAGGGTCTGTCTTTCCTTTGGGTCATGATCTCGTTGTTCGTGGGTTCGAGCCCCGCGTTGAGCACTGTGCTGACTGCCAGCTCAGAGCCTGGAGGCTGTTTCAGTCTGTGACTCCCTCTCTCTCTGACCCTCCACTGCTCACGTTGTCTCTCTGTCTCTCTCTCAGAAATAAATAAAACATAAAAAAAACCACGACTATGACTTTGAGTTTATGCTAGGGGGCAATGAGGTAGCAGAAGTGGACAGATAGTTCAGGAGGGAAGAGGCAAACCATGAGAGACTCTTGAATACTGAGAACGACCGGGGGGGTTTTGGGGGGTGGGAAAGGCAAGGAAGAGGGGGTGACGTGCATGCAGGAGGGCATTTGTTGGTGTGAGCATTGGGTTTTATATGGAATCCAAACACAAAACAAATCGTGAAAGAAAGTAAAATTTGTAAAATTAAATACATAAACAAATAATTAAGTGACCCACAAAGCCCATCTGGGAAAAAAAAAAAGAAAGAAAGAAAGATAGATGGAAAAAAGTCTAGATGTTTGAGAGTCAGACCTGCACATAATTTTCCGTAAGACAGCCCGTGAGTCTTCAAATGTTCATGAGGTTTGCCCTGCAGATGGATGCAGATGGATGTTTAAGCCTCCGTTATCTGAATTTAAGATGAAAGAATAGTGAGGAGTAGAAAGTCTAAACACTATGATATAACATATGAGTGTAAGAGTCTTATAGATAAATAAATGGCTTGTAATGAAAAGCACTGAAAGCAAAATTGAAATGATTACACTGCTCTTCTATAGAACACTGATATACTGTGCCTTGCTTAGTGTTCGACATGTGTGTTGATGTTTCTCACGTTTCAGCAAGCTGCTCTGTTGACAGCGGCACACAATCTGCATGTTTACTCTCCGTTCTCAGTTTCATGCAGCAATGAGGGAACTATGTCACTGTTTGCTTAAGAGCAAAAGGAGACACATTCTATGTGGCCACTAGGGAGGGAATTCAGGGTCCCATTCATTACCTATCTGTTCATGGTATTTCAGGTTAGCCATACACAATGTAATGAAAGACTATATAAAATGCCAACAACAGGAAAGGTTTTACACATTCAATGTAAGCGCTTTTGCAACCAGCATATTTCATCCATCATGATAACATACACAATAAACTCAGCAAATATCACAGGGATCACCTACCATGATTCACTGAAATCCATTTCGGGATGAAAAGATGACCCAAGCTATGTGAATCTATATAGCTGAAAAAATCACATTAATAATCAGGAGAAAGGAATTGGGAGTGACAAAGATCACTTAAAAGGGCTCTGTCTTCATTCAGCAACTTTTCTTTTTTATTAAAACTTTTAAAAAACTTTCTTCATTGTTGTGACACAGAGAGAGACAGAGCATGATCAGCGAAGGGAAAGCCAAGGGGAGACATAGAATCTGAGGAGGCTCCAGAGCATGAGGTGGGGACTGAACCCACACACCGCAACATCATGACCTCAGTGAGCTACAGACCAACACCCCAACGGCTGGGCCACCCAGGTGCCCTCAACTCCTTTTCTTTTTTCCTTTTTAATTTTTTTAAAAAAGTATTTTTTATTTATTTCTAGGAGAGAGAGAGACAGCTGAGCAGACGCTGTAACAGACCACTGTGTAGATGACCCTCAATTGAGCATCGCATCTGCTTGAAAGAAAGTGACCGTAGTGTGCATTGGATTCTTCCAAGTTGTCTCCCTATGTGAATATGGGGAGCAAACGCATGATGTGATAGGCTGACGGGAATTTTCCTGAAGATACCCACATACTACCATGTCTTCCTACATCCTAGGGTGGTCAGGAACCCCACATCAACTTACAGTTGTAAGTGAAGCATTGGAAAGGTGAAGAACACCTGGAATGCACCCTGAGAATGACCTACTGTGCAAAGTCCAATGCATGCTCTCCCACTGGGCCGATGACAGGGCAGCTGTCTCAAAGCAGAGGGCTATGCACCCACGTAATCCTAGGGAACACAGGAGCTGCTAAGTTGCATGGGGTAGGTATCCCCCACTGTGGGTATTTGCACCTGCCCGCCACTCCCACGCCCAGCTCACACAGTGCTTGAGACAAAGCCTCAGGTGCCTGGGACTGGATCAGTTTCCACGGGGAGCCATGCGCCCTTTGGCTAAATGTGCCTTTAAAGCTTATCCCTGGGGCTTCTTTCCAGGGTGCACGTTCTGTCCATCCGTCTGAGAAGGCAGGTGCCCCGCCATGAGGTGTGTGCCATGCCGGCCCCTTAGAAGTTCCAGACACACCACCGATTAAGGGGTCGGGCGTAGGTCAGGTAGCACACAGAGGGGAACGAAGGGGGTTATGCAGGTGGTCAAACAGCTGCAGGGAGAATGAGGGCTCTGAACACTCCCCCACACCCTGAGGAATCCCTAGTGGGCGCATGCTATTCCAGGAAGACGTCTGAGGGACCTAAGGAAGGACAGAGGCAGGCCGCCAAGACCCAGGGGAGGTGGAGATGCCGGGCAAATGTCCGGCGGTGCACAAACACGGATTTTTGTGCGAAAGGACAGAGGAAGTATCCCCTTACTTGGGGATGGAGGTTCGGGAACACGGTGCTTCTCCCCAGGGACTCGAGGAACTTTTGACAGTATCTCTTTGTTCACGGACGGAAAGACAAAGAAAGAAAAAGAAGAGAAAGGACAAAACTCAACATGTCTCTGATCCCATGTGTCAAAGTAAACAAGCTGTAAAGAGAGTAGCTGGAGGTGTCCAGGAGGTGGAGGGTTGCAGAGGGAGTGAGGAACGAGACTAAGAGCAGAAGATGCAGAGACGCGTGACCTAACCATCAAGAAGGGGAAAGGATAGGATTGCAATTTCAACACAGACCGGCGCTTTACGTTGGAGAGCATACGCCATGAAAGGTGCAATTCCCTGCCTGGAATTCAAGGGCGGGTCACACAGCTCCCAGCCCCTCGTTGAGAGGCGGGCACGGCGGCACAACCGGGAAGAAACGAAGTGTCCGGATCCTCCGAGGCCCCCTGCAAACTGTGGCCCTTACCACCAGCATACTGGGAACGGTATTGCAAAAACGGGGCAGCGAGAGGGGCAGCAAGTGCACGAGGAGATTACTGGCCACGCAAGGCAACCTGAAGGAAAGTTACCCCAAGCGGCGCGGCACATCCCAGAAGTTCAATGCTTTACGTTGGAGTGAATGTAATTTACTTTACTGTAAAAGTGTGAAAACGCCTTACCTTCTGCTTTCCTAACAAAATGAGGAAATCCACAGAGGTGGCCACCAAGTGTGCTCAACTCTGTTGGGCCCTGGCCTCTGGGAAGCTTCGAAGCAGAAGTGACCACTCTCAAGGGGGCGGCGGCGTCAGTGAGAGCAAGCGCCCACATTCCCTTAGGAATCCACAGAGGCTACCAGTGGACATGCCCCACACTCTTCAGACATGCCTACTGTCCCACTAAGTTACTTTCCACTGCAGCGTGGGAGGGAACATTCACTGCAAGGAGCGGAAGGCGTGAGACCTGGATCCAGCCTCTAAGCGAAGGAGGGAACTCGGCGGGCTGCAATCAAAGTTACTGAGGTCGCAACTGAAACGCCTACGTGAAAGCAAAGCGTGTGCCTGGAAAGGACGGCTGGATGTCGTCAGCAGGCACCAGCCTTGTGAGTCTGGGGTGCCTGTGTGGTTGGAAAGGGGAACACACTCAGGCAGTCGTGCGCCTAAGTGACTCGGCTCAGCCTGATTAAAGCTATTGGCTGTTGCCTGGGCAGACGTGAGAGGAGCAGGCTCCTTGTGCACCTCGTACGCCAGGTACGCATTCGGGGAACTTTTGATCCCTCAAGCTAAGCTGTGCACCGTCAGAGTCTGCAGAGATGACCCCTACGATGTCACAGTGAGCATCACGGCAGCAAAGTACCGGCTGAGTGAGAGAACCCAGCCCCACAAGGAAGCATCGTGTCGGTGACGCACGAGGGAGGGCTACACACGACGGGGCGCGAAGAGTCCAAGCCAGGCAGAGAGCCAGAGTCAACGAGGGGTCAGCACGGGAGGCTGGACTGGGGACGTGTCAGGCCATGGCAGTTCAGACGCAGTCATGCCAGGGCCACGGATTCTGGAGATCGAACGTTCACGGGGTTGCATAAGCAGTGCTTCGCCGCCTGCTTAGATTTCTGACAAGGCATGTGCTCTCACGAGAAACCAAGCCTGTTTGCCAAGGAAGGTGAGGCCGAAGGGGATAGGAAGAAGCTCTTGCTCGTGATGGACACTGGCGTGTCCTGGAGTGTGCGCCGTGTACCTCGCTGATGCACGACCCCTTGCAAGCCAAGCCGAGCTTAGGACTTAGGTGTCAAAGGGGTCAGCATCTTTCCCTCAAACAGGAACCACACGCCAAGGGAAGAAGGGACCGTGGAGTCAGGGATGGAAACACACACCAGAAGCACACGGAAATCAACGAGGACCATGCCAGAAGTCCGTCTGTCGCGACCAGCAACGCGCCGCACGGCCTAGATGAAGAGGGAAAACAAGAGCCGACGCGTTTTCAAAGTATCTCCCTGTAAAAACTGTGTGAACGACAATGACCTTTGAGCCCAGAGGCTACAAGGAGGTTGAAAGCAGACGAGGGAAGATAGGGGACTGACCTAATGCCTGCAGCAAGGGGGTGGAGGTCCATGACCCTAAGGGGCTGGCGGGCAGGATGTACAGGGCCATGGCCCTGGGCACGACACAGGCAGCGAAGGAATCCTGGCTCACCGAGCACATAAGCGAACTCCTGAAAGCTCCTCCCACTTACAGGAGCACAGGAGTGTTTTCCCAAAATACAAGAAAAGGGTCCCTTTGTGCGTGTGTCCTTTGTGGGTGGGAGTCCCTTGTGTGAGCGTGGGCTCCTTGCCCCAGTGTCCCTAGCCGTAGGAAGTGCCTCGTGGCTAAAAGGTTGTGCCAGGCGCTTGTGGACGGCGTAGCCAAGGGACCGAAAGTTTCGGGAGTAGTCGTACCCGAAGGGCATAGGTGTCTCTCCAGAGTGCGTGGTCAAGAGAGGTCCTCTGCTCCTGGGAGGAGGGCCACCGTTTGTCCACCATCGGCACCTACGTGGAGCTCTGAGGTCTGCTTGCTGGCTTGAAGGCCCAGGGAATGTGGGGCAGGTTGGCCCACATCCCTGACTTTTGGGCCCAGGCAGTCCCCTTGCTTCTGCTGGTGGGGTGTGGCGTGGGCAGGGGTGGAGGAGCTCCGGGAGAAGTGGAGCACAAAGTGATGGCTGCCAGGGTGCAGAGCTTGGAAAAGGCCCGTGTTCCCCCAGGTGGGTGAGTCGCCGTTCCATAGCACAGTCAGGACAGAGTGAGGCCTCGAACCGGGGGCGAGGCAGCGCCCAGAGCTGTTACTCCTCGTCTGAGCCCAAGGTGGGCCTGCAGATGGCACTCCAATATCCCTTTGAGACACGAGTCAGTGTCGTGAGGCAACAACCGTGAGTGTAGCGGAAAGCACCCCACACTCCTGGCGCATAGGGGAGGATCCTGGTGAGATAGAGACTCACATGGCCATCTCAGCTCTCCCGGCCTTGTAGCCTTTTCGACAGCGGTTGCAGCAAAAGACACAATTTCAGACACAGACTCGTATGTTTTAACATAAGCGCACCCCCGCCCTTAGCCAGACGCTAAGAAGTCACAGCCCTACAGGTGGCTGACAAGCTGTCTCCACAGCCGTAACAACACACGCACGTCTCTCTCTCCCTCTCTCTCTCTGTCTCTCTCCCTCTCTGCCCCTGTCGCTGTCCTTGCACAGAAAGAGTGCAGCTGGGTTCCTGTGGGCCATAGAGTTGCTTCTGACACGGAAGCGTGCTGATGACCCAGGACTTCCTGGGAACACACAGAGAAACACATGCAGAAGACGGTGAGAGAGCACATGGAGACATCACAACACGTGAAGGTGCACGCCACAGGCGGTGCACACAAGCTGAGTGTGCACGGGTTCAAGGAGAGTCAGCCCCGTGACTGACTTGCCTTTGGCCTGTTGGCTGCAGACAGCCTGAAGTCCTGAAACGCCAGGGACTTCAAAGCGTTGAGTGGGCTCTATGAAAGGGCAGAGGCTGAGAAGCTTTGGGAGCCTAGTGGTACCTGGTGTTTCTGCACATGTCCTGCTGCCGTTGCTTGCTTTTAGCCGGGGAAGGCGGGGGTTGCTTATACCTGTCTTCCTCTAGCATGTGAAGTCAAGGCTCCTAGACTGAAGGCACATGCTGCATCACGCCGAAATATCGGCCGTGATTGGTCACCAGGACCAAGACCTGAGATGGGTGAGAGGGGTAGCAGGTGTGGGTTGGGGCCAGTAGCCAGGCTTGTGAGTGGGATGTGCGGAGCCATGCGGGAGTGCTGAGGTCCCACTTGAGTCTCTGGGAGCGTATGGGGCTGACTTTGGCCGCTCCTTTTCTGAGACCTGTGTGCGTGCTGGCAGTGAATGCATGTATCGACTGTGCGCCTGTGTGGCCGTGCATCTCTGTGCCTGAGTGAGTGCGTGTGAGCAACTGGAGAGCAGACGAGAGACGCTGGGGGCTTTCCTGATCTGCTGCTTACGGGAGAGGTTCACGTGCCAAAGTCCAGAGGGTACTGCAATTCCTTGACTCGTGAGATCCCCATGACGCCCACATTCCAAGATGAGAGGAAACGCTGGACGTTGTCCGGGACCACTCGGCGTGGATCAGGTCTGCCTGAGGCCGGTTGGGGCTGGGGCAACCATGGCCCAGCGGAGGAGGGCTGACCTGCGCTGCAAGGAAGTGGGGCGAATTGGAGCGATGCATCAGCGTCAGGTAGCATGGAGCGAGTCTAGCCCTGCCCTTAACTGCCTAGGGGTTAGTCACAGGTCCTAGGTCCAGGCAGGATAGGTGTGTAGTTAAGCTTCCACCTGGATGTCCCTGCAGACACTGGACTGACGGGGCTGGGGTCTCAGGCCAACTCACTGGAGCACGAACCTTGTAGGTATTGTTCAAAGCGAAGGCACCTCCAGATTGCGCTTTGAGTGTGTGTCCCCCTGGGACCCTGCTTTGCTCCCGGGTTCCCGACACCGGGCCGCCCTGAGATGCCTGCGAGGTTGTCAGGCTCCACGTCTGGAGAGGCAGTGACATGTGGAAGTTAGCTTTACCCACATCTGTGTCTGCTTTCCCAACAGCTAGCCTCCGCGAGACCTGACGCCGAGGGCAGCGTCAGGACTCCCAGTTGGAAGTATTCCTCTCCCTTTCCGGGAATATGTTTGCATTGCCCTCTGTCACAGTGGCCACCCCTCCTGCGACCCGTAGCATCTCCTCGGCCTGTCCTGTAAGCCGTGATTCTTGGTGCGTTTGCCACGTGAAACGGTGGGGGTTTGTCTCATTATATCAGAATGACACAGAGCATTTAAGAACCGTGTTCCAGACAGGGCCCCTTGAGGTCTAGTGGAAAGTCTCCTACATCATGAGAAGAACGTGTGGGCCAGAGGGGGCAGTGGCGTGAAATGAGGAAGGCCTGGAAGCCTCCGCCCGCCTGGAATCCTTCGGGTCCCGTGAGGTAGAGTGGGGATGCAACGTTCCCCCTGTGGGAGGAGGGACGCAGGATGCGTAATTCTGGTCCCCAGACAGGCCGTGGAACCTAGAGATCCCATCTGTGGTGTGGGTGTGTGGCTTGTGTCAAGCTGCTGCTGTCTGATGTCGATGGGGAGGGCATCACCTCACTATTTCCATCACAGCGAGGCAGCCCAGCCATCAGGGGCTTAATCCTTCCTGGTAGTGTTGCACGGCTTCTTGGGAATCCTTGGGTTGTTGAGTCTCACCTGTGGCGTGGCCCACGACAACGTTAACCCCAGGGCTCAGACAGCTTTCCAAGACACTTCACCACACGCCTTTTGAGAGCACGGGGGGACAGTAGTGATGGTAGGTCCCCGTGCCCATGACAGCTTGCTGCCCGGGTGAGTGCTTAAGGACCTCGGACCAGGAGGAACACAGCCAAAGCCAACGAGGGCTTCGGGGACTCCCTCAGAGGGTCGCTGAGCACACTGCGGGGAAGGGCGGAGCCGCACGCCAGACGCATGCTCAGGAATACCGGGGCACACAGCCACGTGTCTTTCCCCAACACTTCCACGCCCAGGGGGAATAGGCACCTGATCCTTGCGTCCCGGCAGTGCCGGCCAGGGTCCACTTATCCAGGCACCAGGAAGAAGAGGCAAGAGCCTTGCACGTGACACGCAGACTTCCGCAGTGTGGCGTCCTCGCCACCTCAGCCACCTCTGGCCGCACGGTCCTTCTCCCCTTCCTTTCCGAGCAAGGGCTCTGCCACACTGCTGCAGGACACGGATGACAGTACAGGGGAGCGACCGACGTACAGAGTGTCCTAAGGGAGGCTGAACCCATGAGCCCCGGGGACCACGACGATGGGGACACACGTGGAATGCACTCTCAGGGCATCCTATGCTGATCCAGTCCGTGGATCCAGGAGGAACACGGGGACGCTTCACACAGGTGACAGTGCGAACGTCCAAAAGGGTGGAAGAACCTCTACTCCCGCGTGCGTGCAAAGCCTCCGAGCCAGGTCATACAGGAGGCCAAGCGGACTGTGCGCAGGTCAGCTTAGCCCGCACAGAGGCCAAGCAAGACTCACAGGGCGAGCAGAGGGCGAGCTGCGAAGGCACCCTGCGAATGGGTGGGGCCGAGAGCTCACCTACAGGTCCAACAGTTTCCCCCCAGACTCCCCTCTGGCCGGAGGGGCGGAGCCTTTGGCGCCACGCCCCCTGCCTTCCCAAGGATCCGTCCCGCAGGCAGTCAAGCAGCCTGGGCGTGGCTTGGAAATCCCTCGCCCTCACAGCCGCAAGCCGCCAAATTTGACCCCAAAGGCCTCCTGTACCGCATCATCACCACAGCAACCTCCGCCGCTGTGGCCTCCTGGGTACAGCTGTGGTGCGCCTGCGGCCGCTAGGCCCCTGCGCTCCTGGAGGAGGCGGCTGCGGGTTTCCAGCCCCCACCCTCAGGCCTCTGCGGACTGTATCCGCTGAGGGAGGTGCGTGCTCTCAGCGCTCGCCTGTTTCTTCGTAGGCACGTGGCGGAGGAAGGCCGGTGCTCTCACCGCCCGCCTCTCGGTTCCTAGCTGGGTCTGGCGAGGCAAGCGTCTTCCTGCGGTCACCTCTTCCCGCTCACTTCGTAGTTGCTCCGGTGAGGAAGGCCCGTGCTTGCACCTCCCGCCTCTCCCTTCGCAGCTGGGCGTGGAGAGGGGGCCCCTGCTTTCTCCTCCTGCCTGTGCCTTCGGAGCTGGATCCGGTGAGGGCGGCCCCTGCTTTCTCCTTGGGCCGCTGCCCCGGTAGCTGGGTCGGGGGAGGGAGGCCCTGGCTCACCCTCTCGCCCCTCCCTTCGTAGCTTGGTCCGCTGAGCGAGGCCCCAGCTTTAAGCTCCCGCCTCCCCTTTGTAGGTGATTCTGGGGAAGTAACGCCCTGCTCTCTCCTCCCTCCTCAGTCTTCGTGGCCGGTTCGGGGGAGGGAGGGCCTGCCTTCCCCTCACGCCCCTCCCTTTGTTGCAGGGTCTGGTCGGAGAGACCCTGATTTCACCACCCGCCTCCCCGCTGGTAGCACGGTGTGGTGAGGGAGGCCCGTTCTTTCACCTGCCACCTCCCCCTTCTGACTTGTGTCTGGAAAGCGAGGCGTGTGCTCTCACCTCCCGCCTCTCCTCCCTTTGGAGCTGGGTCTGGTGAGCGAGGTCGGTGCTCTCACCTCTTCCCTCTCTCGTTGGAGCAGCCACTGGTTACGTGTGGAGCCAGGGCCACATGTTGAGCGAGTCGTGTCCGGGAAAGAGGCGGGAGGCACAGCCACCCTGTGCCGCTTCCGCCGTGAAAGGGGATGGCGAAGAGTGGAGAGCCCCCCAGGACACTGGGCGTCAGGAATGCACGGAGGAGGCACCACAGACGGAAGGTTTGCACGCCAGCAACGCACAAGCTGAGCAGCAACGCAAGGCCCGACCTCACCCAGGCGTTTCCGGCCCCGTGGAGAGGCTGGTGCTGCAGGTGGAGGGCATTGTGGTGGCGCTGGAGGAGCTGTCGTGCCCGTTGGACGAGAAGACGGAGGTGGTGGTCCTGGCAGTGGTTGGGCCTGTCTCTGGCGAGGATGACGGGAGGGAGCGTGAGGACGACGTGACAGAGAAGCGTGGGGTGCAGGAGAAAGACCCTGCAGGGGAGGAGAACCTAAAGTTGGGGGATGAGGAGGAGCAGGAGGTTCGGGGGCAGATGAGCAGAAGGAGCAGCAGGAGGCGGAGATCGGGGCCGAGGAGGGGGGACAAAAGTGCGGGAGGGGCAAGGGGAGCCGGGGCAGGAGGAGGAGCCGAAATGGAAGGGGGTCGACGGGGGGGAGGAGGAGGAGGAGCAGGGGCAGCAGGAGGTAGAAGCGGCCCCGGTGGAGGCGGTGGAGGTGGCGGCCCCGGAAGCGGCCGGTACGCCAGTGGCGGTGGGAGCGGAGGAAGAGGCCGCCACCGGGCAGGAAAAGGAGGAGGAGGAGGCAGAGCAGGTGAAGGAGGAGGCAAACGCTGCGGCGGCGGAGTGGGAAACGGTGGAGCAGGAGGAGGAGGCGTAGGAGTGGAGGGCGATGGAGTCGTTGCAGGAAGACTAGGAAAGGAAGAGCAGGAGGAGCAAGACTTGGGGCAGGAGGAGGAGGGGCGAGACCAAGGGAAAGAGACGGAAGAGGACAAGGACGAGGAGGAGCAGGGCCCGAAGGATCCGGGGAATGAGGAACAAAGGCGGGGAGGGCAGGAGGCCCGACGGGTGGAAGAATTACAGCGGGTGCTGGTGAAGCAGGAGGAAAAGGTGCGGTTAGAGCCAGGGCTCCTTCCTTGCCCGAGCCCGCTGGAGGCCCTGGAGGCCCTTCAGATAGAGCTCCAGCCCCTGAACGAACAAGCCAGCCGGGAGCGCTCTCGTCTCAAACTCCGGATATACCAGCGGCGGCAGTATTATGTGGCACGGAGAAGTGCCCTCATCCAGGGCATCCCTGGCTTCTGGGCCAAGTCTGTATCCTTTCCGCTTGTCATGCAGGGACCACAGGGGTTCTGGGCTTGGGAAGAGGCGGGTGACGGAAGTGACATGTTGAGGGACACAGGGCCTAGAGTGGAGAAACGCTCCTGTCCTCAGGGCCGGCACATGCCCACCGGATGTCATGCAGTGGCCGTGGCTCCCGAATAGGAGCGGGGAGAGGGGAGTGCCAGGCTGGAGGTGGCAGGTGTGCTTTGCGTGACACGTGGTACGGAAACCCCAGTGGGGGCTTAGGGCGCGGGTCTCCAGGTCAGATGGAGGACCAGCACCAGGGAAACGTCACACACAAGTGCCTGGCGTGCCCTTCGCCGGGTCCCCGTCAGCTTATCGCCGCAGGAAAGGAGATGCGAATGCCCACGTGGCCAGCCCGAGCTCACAGTGTGTGCTGTGTGTCAACAAGCGTACTCTGTCTAGGCAGCAGCAGACGAGAGTGAGGATGCGATGTGGGTGTGCCGACATTTGCACCCATCTGGGTGTGCCTGACATAGCCGTGCCGAAACCGGGGCCCCTTTGGGCCCTGAGCGGCCTGCGCAGAGGGCTTGGGACCCTGCGCGAGGACGGGGGACAGCAGTGCCAGGCTGCTGTCCACAATCGCCCTGCGGTTCCAGCTCCGATCGTGCCCCGCACTTGAAGGCTCCTTGACATCCAGCAGTTGGTGAATCACCCTCAGATGTCGGCCATGATCAGTAAGCAAGACGACACCATGCTTCGCTACATGACTGATCTGAAGGTGTGGCCAGGGAGAGGGAGGCAGTGTGGTTGGGTGGGTTGGCGGCGGGGGCGGCATCAGGAGACGAGACGTGGGCCTGAAATCAGGAGGAGGCAGGTCTCCCAGGACGAGAGTTCACATTTCGACCCACTCATCCCCGGCAGGTGGAGGAACACACGTTTCCCAGGGTTTGCTGGAAGATCCTGCTGTTGTTCGCCAAGAACCCCTACTTCCAGAATAAAGTCATTGCCAAGGAGTACGTCCATACTGTCGCCGGTACGTGGCCACTGTGTCTATGGGTGGCAGCTGGGCGAGGGTTGTACTCGGATCCTTGTGCAGCGCCTTCTCACGTATCCGTCTCTCTCCAGGATACACGGCATCTGACGCTAGTCTCCTACAGTGGCACCCAAATTACCAGCAAGAGGCCTCCAGACGCAGGCATGACAACAGCAGCCTCAACTTCTTCAACTGGTTCTGTGACCACAGGTTTGCGGGCCCTTGCAGGATTGCTGAGGTAGGGTCCTGTAAGAAGCTCGGCAGGGGATTTGGGTGTGTCCCCGAGCATTTTGGCATGAGGATCCGAGCCTTGGTGGGTTTCCCCTGCCAGATCATCATTGAAGATCTGTGGCCCAACCCCCTGCAGTATTTCAAGAGGAAGGAGGCACCGGGAGAGGGATCTGAGAGGCAGCCAGGTGAGGAGCCCGTGGGGTGGGCGCTGAACTGTGTCCCGCAGGGTCCGTGGAGGAATTGCTTCCCACATGGACATCCTGAGGCCAGAGTACCTCAGGGACAGTGATCCCAAGTGAAAAGGGCATCAGCCTGAGTCGGGGAGTCTGAAGAAGTACAGTGTCAAGAGGTTCTCCCTCTTTATTGGAGGCTGCAGCCGGGCGCATCAGCAGTGAGGAAACCTTCACATGCAAGGCTGCCGCTGCACCTGTGAGAATGGTGGTTCCCTGAGCATACACCTCCACACTGCATCCTCCTTCCCCCATCCTATGGTTTCGCTGGCCACCTGGGCCACTGTCACCCTTGCCACGGTTTACCACAGCATCAAATCGTTTCTCTTTTGAAACACTTAAACATCCTTTAAGGTGCCCAGGGGCAGACACTCACCTCTCTTATGTCTGTGTGTTTGTGTGTGTTTGTGTGTGTGTGTGTGTGTGTGTGTGTGTGTGTGTGTGTATGAAACCCAGGGAGCTGCCCAATCTTGAGAAGAAGATGATGGAGCGACACCCTTCAGGGACAGCCGAGGAAAGCCTTCAGAAGTGCACCAGTGGCCAGTGGGGTTCTCCTGCACAGGAAAAAAGGACAGTTTGGTGGGGAAATGTGGGGTGGCACGACGCTCCCCAACCCGTGAAGAATTACTGAATGGTCGATAAACACCTTGAAGGGTTTGTGTGCATTTCACGCTCGTGTGTTCTTGTCTGTGTAGGATTCGGGGTGTGAGCCCGAATGTATCCATCGGGGCGTAGGCGTTTGCGTTCTGCGCCGTCCCCGTGCCCGTGAGTGGAATGTCCGAGGACAAGACATTGTCCTGGGGGATGGGTCACGCTTTGTGCCTGCGTGAGACGGGGCCACATGCCCTGGCCGGAACCACAAAGCAAGGCGATGATCCCGCAGGCAATTCAGGACAGGATAGAGCTTTCGCATCACCGCGTGCATGTCTCCCATCCTCCCCAACTCCTTGCAAGGAAGGCCATGCAGACCTGCTCCGCTGGGCCATGGTATCTTCTACGCCCACCGGGCCCTGGAGCCAAGGAAGATTTACTAATGGTTCCAGGGCAGCGTGCAGGCTTTCCTGGGTAGGGACACGGAGGAAAGAGCACGGTTCGGATAATCTCCCATCAAAGCTGTTGGTAGGACTCATTGCTCTTGGAATTCTAAGACTTCTGACCCTGGTGGCTCTGCCTCTTTGCATCTCTCCTTCCTCCTTTGCCGTGTCTGACTCTGCGGCTATCTTCTTGGGTCTCTTTGCTCCCTCCTCCCTGTAACTGCCGGGGAAGTGAGAGCTCAGCTACACTGGTTCCGGAACTTGCTTGCAGCTGCCTCGCTGGTAACTGCGGCTGGTGGGCGGTGCTGCTGTGTACGTCCCCAGCGCTGCTGCGAGTTCTTGTTGAGTCCGCTGTCACCGAGTGGACCAGCACCAAAGGGGTGTCAAAGTGAGAAGGCGCCGCACACATGCACTTTCTAGGGTCCTCGGGACGTCGTTTGGGACACTTGCCCACCTCACGACTGTCTATTAGACTGGGGAGTGTGGGGGGCCCATGATGCCCATTGCCGAGTGAGGCGCAAGCAGGGCCAACCGGGAAGGTCAAGGCCGTGCTCGTGTGTGTCACCTCGTAGGATGACGTCATTTGTAAGGAATATGGCAGGGTGCCTGGGCATATTGTCCACAACGAGGCAGGACGAGCGCCTTTGGCGTGAATAACCCAAACGGGTTATGGTATCTCAGGCTGCATCATCCGAGGAACACCATGGGTCTGTGAAACACCACAGATCGACACCGTTCCTGTGTATGGTTTAAGCCGCATGGGTCAGGGAGAGAGAAGCTTGGACACCTCTTGCTGAGCAGACGCTGTAACGGACCACCGTGTAGATGGCCCCCAAGTGAGTATCGCGTCTGCTCGAAAGAAAGTGGCCGTAGTGTGCATTGGATTCTTCCAAGTTGTCTCCCTCTGTGAATATGGGGAGCCGACGCGTGATGTCATAGGTGGACGGGAAGGTTCCTGAGGAGACATACATACTAGCATAGCTTCCTACGGCCTAGGATGGTCGGGAACCCCACCTCACACATACAGGGGTAAGGGAAGCGTTGAAAAGGCGAAGAACACCTGGAATGGGCCCTGAGAATGACCTAGTCTGCAAAGTCCCATGCGTGCTCTCCCACTGGGCCGATGACAGTGCAGCTGTCTCAAAGCTGCCGTGTCACGGAAGCCTATGCACCCAGGTAATCCTAGGGAACACAGGAGCTGCTAAGTTGCATGGGGTAGGTATCCCCCCCCTGTGGGTATTTGCACCTACCCGCCACTCCCACGCCCAGCTCACGCAGTGCTTGAGGCAAAGCCTCAGGTGCCTGGGACTGGATCAGAGCCGTGCGCCCCTTGGCTAAACGTGCCTTTGCCGCTTATCCCTGGGTCCTCAGGGGAGAGGCCCCGGGGCTTGTTTCCAGGGTGCACGTTCTGTCCATCCGTCTGAGAAGGGAGGTGCCCCGCCATGAGGTGTGTGCCATGCCGGCCCCTCAGAAGTTCCAGACACACCACCGACTAGGGGGTCGGACGTAGGTCAGGTAGCACGCTGAGGGGAACGAAGGGGGTTATGCAGGTGGTCAAACAGCTGCAGGGAGAATGAGGGCTCTGAACACTCCCCCACACCCTGAGGAATCCCTAGTGGGCGCATGCTATTCCAGGAAGACGTCTGAGGGACCTAAGGAAGGACAGAGGCAGGCCGCCAAGACCCAGGGGAGGTGGAGATGCCGAGCAAATGTCCGGCGGTGCACAAACACGGATTCTTGTGCGAAAGGACAGAGGAAGTATCCCCTTACTTGGGGATGGAGGTTCGGGAACACGGTGCTTCTCCCCAGGGACTTGAGGAACTTTTGCCAGTATCTCTTTGTTCACGGACGGAAAGACAAAGATAGAAAAAGACGAGAAAGGACAAAACTCAACATGTCTCTGAGCCCACGTGTCAAAGAAAACAAGCTGTGAAGAGAGTAGCTGGAGGTGTCCGGCCTTAAAGTGAGCACGGGCAGGCTCACTGGGCTGCGCCGAGAGGATCACAAGGTTGTAGGCAGCGGCAGTGTTCTCTGGCTCAATAATCTACTTTCCAACAAAAGTAAGGGCGTCTTCAAGGAGCAAGACACCTAGCCCTTTTCAGGGGAAGAGCAAACATGTCTGGAACTGTCCCCTAGAAAGCCCGGATTTGGATCGACTGGTCGACACCAAAGCAAATAAGCTTGAAACCGGCCAAGCCACAAAGGAGAAATCTGAAGACTTTTCCTTGGGAGACACACAGACACAGGGAGACAGAGACATGGAAGTAGAGGAAGGAGGGGCGGGGAGGAGGGAGGCGAATCCGGGTGGAGATTGTCAGCGGGACATGGGAGGGGGAGAGAGGGAGGAATGAGGGTAGGTAGGGAGAGGGAAGCAAGGGAAGGAGAGGGAGCGGAGATAGGGCCAGGAAGTCACGGGCTCATTTGGGGACTGCGGCACGAAGGGCAAGGAGGGAGACGGGGAGGTGGAGGGTTGCAGAGGGAGTGAGGAACGAGACTAAGAGCAGAAGATGCAGAGACGCGTGGCCGAACCATCAAGAAGGGGCAAGGATAGGATTGCAATTTCAACACAGACCGGCGCTTTACCTTGGAGAGCATACACCCTCAAAGGCGCAATTCCCTGCCTGGAATTCAAGGGCGGGTCACACAGCTCCCAGCCTCTCCTTGAGAGGCGGGCACAGCGGCACAACCGGGAAGAAACGAAGTGTCCGGATCCTCCGAGGCCCCCTGCAAACTGTGGCCCTTACCACCAGCATACTGGGAACGGTATTGCAAAAACGGGGCAGCGAGAGGGGCAGCAAGTGCACGAGGAGATTACTGGCCACGCAAGGCAACCTGAAGGAAAGTTACCCCAAGCGGCGCGGCACATCCCAGAAGTTCAATGCTTTACGTTGGAGTGAATGTAATTTACTTTACTGTAAAAGTGTGAAAACGCCTTACCTTCTGCTTTCCTAGCAAAATGAGGAAATCCACAGAGGTGGCCACCAAGTGTGCTCAACTCTGTTGGGCCCTGGCCTCTGGGAAGCTTCGAAGCAGAAGTGACCACTCTCAAGGGGGCGGCGGCGTCAGTGAGAGCAAGCGCCCACATTCCCTTAGGAATCCACAGAGGCTACCAGTGGACATGCCCCACACTCTTCAGACATGCCTACTGTCCCACTAAGTTACTTTCCACTGCAGCGTGGGAGGGAACATTCACTGCAAGGAGCGGAAGGCCTGAGACCTGGATCCAGCCTCTAAGCGAAGGAGGGAACTCGGCGGGCTGCAATCAAAGTTACTGAGGTCGCAACTGAAACGCCTACGTGAAAGCAAAGCGTGTGCCTGGAAAGGACGGCTGGATGTCGTCAGCAGGCACCAGCCTTGTGAGTCTGGGGTGCCTGTGTGGTTGGAAAGGGGAACACACTCAGGCAGTCGTGCGCCTAAGTGACTCGGCTCAGCCTGATTAAAGCTATTGGCTGTTGCCTGGGCAGACGTGAGAGGAGCAGGCTCCTTGTGCACCTCGTACGCCAGGTACGCATTCGGGGAACTTTTGATCCCTCAAGCTAAGCTGTGCACCGTCAGAGTCTGCAGAGATGACCCCTACGATGTCACAGTGAGCATCACGGCAGCAAAGTACCGGCTGAGTGAGAGAACCCAGCCCCACAAGGAAGCATCGTGTCGGTGACGCACGAGGGAGGGCTACACACGACGGGGCGCGAAGAGTCCAAGCCAGGCAGAGAGCCAGAGTCAACGAGGGGTCAGCACGGGAGGCTGGAATGGGGACGTGTCAGGCCATGGCAGTTCAGACGCAGTCATGCCAGGGCCACGGATTCTGGAGATCGAACGTTCACGGGGTTGCATAAGCAGTGCTTCGCCGCCTGCTTAGATTTCTGACAAGGCATGTGCTCTCACGAGAAACCAAGCCTGTTTGCCAAGGAAGGTGAGGCCGAAGGGGATAGGAAGAAGCTCTTGCCCGTGATGGACACTGGCGTGTCCTGGAGTGTGCGCCGTGTACCTCGCTGATGCACGACCCCTTGCAAGCCAAGCCGAGCTTAGGACTTAGGTGTCAAAGGGGTCAGCATCTTTCCCTCAAACAGGAACCACACGCCAAGGGAAGAAGGGACCGTGGAGTCAGGGATGGAAACACACACCAGAAGCACACGGAAATCAACGAGGACCATGCCAGTAGTCCGTCTGTCGCGACCAGCAACGCGCCGCACGGCCTAGATGAAGAGGGAAAACAAGAGCCGACGCATTTTCAAAGTATCTCCCTGTAAAAACTGTGTGAACGACAATGACCTTTGAGCCCAGAGGCTACAAGGAGGTTGAAAGCAGACGAGGGAAGATAGGGGACTGACCTAATGCCTGCAGCAAGGGGGTGGAGGTCCATGACCCTAAGGGGCTGGCGGGCAGGATGTACAGGGCCATGGCCCTGGGCACGACACAGGCAGCGAAGGAATCCTGGCTCACCGAGCACATAAGCGAACTCCTGAAAGCTCCTCCCACTTACAGGAGCACAGGAGTGTTTTCCCAAAATACAAGAAAAGGGTCCCTTTGTGCGTGTGTCCTTTGTGGGTGGGAGTCCCTTGTGTGAGCGTGGGCTCCTTGCCCCAGTGTCCCTAGCCGTAGGAAGTGCCTCGTGGCTAAAAGGTTGTGCCAGGCGCTTGTGGACGGCGTAGCCAAGGGACCGAAAGTTTCGGGAGTAGTCGTACCCGAAGGGCATAGGTGTCTCTCCAGAGTGCGTGGTCAAGAGAGGTCCTCTGCTCCTGGGAGGAGGGCCACCGTTTGTCCACCATCGGCACCTACGTGGAGCTCTGAGGTCTGCTTGCTGGCTTGAAGGCCCAGGGAATGTGGGGCAGGTTGGCCCACATCCCTGACTTTTGGGCCCAGGCAGTCCCCTTGCTTCTGCTGGTGGGGTGTGGCGTGGGCAGGGGTGGAGGAGCTCCGGGAGAAGTGGAGCACAAAGTGATGGCTGCCAGGGTGCAGAGCTTGGAAAAGGCCCGTGTTCCCCCAGGTGGGTGAGTCGCCGTTCCATAGCACAGTCAGGACAGAGTGAGGCCTCGAACCGGGGGCGAGGCAGCGCCCAGAGCTGTTACTCCTCGTCTGAGCCCAAGGTGGGCCTGCAGATGGCACTCCAATATCCCTTTGAGACACGAGTCAGTGTCGTGAGGCAACAACCGTGAGTGTAGCGGAAAGCACCCCACACTCCTGGCGCATAGGGGAGGATCCTGGTGAGATAGAGACTCACATGGCCATCTCAGCTCTCCCGGCCTTGTAGCCTTTTCGACAGCGGTTGCAGCAAAAGACACAATTTCAGACACAGACTCGTATGTTTTAACATAAGCGCACCCCCGCCCTTAGCCAGACGCTAAGAAGTCACAGCCCTACAGGTGGCTGACAAGCTGTCTCCACAGCCGTAACAACACACGCACGTCTCTCTCTCCCTCTCTCTCTCTGTCTCTCTCCCTCTCTGCCCCTGTCGCTGTCCTTGCACAGAAAGAGTGCAGCTGGGTTCCTGTGGGCCATAGAGTTGCTTCTGACACGGAAGCGTGCTGATGACCCAGGACTTCCTGGGAACACACAGAGAAACACATGCAGAAGACGGTGAGAGAGCACATGGAGACATCACAACACGTGAAGGTGCACGCCACAGGCGGTGCACACAAGCTGAGTGTGCACGGGTTCAAGGAGAGTCAGCCCCGTGACTGACTTGCCTTTGGCCTGTTGGCTGCAGACAGCCTGAAGTCCTGAAACGCCAGGGACTTCAAAGCGTTGAGTGGGCTCTATGAAAGGGCAGAGGCTGAGAAGCTTTGGGAGCCTAGTGGTACCTGGTGTTTCTGCACATGTCCTGCTGCCGTTGCTTGCTTTTAGCCGGGGAAGGCGGGGGTTGCTTATACCTGTCTTCCTCTAGCATGTGAAGTCAAGGCTCCTAGACTGAAGGCACATGCTGCATCACGCCGAAATATCGGCCGTGATTGGTCACCAGGACCAAGACCTGAGATGGGTGAGAGGGGTAGCAGGTGTGGGTTGGGGCCAGTAGCCAGGCTTGTGAGTGGGATGTGCGGAGCCATGCGGGAGTGCTGAGGTCCCACTTGAGTCTCTGGGAGCGTATGGGGCTGACTTTGGCCGCTCCTTTTCTGAGACCTGTGTGCGTGCTGGCAGTGAATGCATGTATCGACTGTGCGCCTGTGTGGCCGTGCATCTCTGTGCCTGAGTGAGTGCGTGTGAGCAACTGGAGAGCAGACGAGAGACGCTGGGGGCTTTCCTGATCTGCTGCTTACGGGAGAGGTTCACGTGCCAAAGTCCAGAGGGTACTGCAATTCCTTGACTCGTGAGATCCCCATGACGCCCACATTCCAAGATGAGAGGAAACGCTGGACGTTGTCCGGGACCACTCGGCGTGGATCAGGTCTGCCTGAGGCCGGTTGGGGCTGGGGCAACCATGGCCCAGCGGAGGAGGGCTGACCTGCGCTGCAAGGAAGTGGGGCGAATTGGAGCGATGCATCAGCGTCAGGTAGCATGGAGCGAGTCTAGCCCTGCCCTTAACTGCCTAGGGGTTAGTCACAGGTCCTAGGTCCAGGCAGGATAGGTGTGTAGTTAAGCTTCCACCTGGATGTCCCTGCAGACACTGGACTGACGGGGCTGGGGTCTCAGGCCAACTCACTGGAGCACGAACCTTGTAGGTATTGTTCAAAGCGAAGGCACCTCCAGATTGCGCTTTGAGTGTGTGTCCCCCTGGGACCCTGCTTTGCTCCCGGGTTCCCGACACCGGGCCGCCCTGAGATGCCTGCGAGGTTGTCAGGCTCCACGTCTGGAGAGGCAGTGACATGTGGAAGTTAGCTTTACCCACATCTGTGTCTGCTTTCCCAGCAGCTAGCCTCCGCGAGACCTG
The DNA here is from genome assembly GCA_017311185.1 of Proteles cristata cristata. NCBI lineage: Eukaryota > Metazoa > Chordata > Mammalia > Carnivora > Hyaenidae > Proteles > Proteles cristata. The sequence goes on from JAESUZ010001454.1 coordinate 34,134, forward strand.
ACGCCGAGGGCAGCGTCAGGACTCCCAGTTGGAAGTATTCCTCTCCCTTTCCGGGAATATGTTTGCATTGCCCTCTGTCACAGTGGCCACCCCTCCTGCGACCCGTAGCATCTCCTCGGCCTGTCCTGTAAGCCGTGATTCTTGGTGCGTTTGCCACGTGAGACGGTGGGGGTTTGTCTCATTATATCAGAATGACACAGAGCATTTAAGAACCGTGTTCCAGACAGGGCCCCTTGAGGTCTAGTGGAAAGTCTCCTACATCATGAGAAGAACGTGTGGGCCAGAGGGGGCAGTGGCGTGAAATGAGGAAGGCCTGGAAGCCTCCGCCCGCCTGGAATCCTTCGGGTCCCGTGAGGTAGAGTGGGGATGCAACGTTCCCCCTGTGGGAGGAGGGACGCAGGATGCGTAATTCTGGTCCCCAGACAGGCCGTGGAACCTAGAGATCCCATCTGTGGTGTGGGTGTGTGGCTTGTGTCAAGCTGCTGCTGTCTGATGTCGATGGGGAGGGCATCACCTCACTATTTCCATCACAGCGAGGCAGCCCAGCCATCAGGGGCTTAATCCTTCCTGGTAGTGTTGCACGGCTTCTTGGGAATCCTTGGGTTGTTGAGTCTCACCTGTGGCGTGGCCCACGACAACGTTAACCCCAGGGCTCAGACAGCTTTCCAAGACACTTCACCACACGCCTTTTGAGAGCACGGGGGGACAGTAGTGATGGTAGGTCCCCGTGCCCATGACAGCTTGCTGCCCGGGTGAGTGCTTAAGGACCTCGGACCAGGAGGAACACAGCCAAAGCCAACGAGGGCTTCGGGGACTCCCTCAGAGGGTCGCTGAGCACACTGCGGGGAAGGGCGGAGCCGCACGCCAGACGCATGCTCAGGAATACCGGGGCACACAGCCACGTGTCTTTCCCCAACACTTCCACGCCCAGGGGGAATAGGCACCTGATCCTTGCGTCCCGGCAGTGCCGGCCAGGGTCCACTTATCCAGGCACCAGGAAGAAGAGGCAAGAGCCTTGCACGTGACACGCAGACTTCCGCAGTGTGGCGTCCTCGCCACCTCAGCCACCTCTGGCCGCACGGTCCTTCTCCCCTTCCTTTCCGAGCAAGGGCTCTGCCACACTGCTGCAGGACACGGATGACAGTACAAGGGAGCGACCGACCTACAGAGTGTCCTAAGGGAGGCTGAACCCATGAGCCCCGGGGACCACGACGATGGGGACACACGTGGAATGCACTCTCAGGGAATCCTATGCTGATCCAGTCCGTGGATCCAGGAGGAACACGGGGACGCTTCACACAGGTGACAGTGCGAACGTCCAAAAGGGTGGAAGAACCTCTACTCCCGCGTGCGTGCAAAGCCTCCGAGCCAGGTCATACAGGAGGCCAAGCGGACTGTGCGCAGGTCAGCTTAGCCCGCACAGAGGCCAAGCAAGACTCACAGGGCGAGCAGAGGGCGAGCTGCGAAGGCACCCTGCGGATGGGTGGGGCCGAGAGCTCACCTACAGGTCCAACAGTTTCCCCCCAGACTCCCCTCTGGCCGGAGGGGCGGAGCCTTTGGCGCCACGCCCCCTGCCTTCCCAAGGATCCGTCCCGCAGGCAGTCAAGCAGCCTGGGCGTGGCTTGGAAATCCCTCGCCCTCACAGCCGCAAGCCGCCAAATTTGACCCCAAAGGCCTCCTGTACCGCATCATCACCACAGCAACCTCCGCCGCTGTGGCCTCCTGGGTCCAGCTGTGGTGCGCCTGCGGCCGCTAGGCCCCTGCGCTCCTGGAGGAGGCGGCTGCGGGTTTCCAGCCCCCACCCTCAGGCCTCTGCGGACTGTATCCGCTGAGGGAGGTGCGTGCTCTCAGCGCTCGCCTGTTTCTTCGTAGGCACGTGGCGGAGGAAGGCCGGTGCTCTCACCGCCCGCCTCTCGGTTCCTAGCTGGGTCTGGCGAGGCAAGCGTCTTCCTGCGGTCACCTCTTCCCGCTCACTTCGTAGTTGCTCCGGTGAGGAAGGCCCGTGCTTGCACCTCCCGCCTCTCCCTTCGCAGCTGGGCGTGGAGAGGGGGCCCCTGCTTTCTCCTCCTGCCTGTGCCTTCGGAGCTGGATCCGGTGAGGGCGGCCCCTGCTTTCTCCTTGGGCCGCTGCCCCGGTAGCTGGGTCGGGGGAGGGAGGCCCTGGCTCACCCTCTCGCCCCTCCCTTCGTAGCTTGGTCCGCTGAGCGAGGCCCCAGCTTTAAGCTCCCGCCTCCCCTTTGTAGGTGATTCTGGGGAAGTAACGCCCTGCTCTCTCCTCCCTCCTCAGTCTTCGTGGCCGGTTCGGGGGAGGGAGGGTCTGCCTTCCCCTCACGCCCCTCCCTTTGTTGCAGGGTCTGGTCGGAGAGACCCTGATTTCACCACCCGCCTCCCCGCTGGTAGCACGGTGTGGTGAGGGAGGCCCGTTCTTTCACCTGCCACCTCCCCCTTCTGACTTGTGTCTGGAAAGCGAGGCGTGTGCTCTCACCTCCCGCCTCTCCTCCCTTTGGAGCTGGGTCTGGTGAGCGAGGTCGGTGCTCTCACCTCTTCCCTCTCTCGTTGGAGCAGCCACTGGTTACGTGTGGAGCCAGGGCCACATGTTGAGCGAGTCGTGTCCGGGAAAGAGGCGGGAGGCACAGCCACCCTGTGCCGCTTCCGCCGTGAAAGGGGATGGCGAAGAGTGGAGAGCCCCCCAGGACACTGGGCGTCAGGAATGCACGGAGGAGGCACCACAGACGGAAGGTTTGCACGCCAGCAACGCACAAGCTGAGCAGCAACGCAAGGCCCAACCTCACCCAGGCGTTTCCGGCCCCGTGGAGAGGCTGGTGCTGCAGGTGGAGGGCATTGTGGTGGCGCTGGAGGAGCTGTCGTGCCCGTTGGACGAGAAGACGGAGGTGGTGGTCCTGGGAGTGGTTGGGCCTGTCTCTGGCGAGGATGACGGGAGGGAGCGTGAGGACGACGTGACAGAGAAGCGTGGGGTGCAGGAGAAAGACCCTGCAGGGGAGGAGAACCTAAAGTTGGGGGATGAGGAGGAGCAGGAGGTTCGGGGGCAGATGAGCAGAAGGAGCAGCAGGAGGCGGAGATCGGGGCCGAGGAGGGGGGACAAAAGTGCGGGAGGGGCAAGGGGAGCCGGGGCAGGAGGAGGAGCCGAAATGGAAGGGGGTCGACGGGGGGGAGGAGGAGGAGGAGCAGGGGCAGCAGGAGGTAGAAGCGGCCCCGGTGGAGGCGGTGGAGGTGGCGGCCCCGGAAGCGGCCGGTACGCCAGTGGCGGTGGGAGCGGAGGAAGAGGCCGCCGCCGGGCAGGAAAAGGAGGAGGAGGAGGCAGAGCAGGTGAAGGAGGAGGCAAACGCTGCGGCGGCGGAGTGGGAAACGGTGGAGCAGGAGGAGGAGGCGTAGGAGTGGAGGGCGATGGAGTTGTTGCAGGAAGACTAGGAAAGGAAGAGCAGGAGGAGCAAGACTTGGGGCAGGAGGAGGAGGGGCGAGACCAAGGGAAAGAGACGGAAGAGGACAAGGACGAGGAGGAGCAGGGCCCGAAGGATCCGGGGAATGAGGAACAAAGGCGGGGAGGGCAGGAGGCCCGATGGGTGGAAGAATTACAGCGGGTGCTGGTGAAGCAGGAGGAAAAGGTGCGGTTAGAGCCAGGGCTCCTTCCTTGCCCGAGCCCGCTGGAGGCCCTGGAGGCCCTTCAGATAGAGCTCCAGCCCCTGAACGAACAAGCCAGCCGGGAGCGCTCTCGTCTCAAACTCCGGATATACCAGCGGCGGCAGTATTATGTGGCACGGAGAAGTGCCCTCATCCAGGGCATCCCTGGCTTCTGGGCCAAGTCTGTATCCTTTCCGCTTGTCATGCAGGGACCACAGGGGTTCTGGGCTTGGGAAGAGGCGGGTGACGGAAGTGACATGTCGAGGGACACAGGGCCTAGAGTGGAGAAACGCTCCTGTCCTCAGGGCCGGCACATGCCCACCGGATGTCATGCAGTGGCCGTGGCTCCCGAATAGGAGCGGGGAGAGGGGAGTGCCAGGCTGGAGGTGGCAGGTGTGCTTTGCGTGACACGTGGTACGGAAACCCCAGTGGGGGCTTAGGGCGCGGGTCTCCAGGTCAGATGGAGGACCAGCACCAGGGAAACGTCACACACAAGTGCCTGGCGTGCCCTTCGCCGGGTCCCCGTCAGCTTATCGCCGCAGGAAAGGAGATGCGAATGCCCACGTGGCCAGCCCGAGCTCACAGTGTGTGCTGTGTGTCAACAAGCGTACTCTGTCTAGGCAGCAGCAGACGAGAGTGAGGATGCGATGTGGGTGTGCCGACATTTGCACCCATCTGGGTGTGCCTGACATAGCCGTGCCGAAACCGGGGCCCCTTTGGGCCCTGAGCGGCCTGCGCAGAGGGCTTGGGACCCTGCGCGAGGACGGGGGACAGCAGTGCCAGGCTGCTGTCCACAATCGCCCTGCGGTTCCAGCTCCGATCGCGCCCCGCACTTGAAGGCTCCTTGACATCCAGCAGTTGGTGAATCACCCTCAGATGTCGGCCATGATCAGTAAGCAAGACGACACCATGCTTCGCTACATGACTGATCTGAAGGTGTGGCCAGGGAGAGGGAGGCAGTGTGGTTGGGTGGGTTGGCGGCGGGGGCGGCATCAGGAGACGAGACGTGGGCCTGAAATCAGGAGGAGGCAGGTCTCCCAGGACGAGAGTTCACATTTCGACCCACTCATCCCCGGCAGGTGGAGGAACACACGTTTCCCAGGGTTTGCTGGAAGATCCTGCTGTTGTTCGCCAAGAACCCCTACTTCCAGAATAAAGTCATTGCCAAGGAGTACGTCCATACTGTCGCCGGTACGTGGCCACTGTGTCTATGGGTGGCAGCTGGGCGAGGGTTGTACTCGGATCCTTGTGCAGCGCCTTCTCACGTAGCCGTCTCTCTCCAGGATACAGGGCATCTGACGCTAGTCTCCTACAGTGGCACCCAAATTACCAGCAAGAGGCCTCCAGACGCAGGCATGACAACAGCAGCCTCAACTTCTTCAACTGGTTCTGTGACCACAGGTTTGCGGGCCCTTGCAGGATTGCTGAGGTAGGGTCCTGTAAGAAGCTCGGCAGGGGATTTGGGTGTGTCCCCGAGCATTTTGGCATGAGGATCCGAGCCTTGGTGGGTTTCCCCTGCCAGATCATCATTGAAGATCTGTGGCCCAACCCCCTGCAGTATTTCAAGAGGAAGGAGGCACCGGGAGAGGGATCTGAGAGGCAGCCAGGTGAGGAGCCCGTGGGGTGGGCGCTGAACTGTGTCCCGCAGGGTCCGTGGAGGAATTGCTTCCCACATGGACATCCTGAGGCCAGAGTACCTCAGGGACAGTGATCCCAAGTGAAAAGGGCATCAGCCTGAGTCGGGGAGTCTGAAGAAGTACAGTGTCAAGAGGTTCTCCCTCTTTATTGGAGGCTGCAGCCGGGCGCATCAGCAGTGAGGAAACCTTCACATGCAAGGCTGCCGCTGCACCTGTGAGAATGGTGGTTCCCTGAGCATACACCTCCACACTGCATCCTCCTTCCCCCATCCTATGGTTTCGCTGGCCACCTGGGCCACTGTCACCCTTGCCACGGTTTACCACAGCATCAAATCGTTTCTCTTTTGAAACACTTAAACATCCTTTAAGGTGCCCAGGGGCAGACACTCACCTCTCTTATGTCTGTGTGTTTGTGTGTGTTTGTGTGTGTGTGTGTGTGTGTGTGTGTGTGTGTGTGTGTATGAAACCCAGGGAGCTGCCCAATCTTGAGAAGAAGATGATGGAGCGACACCCTTCAGGGACAGCCGAGGAAAGCCTTCAGAAGTGCACCAGTGGCCAGTGGGGTTCTCCTGCACAGGAAAAAAGGACAGTTTGGTGGGGAAATGTGGGGTGGCACGACGCTCCCCAACCCGTGAAGAATTACTGAATGGTCGATAAACACCTTGAAGGGTTTGTGTGCATTTCACGCTCGTGTGTTCTTGTCTGTGTAGGATTCGGGGTGTGAGCCCGAATGTATCCATCGGGGCGTAGGCGTTTGCGTTCTGCGCCGTCCCCGTGCCCGTGAGTGGAATGTCCGAGGACAAGACATTGTCCTGGGGGATGGGTCACGCTTTGTGCCTGCGTGAGACGGGGCCACATGCCCTGGCCGGAACCACAAAGCAAGGCGATGATCCCGCAGGCAATTCAGGACAGGATAGAGCTTTCGCATCACCGCGTGCATGTCTCCCATCCTCCCCAACTCCTTGCAAGGAAGGCCATGCAGACCTGCTCCGCTGGGCCATGGTATCTTCTACGCCCACCGGGCCCT